>JAJHSJ010000017.1:23387211-23427902 GCA_021015155.1 Magnolia officinalis
GAAGTTCCCATGAGGTCGATCTCCTAGTACCATTTCCTATGCATAGGTAGCTTTTTAACCTGTGACTTTTCTACTTATCTCTCACCAAGTTCCACGTCAAAGGAGGCTCTCTCTCACAGTTGTCCATGTCAAATGTCAGTGGAGGCTCTCTCACGGTTAATATTAAAGGCATTGTGTACCTTCCACATTGAAGGTGAGGCTCACATGGTGGACAGTCCACATAAAAGGTGGGCCCCACATGATGGATGACCCTATATTAATGTGGGCCCACATATGGATGGTCCACATCAAAGGTCCGCCCATAATGATAAAAAAGAAAAAAGAAAAAAAAAAAAAAAAAAAAAAAAAAAGGTCCACATCCAAAGCGGGCTAATATGATGGACAACCCACTTCAAAGATGGGCCTACATGACGTATGGTCCACATTAAAATTGGGCTCCACATGATGGACATTGGATATTGAAGTTGGGCCCCACATCATGGATAGGCTATATTAAGGTGGCCCCACATGATGGATGGTCGCATCAAAGGTTGGCCCCTAATGATGAATGACCCACATCAAAGGCGAACCCTACATGATGGGCAACCCACATTGAAGGTGGAGCCCACATGATAGACGGTCCACATTAAATGTGGGCTCGCATGATGGCAATTAATAATGGAAAGCCCCACATGATTGATGGTCCACATCAAAGGTCAACTCTAATGATGAGTGGTGCATATCCAAGGCAGGCCTGCTGATGGACGACCCACCTCAGAGGTGGGGCCCATATGATAGGCGGTGGATATTGAAGGTGGGCCCCACTTAATGGATGACCAACATCAAGGTGGGGCTTATATAATGAATTATGCACATTAAAGGTTGGGCCATAATGATGAATGGCCCACATCCAAGGTGGGCCCAGTATGATGGACAACCCACATCAAAGGTGGTGCCAAGACAATGAATGGTCCACATCAAAGGTTGACCCCACATGATGGATGGGGGATGTGAGGGGACCAAACATATTTAAGAGATATTTACTTGCGATGTTGCAAACCAAACATACTTTTCTACTTTTTGGTTGATAAGTATATTGATTACCAAACATGCTTTGCGGCTGAATAAGTAGAAACCTACTTATGGCATAAGTAGCTTATCCAAAGTAACTTACAATTCAAATGCCTCCTTACTCTCTCATCGGTATATGTGGAAGGGTTTATTTATTATTTGGAACCGTCCATTTAGATATTTCTACTCTAAATGGAAACGAGAAAAAAAGGAAAAGGGATCTGATGATCTTAGACATTTGATTGGTGTCCATCAAAGCAACGATGGAAAATGAAAATGATTGGGGAAAATAAACGAAATGTGATTAAGGATTGTATAATTGGTGTAATCTTGGAAACATAAGCCATCCTTGGTTTTGGCCCAGTAGATAGATTTAGAGTAAACCTGCCCCATGTACTATATACAAGATGGCTTTCCCCCATATTTCTATAGTGGATTGGGTGCGGCTACCTGGGGTATGTATTCTCTATCCACACCGTCCATCCATTTCTCCGGATCATTTTAGGGCACGAGCCCAAAAGTGAACTAGATTCAATTCTCAGTTGGACCATGCCATAGGAAGTTTTTGATGGTGGGGCCTTCAATTACCACTTTTTTTTCCTATAGTATGGTCCACCTGAGATTTGGATCTTAATTTTTGGGCTCATTCCCTAAAATGATCTGGAAAAACAGATGGACAGCATAAATCAAGGTGGGCCCCACGGTAAGGGCCGCACCATCTTGGGTGAGGCTGGGCCGCATCTAATCCACTCCCCATATTGATATCATCTTTCAATTGTTTTTACTGTGGAACAAAAGCCCATTTTTCATGTGGGTGTGTCCCAAGGGCTGCAACACTAGATGGTTCAAAAAAGAAAATGGATAAAGTGGGACCGCACATGTCAAAATGTGGGAACATCTTAGCCATGCATCAGGTGGGACCGGTGGTGATCGTTTCTTCCATCCCCAACCTTTCACACACCATTTATGATATGGCTATAGGGCGATAACAAAAATCCACTGATGGACTTGAAGATTGATGGTTGACAAGGGTCCTAGTTGATCTAGCTTTCACTCATGGATTCTGTGAAAATCACATTGGTAGAGATATCCAACATCTGGTTGATCGGTAGCAAAATGACATTAAAAAAGTAAATGATTCAACGGTCCAATTGCATTAGTGGCATCTGGATGGTAAAGATTTGATCAATATGGTTTTGGACGGGTTGGATTAAAATGCATGTATGACAGGCATCTGTAGTTGATCAGATCATCAACATGGTCAGAGTCAGGCCCATTTGATGGACGGCTTGAACATTGTACTTGTTTGCCACCCTGGCACGGTCGCTAGCTTGTAAAATGCCTCTTCAACAGGCGTGTGGATTAAGCATACCTCAATATGTGGTTCACCATTTATAAACTAGATATTACTATGGCCTTTTACAAAATGCAAGCGTTTGCACCTGTGGGTCCATGTGTGGAGATGATATGATGATAAAGGGCCCCAATTTGAAAATTGGGGTAGCTAAAAGATCATGCCCATCCAATCATTAAGTGGGCCAAACTGACAGTCTTATGTAGGGAAAAGGGGAATCAATCCTTCAAAGGTTCCCTCCATGTTGGGTTAATGGATTCCTTTGGAACAGAGTATAGGCTCATCAATTGGTGTGATTTTCCTCTAGATGTAAGTTGTCATCTAGTCCATAGATGGCCATGAACATGATGTTTCATACATCAAGTTCTGGTGTATATTTTACTATGGTTATGGTATGTGCAACGGACGGGTGAGGGATTAGAGAGATTTGGAGGGGAGGAAAGCAAAAAAAAAAAAAAACCGAGAGGTGGAGGGAAAGGTAGTGGCTACATGTGGGTGCGTTCTATATAGAGAAGGAAAAGGCAGGCGACCCATCGTCATTGTTTCCATGTAGCCCACTTGAGCTCCATATCAGCGAAAGTTTTGGGTTGATATCATAACATGAGCTATAATAGATTAGCGGGGTGGATGTCACACAATTATCAAGGTGGATCCAGTAGAGTTATTGTCGCATGGTCTCTCTAATTAGATGCTTCTTGTGAAGCTGCATGTTGAGAAAAGAAGTTGATACAGACTATAAGCATTTTAAAAAATTTAGAAGGAAGCGGGTTGGATCTAAGCTATACCCTGTGTTGTAAAATCTCAATTGTACCTTGCCAAGTAGCTATATTTTTATAACAAATTTACCCACTCTTAACTAATATTGTAAAGACTAATCATCATCATCATCTAAGCCTTATCCCAACTTTGGTCTGTGAAGATTCATTGCAAGAACAAAAATGTCCAAAGCTGTGAGCGCAGAGATTCAAAGGACCAATTCCCACTTTCATACTACTATATCCACTCTAACAAAGATTTTAACTATCAGATTCTTGTGTTTTGTAATAACAATATTCTTTTTTTTTTAAAAATATTTTAGAAAGTAAATAAATATATTATATATAAAAACTTCGTAAAAATTACTCATATGGAATTGTGAGAAGAGAGATTTTTACAACTGGAAACCTAGGTTAAGATCTCCATGAAGACAAGCCTGTGGGGTTGTAGAGCTATAGGGCTGTAGGGCTATGTAAGATCGTCTCTCCCACAAGTACACCATGCCCCTATAGATTATATATATCCCGGGCATTTTACTCCAAAGACATAAGAACATTCCCAGATCAAATTATCCATAGCCCTACCTCCTGCACTTATCCTTTCAAGAACATTTTTGTGAGGTATAATATAGTTGGAGATTTGTACTTGAAAGAGTTGCAAATCTTCAAGTTGAATTATAAATTTGTAAATTCATTATATCCTGAAGACAATTCGTCATCTCCTTTCTATTGCACCTGGTGGAATATCCCACAAAGGATAACAAATCTATCTTGAGATGTTGATTATTCAAGTTAAGACTTGAACTTGTAAATCTAATATTTTTATCTTAAAATTTCTTCATTTCTTCAATTATGTACTACTTACTCCAATAATTTATTTTTATTTTTATTTTTTAAAAAAAGTTGTTTTACTCTAGTCGCAATGGAAGCCATTCATTCCATTCTAGTAATCAACTAAGACTTGATACAACTAGATCGTTTCGACGATCGATTATTCTCAAAGTAGCAATAGAAGATGGGTTTTTTTTTTCTGATGACTCTGGAGTTGTCCTACATTCTAAACAATTATCCGCCTTTTTTGCTTGAGCCAAAAGTAGACGATTCACAAAAAATCAAGGCAGAGCATAAGTAAAAGGTCAAGATTGAGGAGAAGAAAAGGAAGATGATTTTCTGTACAAAGGTCATATCCTTATGCCCTCTCTAATTTCATATATAACTTATATCATAAAATACTCTCTATCAAGGAAATATGGATAAAGTTAGATAATAAAAAATATATACAAAGAACTCAAAAGGCCAGTACTCGATTTTATTTTTATAAATAATTATGTCCACTTCAAGTTCAATAATGATAAGCGATTTCTCTCCCAAACAAACTAAAAATAAAAAAAATTGGTGGACGAATTGAAGATTGGTGGTAAGATCTTCATGAAGAATTCATGTTTAATGTAGAAATTTCAAAGTTACCTTCATCATGGCTTGATTATAAACAAAAATTGAAACATGATGAGAAGTACACTCTTGAAGAGCTAACGACATCTTTGTATGGAAGAAGAGTCCAAAAACTGACACGAGAAGATGCTTCAAAAAATTGTTCCAAAGCACATGTAGTGGAAGAAGACGAGCCAAAATCCCAAAACTCTAAATCCATCCATTTATCCAAAGAAAAATACAACATTTAAGAAAAATGATAAAAAGAAGGTCAAGTGTCACTTCTATAAGAAGCCACAACAATACATAAAGGAATGCTAAAACAAGAAGAAGCAACTAAAGGCCCAGGTGAACATGGCAGAAGACCAACTTATAGCACTAGTGACTGAAGACAAAGCGGCAGAATCCGATGGTTGATTGTGGTGGACACTGGTGTAACCATCCACATACCGAAAGACTGAAACATCTTCAAGACCTATGAGAGCATCGCTAATGGACAAGAGGTGAAGATGAGTAACAGAGTTCAAGAGAAGATTGTTAGAAAAGGATTCGTTGAGCGAAACCGTGCTTTGAATTAAAGGAAATCTCACCACCCAGTCGAGGGAGAAGCCAGAAACCTATCTAGACGAGACAAAATGGCATCATCTTAACCATTGGACAAGGCAAATCCCCTCCCAATGGGATGTCGATGAGATCATTATGATTCACCCAATCTGAGAAATTTCTGATACTCTGAGAGACGTAGCCGCCATTAGATTTCTCGTAGGAGAATTTGATCACATTAAAATCTCCTTCAACACACCAGGGAAAACTCCACCTCAAACTCAAAACAGAAGGCTCCTCCCATAATTGGTTCCTAAACGTCGTTGAACACAGACAATAGACTACTGTAAACATCCATCTAAAACGCATAGCCACATCCTTGAGGGCAATCAAAATGAAAAACAAGCCACTCCCACAGGCTTCTTTCACTCACATCTCAAAATTCCAAGCCATTAATATACCCCTAGCTAAGCCAATTGCGTCTAAGGCAACCCAATCCTTACTCTTCGCTCCTAAATGGAGTCGAGCAACTTCCTATCCAGATCCTCCACCTTTTCTCCTAGAGGACGATGAGCTAAGCCTTAACATTTCAACATATGTCCCAAACATGGGCCATTTTTTTGCTTGCAACCTAGGGTTCTTATGTTTCAACTCAGCAGCCTCATTGTCGAACCATCTCCCCCCTACCCTTCTTTACCCCGCTAGCTTTGGCACATAGCTCATAATTAATCAAGCACTCGAGATTCGGTAATTCCCTCCAACCTACAGGGTCCTCCTAGCCTTCGGTTGAAGGACCACCTAAGACATCCGAGATCCTCTCTTCTCAACAAACCTGAACAAGTCCAGAACATCTTCATCACTTCCCCCAAAAGTAACCCCCACAAGAAGCCCCACTTGCCCCAAAGCATCATTTAACCATTCCTTATCTTCATCTAAAAGTCGTCCAATCCCTCCTTTTCTATAGTAGTACATGGCATGAAGAAAGCTTATTGCCCATGACCTTGACGTGACCTCTTGTAGTTTGTAGAGGGAAAACTTTCTAACTAACTACTGCAATCTTATATATATATATGTGTGTGTGTGTGTGTGTGTGTGTGTGTGTGTGTGTGTGTGTGTGTGAGAGAGAGAGAGAGAGAGAGAGAGAGAGAGCAAAATTCAAAGATATATGAGTGAAATCTCATCAATCTAGAGTCCAATGTCAGTAGTAATTACTCGAACTAAGTTCTCTATCATTAACTTAATCAATAGAATGCATCCAAACATCAAGTTTCTAGTATACTTAGTGTTTCCTAACTCATAATTCATAGAAGTTAACTTTCGTTTCATAATCTTAGCCATATTCATTACCTTCAAAGTGAACAGATCAACTCAAGTAGCTGATTCCAAACCCATCTCCTTTTTCACTTATTTTCCAGCTAATAATTTTATATCGACGGCTTTCACACTATTTCCAATCTTTTCCTTGCTTTCCATTGATTGAAACACACAATAGGTTGTCATTTTCGATCTCATTGTTTTTAAGCTGATTCTTTTCTTTCTTTATACTTAAGGTATATAGGGATCTCCAAACTTGGTTCCTAATCACTTTTAAGTAGTCATGATGCTAAAACTAAGATTTCAAGTACACTTCACAGAATATGAATTAAACGTGAATTGTGAACTAGACTCAATTCATGTTTAAACTTTCTATTAATCAATTCATTCAAAGAACTTATTCAACGGCTTAGTCAATTAACTAAACTCTAGATTTTCAAAATTTTCATTCTATATCTTTTTTCCTAATACTCACAACATATTCAAATACACAACATATCAATCTTTAAAAAGAGAGCTTTAAAACTGAAACTTTGAAAAAATTTCAAATATTCTGCTCAATACTAAACAAATGACTGATTAGATCTATATAATCTCACCCCTAACCTAAAATCTACATCGTCCTCAATGTAAGAAATATGTAATAAGCACAACATGAGACAACGAAATAAAAGAGGAATGAGTTAGAGAGATAGTACCTGAGGAAGAAAAATTAACGATTTGAAGTTTTCATCATTTAAAGGGATTAGCACAAAACTAAAATAAAAACTAAAACAAACTATCCTAATCCTAAGAAAGCAATAAATCTAAACCTAATCTAACTGGACCTCCATCAGACTAGAAGGTCAATCCTGATATATAGGATCAATCAGAGGTATGGACATATCCTCTGAATCAAACTTCTCAATGAATGGTTTAAGACGATGACCGTTCAGTTTGAAAATGTTATCATTCATCAAATTCTCAATCTCAACAGTCCCATGAGGATAAACTGTTATAACTATGAAGGGGCCGGTCCAACAAGATCCCAACTTATCAGGAAAAAGGTGAAGTCGAGAATTATACAAGAGGATTTTTTCATTTGGCATGAATGATTTCCGAATAACGTTCAAGTCATGGAACACTTTATTATGTCCTCGTAAATTCTTGAATTATCATATGCATCATTACGGATTTCTTCAAGTTCGTTCAATTATAATGTGCGTAGCGAGCCTACGTTGTCCAAATTGAAATTGAAATTCTTAATTGCCCAGTAGGCCTTATGCTCCAACTCCACGAGCAAGTGGCAAGCCTTCCCATAGACAAGTCTAATGGGAGATATTCTAATAGAGGTCTTGTAGGTCATACGGTAAGCTCATAATGCATCGGTCAATTGAATTGGCCAATCCATATAATCAGGGTTAACCGTTTTTTCCAAAATCTGTTTGATCTCTCTATTTGAAATTTCAGCATGGTCGCTTGTCCGAGGGTGATAAGGAGTACTGACTTTGAGTGAAATGTCATATTTCTTCATTAAATTTTCGAATGGCCTATTACAAAAATGAGATCCTCCATCACTTATGATGACCCAAGGAGTTCTGAACCGTGATAAGATGTTTTCTTTCATAAACTTAATCACCATTTGATGGTCATTATTTCGTCACGGAATAGCTTCAACCCATTCAGTAACATAATCTACCGCAATCAAAATATAGAGATTTCCGAAAGATTAGGGGAATGGGCCCATGAAATCGATACCCCAACAATCAAATGCTTCAATAATGAGAATAAGGTTCAGTGGCATCATGTTTCTACGAGACAATCCTCCCCATTTTTTGCAACGATGCTCACACGCTTTGCAAAATTCATGTGAATCTTTGAACATAGTAGGCCAATAAAAGCCACAATGCAGAATTTTGGCCATGGTTTTCTTAACCAAGAAGTAGGCACCACGGGCTTGAGAATGACAAAAGGAGATGACACCAAGTTGTTCATTGTCAGGAACACATCTCCTAATTATCTGATCTGGGCAATATTTGAATACGTATGGATCATCCTAGATGAACTTGCGCAGCTCGGTCTAGAATTTCTTTTTATCTTGTGCAGTCAAATGAATTGGCATGATACATGCAGTAAGACAATTCGCAATATCAGCAAACCAAGGTAATTGGACGACCTTAAAGAGTTGTTCATCGGAAAACATGTCATTTATCGATGTCGTCTCAATGGAATCCGATAAGACAAGCTAGGGAGATGGTCAGCCACCACATTCTCTACTCATTGTCTCGTACTTCGATGTCGAATTCTTGGAGTAAGAGGATCCATCTTAACAAGTGGGGCTTAACATCCTTCTTATAAAAAAGGTACTTCAACGGGTGGTTGCATGATGGGAGCACTAGTCAACATGCCTTTAAGCTTGGTGAAAGTTTTTTGGCATTCTTCACTCCACTTGAATGTAGTGTCCTTTTGAAGAAGATTATATAAAGGACGAGAGAGATGACTAAAGTCCTCAATGAATATTCTATAAAAACTGGCGTGTCCTAGAAAGGATCGCACGTCGCGTATGCTTTTGGGTGGAGGTAGGTTAGAGATCAAGTTAATTTTTTCCTTGTATACCTCGATTCCATTGGACGATATAATGTATCCAAGAACTATCCCCTTTCGAACTATAAAATGGCACCTCCCAATTTAGCACCAAGTTCTTTTGTTCACATATCTTCAACACCAACTTAAGATGTTCAATACATTTACTGAAAGATGAACCAAAGACAGAGAAGTCGTCCATGAAAACCTCTAAAAATTGTCCCACCATGTTTGAAAAGATACTCAACATGCATCGCTGAAAAGTGGCAGGAGCATTACATAATCCAAATGGCATCCTTTGGTAAGCAAAAGTACCAAAAGGACATGTAAACGTTGTCTTTTCTTGATCTTCAAGGGCTATCTCTATCTAATTATAGCTCAAATATCCATCCAGAAAACAGTAATAAGAATAACCAGCTAACCTTTCTAAAATTTGATCAATAAAAGGTAAAGAAAAGTGGTCCTTCCTGGTAACGGTATTCAACTTTCGGTAGTCAATGCACATTCTCCAACCAGTCGTAACTCTAGTTGGCATGAGTTCATTATCCACACTGGCTACGATGGTGATCTCGGACTTCTTGGGAACCACCCGGTTGGACTCGCCCATTGATTGTCGGATATAAGGTATATGATACCCACATCCAACAACTTAAGCACCTCAATTTTAACCACTTCTTTCATGTTTGGATTTAGCCAACATTGTGGCTGTTGAGAAGCTTTCGCATTGTCCTTGAGGTGAATGCGATGAGTACAAATCAAATGATCAATTCTTTTTAGGTATGTGATTGTCCATTCAATTAGTGTTCGAAATATCGGTATCGCGCAATGTATCACAACCTTGGGATACAGATACATATCAGTTATCGCACGGGATATATCGTTTGTATCGCGTAATTTATCGCACTTTTTGGGAAACATGGGGAAACATTGGCAAAATGGTTGAATTTTTTTTATGAAACTTCAGGGATTATTTAAAAAGACATTAATACGCACTTTTAAATCATAAAATCTCAAAAAAGAAGTGCACATAATTTCCTTTGTGTAAGTTCCTAAGATATGCGTTATATGATTGAACTAAGGTAAATATATTCAAATATGATGCATAACATTTATAAATGTATAAAGATATGTATGAAAACATAACTAATGCATTCAAAAGCAAAAGATATATTAGAAATTAGAAAACATACCTATCAATGATGTACGTATTCAATATCCAACCCGTCTATCCGTTTTTCCATGTCATTTTAGGACATTATTCAAAAAATGAAGCAGATCCAATAATCGGGGGGACCATACCATAAGAAACAATGGTGATTGACCATTAGTAGGCCACAAAAGTTTTGGATCAAGCTGATAATTGTTTTTGCCCTTCATTCAAACTTATGTGGACCACGCAAGTGAAAATGGTTGGAATTGATGCTACCGTCGAAAACTTCTTGGAGTCGTAAAAGGCCTTAATGAATTGATCTACCATCGAAAACAATAGGGCCCACCTCAATGCATGCACGGCATATCTGCATCGTCCATTTGTTTTGCAACCTGATTTTAGGTATTGGCCTAAAAAATGAGGCAGTTACAAATTTCAGGTAGATGTGGACCAGTCCACACGAAAGTGGTTATTGACCATTAAAAATTTTGTGGGCCACGAATTTTTTTGGATCAAGTTGATATTTGTGTTTTCCTTTCATCCAAGTCTGTGTGAACTTGTCAACTGGTTGGATGGTCACAGTGAACCCTAGGAAGTTTTCAATGGTGGGGGATCAATGACCACTGTTTCTTATAGTGTGGTTCACTTGAAACTTGTATCCATTTCATTTTTCGGATCAGGCCATAAAATAAGCAGTCCAAACAGATGGACAGCGTTGTTAAGCAGTACATACATCGAGGTGGGCCCTAAAAGTTTACTCACATAACCCAATTTATTTGATCAAATCCAAGCACCCAACGACTTGGATGGGACCCTGACCATGGGGCTACCTCGATATAAGATGGTGTCTCAACACTGTGAATTCATTTTAACATATCATTTTAGGGCATGGGCAAAAAAATAAGGCAAATCCAAATCTGAGGTGGACCACACCACACACAATAGTGGTCATTGAATGACCACAATTAAGCTTTTTTAGGGCTATAAAATTTTTGGATCAAGCTAATATTTATGTTTTCCCATCCAGGTTTGTCAAACCTTATGAACAGATTGGATGGCAAATAAACATTATGGTGGACCCTAAGAAGCTTCAATGTTGGACATCATTACCACCACGTTTTCTTATGGTGCGGTACACTTGAGCTTACATCTGTCTCCTTTTTGGGCTCATGCCCTAAAATGACTTATGAAAATGGATGGACGATGTGGATTGGCTGGTGTACCACATACTAGCGACCTTGGTGGTGTGGGTACGTGTCGTGCGAAGATGGGACGTGGATTTCCTATTAAATCCTTTCGCAGGAAGTTCTTGCGCTGGAACCTAGGTGGGGCACACCGTGATGTTTGTGAGAATTCTACCCCATCCATCTGTTTTGTGAGCTTATTTTAAGACTTGAGACAAAAATTGAGCAGGATCCAAGACTCAAGTGGGCCGCACTAAAGGAAAAGGTGGGTAGGGAAATTCCTACCGTTGAAACCTCCCTAGGTCTACGGTGATGTTTACATTCCATCCATACTGTTCATAACGTCATTACTACTGGGATGAACTAAAAACACAAATATTAGACTGATTCAAAACTTTTGTGGCCCCACGAATATTTCAATTGTGGACATTCAATCCTCACGTTTTTGGCTCACTTAAGTCTTGGATCCGGCTCATTTTTGGCCCCATGTCCTAAAATTACCTCAAAAAACGGATGGACGAGGTGGATTTCTCACAAACATCACGGTGAGCCCCACCTAAGTTTCCAACGCAGGAACTTCCTGCGAAAGCCTATCGCAAGAAATCCGCATCCGTGTTGACGATCCTCGATCTCGAGTTGTACAAGCAGTTCAAAGGAGATCAAAGTCACATGGGCCCCACAATAATGTATTTATTATATCCACACCGTTCATCCATTTGGAGAGATCATTTTAGATCATGAGCCCAAAAATGAGTCATATCCAAAGCTCAAGTGGACCACACCACAAATAGCAATGAGGACAATGATTGATGCAGGAGATGAAATTAAATGAGGTGCAAGATTTCAAGCTTTAGATCATATCAATTTCTAAACAATCACAAACAAAAAAAAAACAAAAAAACAAAAAAAAAAAAAAAAAAAAAAAAAAAAATCACATCCTCCATATATTCAAACTTTCAACAAGGGGAATCTACGGGGGGTCCAAGCCTACACACGTTTAGGGCTGGATAAAGTAGAATTATAAACCAAACAATACCAAATGGAGTTTAGATTCATCCAATCCTATAAAGGACTGTTCCCCAATTCAAGAGATTCACCGTGTTTCAAAAAAGGGAAAACATAAGGTTTGCAAATGTTAGAAATACTTAGGATTTGGGATTGTCTAGGGTTAAGGTTTGGGATTTAAGGCGAGAGATGAGAGGAATAGAGGATAGAGAAGAACCTGAGAAGGATCCTGCGTGTGGACGTCAGGCCCACCTGGACGCACGTGCGCGGCTGTCTGGTCGCACGTGTGTGGGGCCACGAAACTGAAAAAGAACTCCTTGGGTGTGGTCGTCCAAGGGAGGCCCACTCTCCCACCAAGTTTCTCGACGATCCGCCTTCCGGTGTGTGCGTGGTGCTCCGCCGAAGTTTCAGCCCCTCTAGTGGGCCGAAATCTGGAAATCTGCTGTAGTGGAGAACTTGGGCACAAAAAAAAAAAAAAAAAAGGATAAATCTGAAGAAGGGAGGGCTGTGGAAGATGGCGTATATGGGGTGGAAGAGATGGAGATGATTTGGGATAGTTGTGGCTTCGCACCACGGTAGTTAGCCCTTCGAGGAAGGGAGGGTTTCGCACCCAATTAGCTTTTTCAACTCAGAGGGATAGAAAAGACAAAACACAGAATTTTATTCATAAGCTTCAATCCCAAAAAACCTACATGGGGTTGCCTATTTATAAGAAAAACCTTAAACCCCAAAAGCCGCACCATGTGTGCACACTATTACTTAGAGACGAAGTAACAAAAATAACAATTAATCAACGCAATCAAAACCGTTTATGATGTTCCTAATAACGATAATAACCTAAACTCAAAATCCTAAATCATCTAGGGTAGCGGGCCACAATCATGAGATCCAATGGTGGAATCCCTATGATGATCGGGTCCACTCCAATGCTCCATAGCACAACCCCCTAACTAAGAGGTCCTTCGTAGAGGTCGTCGTCGATCCAGATCGATAATGGGGCCTTCCTCCTTGTGTATATGCGTAAGGTGGGGGGCATGCGCATGCACATGATGTCCCCATCAACTCTCCCCGGCTGCGAAGGTTTCGTCACTGGCGAAACAAAACTCCTGAACCGTTCCAAGATGTTAGGATCAAGTCTCTAAAACTCCTCAGTAAGCCGCGTACAATCTGAACCTGTGCGTGACTTCCACTTGACCAGGAACTTTTGAAATCCGTCGTCCGACGTCGATACTATCTGATAGTCCATGATATGCTCTATCTCCTCTCTGGGTGTGGGAAGGGTAGGTATGGGAGGTAAGAGGCTGGAAAGATGGGTCGGGAATGGGCCATGGATCAAGGGAAAGGTCTGGGGAATCAGGATGGTTCAGTGAAAGGCTGGACAAGGTATCCGTGGTCCCCTGAAATGTAACTAGATCCTCCACATTGAATGTGGAACTAATTCCCGTGGAAGGTAGAAGATCTACCACATACGCATTGAGACCGTTTCGTTTTATAATTTTGAATGGTCCAATGCTACGCGCCTGTAATTTACGAACGGCTCTCTGAGGGTACCGCTCTGGCCTGATGCAGACCATCAGTCTCCTACATTGAATTCCTTGAATCGTTTATGTTGGTTTGCAGAAGTTTTGTAACTAGTATTGATCTTTCGTCTGATTTCTTGATGCAATGCAATAAATGTAATGTGCAAATGACTTTGCAGACTCTGATAGCGTATGGGACAAGGACATAGGGACATAAGGACAAGATCAATAGGCTTCCTAGGTTTATAACCAGTAACGACTTCAAAATGACTTAAACCTGTGGATCTATTGATAGAACTATTAAATGCAAACTTAGCGATAGGTAGTGCAGTGTCTCACGTCCTAGTGTGTTCCTCCACTAAACACCTGAGCAAATTTTCTAGGCTCCTATTGACCACCTCTACCATCAGTTTGAGGGTGGTAGGCAGAAGAAAATTGGAGCCTAGTATTCATCATACGTCATAGTATCTTCCAAAAATAACTCATGAATCGCATGTCACGGTCAGACACTATGATTTTGGGTAACTTATGCAGTTTGACGACCTCACTAAAGAACAACTTGGCAACATGAGATGCGTCGGAGGTCTTCGAACAAGGAATGAAGTAGGCTATTTTAGAGAAACGGTCCACAACAACAAATATGGAATCGTGTTTCTAAATAGTCTTGGGGAGCCCAAGCACGAAGTCCATACTGATGTCCTGTCAAGGGGCGAATGGAACTGGCAAAGGTGTGTATAGCCCTGTGTTCTGCTTTTTCTACTTTGCCAGCGAACAAGTACGACACTGCCCTATAATTTTGGTCACTCTCGCTTGAGGCTTGGTCAATAAAATCTATCCTCCACTAGGGCAATGGTCTTGTCTCGACCAAAATGACCAACGACCCCTCCTGAATGTAACTCTCAGATAAGAAAATAGCAGAGGGAGGTGCGAGGTATGCACAAGCGGTCACTCCTAAACAAATATCCGTCCAAAATCAAGTACGCACTGCTAGCTCCTGACGGACTCCTAAACAGCGATGCGTACACAACTCCAAAATCTGGGCACTCAGAATAATTCTCTTTGACACGCTCGAGGCCCGTGACTTCGACGCTCATGAAATTGAGTAACGCAACTCAACGACTCAATTCGTCGGCAGGCTTATTCTTTACACCGACCTTGTGCTTAAGCACAAAAGTGTACTCTTGAAGGAATTGGACTCACTTAGCGTACCTAGGGTTTAATTTCTTCTGAGAGTTCAGATATCTTAAGGCCTCGTGATCTGAGAACAAAATGAATTCTTGCGGCAATAAATAATGACGCCAATGGCGCGGTGATTGCACTACCGCATAGAATTCTTTATCATAGGTGAAGTATTTTTGCTTTGCCTCATTCAGTTTCTCACTAAAAAAGGCGACAGGGTGCCCTTCCTGACTAAGTACTCCTATGCCGACTCCTGACATGTCGTATGCGACTTCAAAAACTTTCAAAAAATCCGGAAGTCGCATGACTGGAGTTTCGATCATCCTGACCTTTATCTCCTTGAAGGCCTTCGAGGCTGCCTTCGTCCATTAAAACTCTCCTTTTTTAATGCAATCCGTAATGGCAACCATAATGAAACTGAAGCCTCGAATGAACCGCCTATAGAAGGTGGTCAAGCCATGAAAGCTGCGCACCTCGTGAATATTGCGAGGTTCAGGCCAATTGACAATGGCTTTGACCTTTTCGGGATTCGCACACTTCTTTAGGTTGGCGTACAATTTCTCGACTCTAAGGATCCCACAAACTTGCCTCAAATGGTTGAGGTGTTGCTCCTTGGTCATGTTATAAATCAAGATATCATCAAAGTAGACGACCAGGAACTTCCCCATGAAGGGCCTCAACACTTGGGTCATCACACACATGAAAGTACTTGGGGCATTAGTCAGCCCAAAAGGCATGACTAGCCACTCGTATAGCCCATCCTTCGTCTTGAAGGCCGTCTTCCACCCGTCACCAGGGTGTACATGGATTTGGTGATAACCACTTTTGAGGTCAATTTTCGAGAAAATAGAAACAGAACGACCGGCTTATACACCTTTTCCGGTTCTTTCACATGTGACACCTTAATAAGTCCATCATTCCTCTTGGATTCTTCCGAGTCCTCAGGCTTCTCAACCCTCATCGGGATGTTTGTGTCAATTGTCTTACCACTTCTAAGAGAGGTGATAGACTTATCTTGTTCCGCATGCTAATTTGAAAAGCTCGGGTCACTTATCTCAAATTATGTTTTTGGGTTAGGTAGAGGTTGGGCTGGAAGGGTCCATTTCTCCTTAACAGCTAGTTGTGACTCAATTATTTAGATGGATGATGCAAACACTCCTAAGGATGTCTTAATATCCTAGAATGCTTGTAGTGTGTTTTGATTAAATTGCTCTTGATTTTGCATAAATTTCTGAACTGTGTCCTCTTGGAGTCTTTGCTGATTGGGAAATTGAGGAAGAGCCCCTTGAGGATTTCTATTTGTGTTAGCCGTTTGACCATTCCTCCAACTGAAGTTGGGATAGTTCCTCCAACTGGGATTATACATGTTTGAGATAGGGGCGTTGAAAGGCCTTTGATAATTGTTTACAGCATTTGATTGCTCGTGTAACAACTCTTGAAACGCAGGAATTGTAGGACAATCTTGCGTCAGGTGTATGTTACTGGCACAAATCCCACAAGCAATTTCAGTAGTCTCCTCGGGTTTGACCGTCTCTACTCTTTTCAGTTCCATGGCTTCGGCTCTTCATGTGAGAATGGCCACCCTTGCCTTCACATCATCTTCATCTCTTAAGACGTATATCCCTCCCTTCTCTCTAGATTGAGTTGGCGTGGAAGTAGTGGGCTTGGATGAAGTATCCCGTGATTGCGCATTTTTAGCAAGTCAAAATAATCCCACACATCATCGGATTCCTTATTCATGAATTCCCCGTTATACATCATCTCTACGAATTGGCGCATGGGTGAAGTCAATCCATCATAGAAAAAGCTTCTTACCCGCTAGGTTTCATAGCCATGATGTGGACAGGAATTCAATAAATCCTTACATCTCTCCCAACATTGGAAGAATATCTCTTCCTCTTTTTAGAAAAAATCCATAATTGCCCTCCTTAGGGTGTTTGTCTTATAAATCAGGAAGAACTTTTTAAGGAACTCCCGGGTCATCCCAGCTCATGTCCCTATAGATCTCGGCCTTAAAGAGTGAAGCCAAGACTTGGCATTCTCCTTTAAAGAAAAATGGAACAATTTCAGTTTTAGAGTATCCTCGGTCACATTGTGGAAGTGCAAGGTTGCTACAATCTTATTAAATTCCTTGAGATGTAGGTATGGACTTTCATAATCAAGTCCATGAAACTTTGAAAGTAGTTGGATCACTCCCGACTTAAAGTCCATGTTTCATGCATTTAGTGGAAACACCATACAGGAAGGTGTACTAGCCCTCACTGGTTGAAGGTAATCACGTAAAGTTCTCGGAAAAGGAGCATTATGTACTTCATTTTCATCTTGTTGCTCTTTAGCCGGATGTTGAGGTTGATGTTCAGCCATAGTTTCTGCCAACTCTGAGGATCTCAAGGTGTGTCTAATCTAGCGATGGATAGGCAAACCTTCGACTAATCCTCCTTCACTTAAGACGCGTAGAGTGTTGTCACGGACCCACTTGGGCCTGAAACACTCTAATTCCCAAGTTTGAAAAGAAAAACTACAGAAGAAGAAATCTAGAAAATCCAAAAAAGAGAAAAGTTCACCATATTGAATAAGTTATGTTAATTGCTACAAAACAGAAAAAATAAGTTAGTGTAAAAGAGAATGCAGAAAAATCTAAACAACAAACAGAAAAGGTAATCCTAATCCTAAGACTAATAAATTTCAGAAAAAGCAACTGAAGTCCCCGACAACGGCACCAAAAACTTGTTCACAACCCCAAGTGCAGGGATGCACTATAGTAATAACTTGGTGAGAACGAGGTCGAATCCAAAGGGACTTGCTACTTGTACGATTTCTGAAATAAATTACAACTAAAACTAGAACTGGAATTTAAACTAATTACTGGAATCTGGAGTAAAAGATATCAATTGTGAATAAACTATCAAAGATAAGGAAAACTAGAGCACTAAGGATCCACTTATAGCCATCCTAATACTACTTTACTTAATTCAATTGATAACACAACTAGAATCGAAGTCCTATCCTATTGAGTCGGATGATAGAGCAGTTAAAACATAATTCATTCACCAAAACAAAATCTAAACATTCATTGGATTGGTTCCCTCGAAAAGCATCAATGTAATGATCGCAAGGAATTCAAAGCATCTACCATGCCCGGAGTCGATGATAGATCAAGAAATTTTACAAATCACACAATTGCAAAATAAGTAAGATAATATCAATAGTCTTCCTAAGCATCCAACGTGCCCGGAGTCGACAATGAATCAAAGTAAAACTGAAAATACTTCTTCATTCAAACCATAAATAAATGAATTGTTCAATATGGAAACCAAATAACTTGAATCAAAGTAAAATAAGCATCAAAACAAACTACAAGCTTCAACTCTTAGCTTTAGCTAAGAGATTAGCCAATCATATACATGATTAAACTATAACTCTTAAAGAAAAACATAAAAACTAACTAAAGCCGAAGGATTGGATAAGGACTCCTTAAAGCACCACGACTCCTTGCTCAACTCCTTCTACCCTAATTCGTCGTTAAAAGAACTCAGAAGATCCCTTTATATAGGCTTTGATCGGACCGACTTCAGAACCGCCTCAAATTTATGCAGCTATCACAGCTTCGATGGGAGCTTCGATGGCAACTTTGATGGGATAGAAGTTCCACCAAAGAGTTCGATTCGAAATTGGAAACTGTCCAACAACAGACTTTTGAATCTACATAAGTCAACGATGTCATCACATTAGCTTCGATGCCATCGAATATGTCTTCATTGTGATCGAAGAATGCTCCAAAATGTCCAGCGAGTAAATCTAATAATTCATGATTTTTCTGATGTGATCGAGTGGGTTTTGATGGCATAGAGCACTTCTTTGATAGGATCAAACCCTCCTTCGATGGCATCGAATAGGTTTCAAATGTCCAGCAAGAAAATCGATTTTTTTCCCGATTTTTGCAATGGGATCGAAGTGGCTTCGATGGCATCGAACACTTACTTCGATGGCATCAAAGATTTTGTTGATGGCATCTAACTGTCAATTTCAGCAATCCGATTTTCTGCACTTTGCAATCTTAATTTTCTTCATTCTTCACTTGATTTCCTTGGATCTTGGACTTTTGAAATCTTTAATATTGACCTCCATAGATCCAATCTTTACTTAGTAATCTTTTGAGCATTAAATCCATGCTTTAAGCATCATTTTCTCCTTAGCTCTCAAAATCACTTCGCAAGAGAAAACATATAAAAATAGATCGATTGAGCGTATTTATGTTTATAAAACCAAGGTATAACAAAGGAGAAATATGCAATATTTCACACTCAACAACTACCGACATCTACCCATCCCCCCAATGAACTAAATCCTTCCTCTCCAATCTCCAGCATAGGAGGGACAACCGTCAAGACCCTCTCATCCATATCAATAGCAAACGAGTCAAAGCAAGAAGAGGGGCCATCTTGAGAGTCACTATCCTTGGCACTAAAAGACATTGAAACTCTTGAGTAGCAAGCCAAGCATGGAGGAGAGGATCCATACACCACTCACAGCAACCAAAGCTCACATCCCACAAGACACCCAATGTTCTCCATTTCCGACTACAGGTGTCATAGGAGAAAGGGACCTTGGCAACACAACTAGCCGAGAACTACCAAGTACACCCTGGGCTTCTTTTAAACCCCAAAGAATGTGTAGCCATTTAAGTGAACCTGCACGAGTAGGGCTTGGCATGAGGGTGAGGTGTTTGCTTAAGATGTCTCCCTGGACAAGTGGAGGCATGCCCGAGAATGCACCTCCATCAACCCCCATCCGAACCAAATAAGGAAGACCCCCCTCCCAAAAAAAAAAAAAAAAACACTCGACATGTGGCACCACCTCATCCTCTAAATCTTCCTGACCCAAAGGAGCCTCCTTCCTAGGCCACCACGTGGCCCAAACATCTTCCAGCATCCCCCAAGGCTAGCCTCTTGAAGATGCATGTCTTCACCGAAATCTCTTGCACATCCCCTCGTGTTGACGTGTAGCTAGCATTGATGAATTATCTCACCACCACTGCATCTTCTCCTACGCCCTCGGCATGCGTCACAACCAGCCTCTCCCGCTCATCCTCTCTCCTTGACACCTAGCCGACAGCCCAGATGCCTCTACCCATTGTTGTCACTACTCCAACACCTTCACCACACGTCACCTGGAGAGATGCGCCTTCCCCACCTACTAACTACCATCCACTCCCTTTCTCACATGCCTCCTCCAATCCGGTGCTCCTTCGCACCACCAAAGCCATGAACGCTCATCTCCCCCAGCCCGCACTCCATCCTCCATCGGCTCTACAACACCATCACTCCTCGTCCATTCCTCCCCCCACTTATTCGACACCCCCAACACAACTCCCTCTCCACCCAAATCAGCAACCTCGCATCACCACAACAATGGCCACAATCTCCAGAATCCTTGAAGCCCTCTTCTTCCTAATACATGTCATTGCCACACTGACCTCCTTGCCATTTTATGTTGATACATCAATGGCTACGACCTCACCCAAGAAAGAGCCGATGGACACAGGTGTCTTTGAACTACAGTTCTAGCCATAAACCCCAGAAGAAGAGCAGCGCTTCCTACGAGCCCAAGATCTAAATCTCCAGCCACTTCTCGATGAACTCTATTGGCCTGTTGTTGAAGATGACTCCCATTAAGATAACGTTATCCAGATTCAGTCCAAGCTGAACTGAGCTCCACACTTCACGATCACCTAATGGGTTGATGGAGCTTATCCAGATTCAGTCCAAGCTGAACAGAGCTCCACACTTCATACTCACCTAAAGGCTTGATGGAGATATCTTCCTTCTCCAACCTGCACCAAGCAGCAAACCAAACCTTTATCTCAAAGATCTTAGCTCCTTTCCTCGTCCAGGCCACTAACAACCACTGTAACACCTTACTCGAATTCTCTACTGCTTTTGATCAACCCTCACCAGTAGACCATATGCACTAAAATAAATATTTAAATCCACAAGATACCTTTAGTTATACATATGTTTATATTGGTATGCCATTTGTTATTGCCATGGAATTTATTTTTTACATTGTGGGAGATTGCTGTGTTTTATAAGAAAAATAAACTTCAAAAATAAAATATTTTATTTTTAGAAAGTAAATGAATATATTATATATGGAAACTTTCTCAAAAATACTCATATGAATTTGTGGTAAGAAGAGGGGGTTTTGCCGCAAGAAACCTAGATTCTCACCATCCGTGCACATATGCGTGTGGCATGAGCAGTAGCACTGCTTGGGCACTTTATTAGACGCACTTTGCACTTTACACGTTAACATCATTGCAAGGAGCCTAATATTAGCCTAATCTTTTTTACACTTAAGGCCCATTTGTTTCAGCAATGACCGTGGTAATGTAAAGGAAATGTGCAATTCTCACAAATTACTTTACCTGTCTCTTCACAACATCTACATTTGGCCATTGATTCCCGTTTTTGGTTTATCGACGGTAGAATTGTAATTATGGCATTTTTACATAATGTCAAATCATCACCAAAATACACCGATGTTACTTTCTAGATTCGAGATTTTCATTGTAACGCCATGAAAAAATGCAATAGTTGCAAATTCCTTCACTTGTCTCCCGAACGCATCTACATTTGACTAATGATTCCCGTGTTTGTTTTGTCGGTTGTAAACTTGTAATGATTACACTTTTACTTTACATTACTGGGGTAATTGCCCAAACAAAAAGGCCCTTGGTTCAGACCCATTTGAGTCATGGTATAATTTAGGGAGTGAACTAAGGTATAGCTTGGGGTTTGACCTACTAATGTTTAAGGTTCTAGCTATAGTGGAGGGTATCTAACACATGGTTGTATACATACGACACATGTTGTTCACAAGCGACAATTGGGCCAATTATGATCTGGGTGGTAGTTATATATGTTGCAATGTGGCAATAGTTTTTTTACTGTCGTGTAACTAACATTTATCCAAAAAGAGAAATAATCACAACAAGAAAGGCCATGACCATTGAGGGCAAAATGATTATTGTATGTAATAGGTTCTATATATTGTCGACGTTATAATCCAAAGACACAAGAACATCCCCGACTCAAGCCATCCATAGCTTTGTATTCTCATCTCTGCTCTCTTACACTTGTCCTCTTAAGAACGTTTTTGTGAGGTATATCAGTGTCAACACTTGGAAATATGATCAACACAGATGCAAATTCTTGTGTTGAATTACGAATGTATGAGCTAATCATATTCTGAAGACAAATTACCATCTTCCTTCTTCTGCACTTGTTGGAATATCCAAGAAAGGGCAACAAATTTGTCTTGAGATATTGACTATTTGAGTCAATATTTTGAACCCACAAATCTAATATTTCATCTCATTTTTCTTCATTTCCTCCATTGTGAACTTCTTCCTCACTCCAACACAGTAATTTTATTGAGCTTTGCTACACCCACACGCACGTATAAGGCAGCTAATGGACACACCACCACATGTTAGTGTGGTTGACAGGTGTAATATCTAAGTCACCCATGAGGTGGTTCTGACCATGTAGATATTCTCTCCTAGAAATAAATTTAATTCATTCCACAAGTGAGACACAATGTTAGAAATAGTTGGACAGTTGAGAAAACTTCAGCCGAGTTCTTTTTAACCGTAAATTTGTTTATAAACCGTGGTCCACCTAACGATTGGACTGATCTAATTCTGGGGTGAGAGCATCCAAGAAGTGGTATGCCTCTAACAAGTGGACTAGATCCTGTACCAAAGTGTTAGGCTGTGTGGTTGTGCATTAGCAGCCTTATACATGCGTGTGGGATTAGTAAAGTTCAAGTTTATATATTTAAATATTTATAAAGTTCTAATATTTTCTTAATTTTTTCGCATTTATTGTGAAACACTTCATGTTGGGAGGTTTCCAAAATCATAAAATCAAACCATATTTAAATTACGAACTCACCTAGTGAACATTACATCGGCAATAATTTTTATTTCAGTTTCAAAAGTATGATGCATTTTCAACAATGTAACTGAGCAATTTAATCTTCTCAATGTACTATAAACAAGGCATTTTACAAAAATAAAACAAAACCCCCACAGGGCCAGAACCAAAATCCCTGCAGAAGAAACATGTTGATGCATCTTTTACTTGCATACATCAATGAAGACATACCAGCGATGCAAAAAAAAAAAAGTCGAAATGACAGCAACAATACAGCAACATACCCATTTTTTATATGATACATCCATGTCTTCAGCTTTAACTCCTTGAAGTCTAGAACCAAGGCATCCACCATATGTACATTTTCCCAAGGTTTTTGTGTGACACTGCTTCAGCAATCAAGCGATGAGCTTGTCCTTCTACTGCTAGAGGCAAAGATGGCGCTGCCCCGACACCAACAGCAACTCCTTGAAGCCTTGCTTCAATGCTACTCATGGCCCTCTGAATATTTCAAACAGCAAATTGAGATAATTGTTAAATGAAAAGACCTTTCTTATAAAACCAATCTCTCAACTACTAGATTCAATGGACTAATATTGTTGACTTCACATATAACTACAACAAAAACAACAATTATGATGGTGATGGAGATGAATTCGGGTCAGACCTGTGCATGAGGATTCTGAACCTCTACTCCACTGGACTTGTGAGATTTTGTCCACTCAACAAGAGGATCATGGATGAAAGTTTCAAGGACGCTCATTAAAGTCTCCCTATGGGTCCTCAGCACGGAAAGCGTAATCTCACATACCCTTAAAAAGATGCCTTCATATCCAGTGATGCCTAAGCCATCAATCATGTTCTGCACATTCATCAACTATTATTTACAAGATCTTGTTGATATCAAATTGAACAAGCATAGGATGAGCTTGGACAAGCTTTTTTTTACCTGGGTTAGTCTGAAAGGAACCAACTCAGGCTTCTCCAATTGCAGGCCCTTGTCAAACAAGCAACTGAAATCAACGTGTACACAATCTCCAGTGGTGGAATCAAAAAGGATGTTCTCACCATGCCTATCACCCAGACCTACAATATGGCCAACCATTGACCATACAGCAGCAGTGTGTGCATATGCAACCCGAGCCCGGAACCAAGCAGCTGGCTCCGAGAAGGTAGTCAAGAACCATTGGTGAAAAACAGGAGGAAACATTGGAAGGATTTTCATCTTCAGCATCTCATCTTCCGGCATCTTACCCTGACACTGATCATATATGCGCTTAATGATGGGGTTTGTCTTCTGCCTGTCAAACTTCCCACAGGTTATGTAGATGTCCTGAAGAATATGTCGCAACCCACGGGTATGGGGCACCCACTCTACCATCCCACAGTCCTCCGTGAGTGGGATCACAGCAAAGGTGCGGATGTAGAGCTTTCTCCTGCGGCTTTCAGGGTATTTGGATAATAGACGGTTAATCATTGCTGTGAACTCCATCATACGTGCATCTTTCCTAAGGTCATCCTTTGGTTTGCAGAGAAAAGGACGTTCAATACCATCACTCCCAAGAAAAACAACCTGAAATGGGGAAATTGTCACATAATTAGCAAGAAAGGATGAACACAAAGCTTAAAGATGTTTTAGGTATTTGCAGTGTTGAGGGATAAAATGATGCGCAAACCGTGAATTGTGGTTGAGATGAGAACCATTCTCATGTCAACCATGATTTGGGTTGGGAATGCAAGCCTCGCTTAATGCAGTGATGCAACACGACAGGCCCCATGTTTCCACGGATCTAGAACTGTAGTTGTAGAATAATACGGAGAAGAAACAAAGATTGTGGGAATGATTCCCAACAATCACTAGTCAAAAGAGGTGATCACACACACCCTCTTCTGCCAAAAAACAATGGAAAACTCCAAAATCCATTTTTTGTTTAAATTGCAAGACAACACAAGGGAGAAGATTCACATGCATTGCATTTTTATATAGGCATTCTACAAAGAGATTAAAGAAATCCTAAAGCATTGAAAAGTCCCCAAAATAGCCCTGCATCTGGATAAATTACAATCAGTCTATAAGGGCATTTTGTTCAACAAATCCAATTATTCAGTAACCAACTGACGTAACAAATGATTTCCCACACGTGGCTGAGTGGGGCCTACATTGGACCTCCTACGATATACATGTGGGGATAGGGTCCTGATTACATCATGCGGGTTAGTAAAGCCTTGGCAAACATGTGATTTAAGGAGACACCAAAACACGGCCAACTGTTGTAATAACAGTTAGAGCTGGGCACGGGACGACTCAACTCATCCGACTCGTTCAAACCCAACTCGATCCAAACCGAGTAGACTTCGTCCAAACTGAACTCAAACCAAGTCGAGTTCGGGTCACCCAGTAACTTGATTCAACCCGAAATCCAACTCAGCACTAACTCGACTCAATCCGAAACTCAACTCACACACACACACACACACACACACACAGATCTAACGTTTCAGATCTGAGATGCCATGTAGCTGATGGAAAGGCTGCAATTCTGGCAAGTTAACCTAGGTTTTGAGTTGTGATTTCAGCCCATGGATACCCGCTGCACCCAACCCGACTCAGAGCCGACTCGTTACTTGTGACCAGGTCGGACTCGGTCCGGATTAATCCAAGCCAGACCCGGACTCGGATCGGTTCAGGCATGCTGGACTCAGTACCAAGTCGGGTCGAGTTCGGGTCAGGTCTATTTCAAAACCGGATTGAGTTGGGTCAGCCCTAACTCAGTCCGACTCAACTCGATGCCCAGCTCTAATAACATTACATACTTTCTTTGGTCGCTGAAGAGATGTAAGGATCTCAGCTTCGTCAGCAATTCCTGATATAGTAGCATGGTCTGCAGCTGAGAAGATGTCAAATTTGGAACTTGTCAGACTCGCATCATATGTAGGAAGGGTAACAGTAAGGGCTTGTTGAACTGGCATTATTATTCCTAGTGGCATCATCCGTTTCAAGGCACTGAACTCTGTCGAGATATTGATTGTTTTCGCCTTTGACTGTCCTGCATGAAAGCACAGCCTGATCAGATGATCTATTAGGCTTGCAAACTGAACAAAAAGGCTGTTGATATCGCTCCCCTGCCCGGACCCTTTCCGCGCAGCTTGTATGATCTCAGCTGCTGCATCACGCCTTGCAGCAACAGTAGACTTTGAAACTGCAGCCATGGTCCAAAGGGCTTGCTGTGGGTATTCCTGTAGAACAGAGGTTATGATATGTTTGACCAGCCGAACAATTTCGTCATTTTGGTGGCAGATTCTAGAAACCAACTGAGGTAGAGCTGTTAACCACTGATATGTTGGCAAATCCTTCAGGCAGCCCCGCATGACACTCATGATCTTGAAGAAAAGGGGAAAAAAAGATGAAGGGTAAGCATTCTGCCTTAGTACAAAGGAGATGAAAATGAAAGAGGAATGCCTACTTGCAGAAGCGTATCTGCAGATCCCAAATGTGCAAGATCTTTACTATTCATCAGATGGGCCCCATGTTGAATGCTCCTTAGCACAAAAACAAGGCCAGTCCATTCATTGGCTAGCCATGTGTCAATGGAGAAAAAGATGATTAAGAGGACCCGAGGTTCACGTTCAATATACATGTCTGGGTCACTTATTGAGCGGAGTGGCTTAATTATTTAGGGTAGATCATATTCACCAAGGGACCCACCTAATGAAAGGACTGAATTTCATGCTTCTGTACCACACTAGCCTGCATGGAGAGCTTGCATTTAGCATCTGCAGGTTCCTGCAAAGAAAAATCAGTTAAGAGGGCAATATTTTCTACCCTTCCATGGACAGTTTTCAATGCTTTATTGGATGCTAGGCCATCTCTGTGGTATTTGCTTCCAAATTCGAACCAGAGAGTTAACAACCTCGGGAGTGCCTGAAAAAGATTCTTATGACCCCTATGAAGTCCTTTTGCATAAAATAATAAAACATCTGGAAGGTATGACCACCAAGGCTTTTCTTCAGCAGAAGTATTGACGGAGCTACCACCCACTGAAGTTGATACTGCACATTTCGATCTAGATCGTGCATCCATCAACCCTTCCTGGTTGTCTTCCTGTCGCTTCCGGGCATCAACCAGCAAATCATCACAATATTTAGCCATAAAGAAAAATCCCTTCTCCCATTTGGGTTGGAGTTCCCTAACTCTACTGTAGAGATTTATCACATCTTCCTTCTGCTTCTGTCCAGTGTAATGGATCCATCGGGTATAAAGGAGGAGGGTTTTGGCCACATCTTGATTCTCGTTCGATGCCTGACTAGTGCAAACTGAGCATGGATTCGGCAGAACAAGCGAGAGACTGGTAAGTGATGAGATAGCAGCAGCACCCAGAACTTCAGCAGGCATGTTCAGAAGCGATTGCTGCAGTTCATCTATGGCACAATCAGATTTTCTAGTGCTCCATAGAAGCTTTGACTTCTCCATGTGAACGTTTGGCGCACCCGAAGCCTGCGCTTCTAAAATTGCACGATTGGCTGTCTCATAATGGCCAGCAGAACGGCAGAGTTTTGCATATTGGAGCCAGCAGTTCCCAACTTGAGCACCGAGGTTGCTAGCACTGAAAACCAGCCTGCGGAAAGCTAACAGTGGCTCCCTTGCCCACAGCAAAGGCTGTGTGAATCTGAGACGATTATCCCAGTCCTTTATAACCTTTGAAAATCTCGGGTCATCCAAATGAAATGATTTTTCCAAGAATGAGTCATCAGATAGAAGAGTATTGAAATCTTCCAATTCACGTAGCATGTGAAGCTTTACGACAAATGGGTATGCACGCATGTAGGACTCCATGCCCGCAGCTGCTAGAGGGACTAGCAAGGCTTGTTTAGACTGAGCAATTTTTTCTGCTACCATGAACTGGTCTTTCTTCATCATTGCCTGTAGAATCTTGGCGAGACCCATGTCAAAGGAAGCACTATCGGAGCTGCTACAGGCTAAACCTTCTTTATCAGCAAAAGAAAGGTACTCATCCATCAGATCCCATCTTCCGAGTCTCCAAGCTGCCTGCACACCTTGCATGCACCAAGTTTTCTTGTACTGTGGTATCCTAGAAATCAATCCATCAACATGAGTAACCATGGCCTGAAGGTGGCACATGTTTAGCAGACAGTTAAGCACACCTGAATGTCTCTGAACAGAAGCAGGTTCCATCTGCAAAGCCTGCTCGCAAGAAGTTAAAACCTCTGCCCAATTACCTGCCTTTTCATTTATCCGAAGTTGGTCATGCAGATTCGATGATTTCCGTAGATGGGCCAAGCCGGAGAGACCATCAGGCTCATCTAAACCACTGTATATCTCCATCAAAAATGAGACATCTTCATCCGCAAAGATGCCGCTCCTCTCAGCCGCTGGGTTAAAGGAGCCTGATTTGCTCTGCACATGTGACTCAAAGTACATCAAAGAACGAGCATAAGCCTGGCAATGGAAGGATGCTCTAGAGAGGGTAACTTTCGGAATGGCAGCCAAAAGCTCCGAAACATTATTACATTGTATAAGGAGTTGATCCAAATCAGATATAGACTCCGTAGTTTTATTCTTCGCCTTAGACGATTGCTTAGAGACCCCAGCATGAAGAGATTGAGAAAGAGCAACTTCTTGTTTAAGATCATCCACCCATTGTCCAAGATTATCTAGTAGAGTGAATACAGCCTGAATACAGACTTCGCTCTGTCTCCCGGCAATACCATGAACTGCAGCTCCACTGTTCTCTGAAGCCGCTGCATTGAGAACAGAGAGAATCTCCTCAGTTATGCTATGGCGTTCCTCTGCAGTACCGTGACAAACAGCATTAAGGACCAAATATGGCAGCAAATACATAGCCGTTTGCATGTCATGACGTACTATGCCGCGGCATGCATTGAAAATACCGGCGCGAGAACCAGTTGCATGCACTGTCAACTTCCTGATCCAAGAGAATATCCATCTTCTGAACGACATAGAAGGCCTGTATATTGGCCCAACAGATGTTAAATCAGCCACGTTTGGAAGTTGAAACCTTGAGGTCAGGCATGGTGCGATGATTTCTTTAACATAGTTAGAGAAACGGTCCCACAGTCTCTGACCCCTCATATTCATCTCACTGCAATCGTTTTTGCCACATCTTTCAGATATATATACAGACTCCTTTCCCTTCAGTGACTGTGATGTATAAGCCACAACATTCTCATCCAGTGATGCCTGGCAACCAGCAAGCTTCAGCAGCTCCTGTATAGCTAGCGCAGCTGAGTCTTGAACAATAGTGTCAGATGCAGCTCTAAATGCCCGGGCAAGATGCTTGTGAATCAACTCAAAGATAAGATCATCGTCTGAGCATTCAATCTTGAAGCGTTGACATGAGATTCCCTTGAATTTGGCAGGATCCACAGCACCAAGTGCTCCTAGGCAATCGGCACAAACCAATTTCAGCCGCTGGCCCACTGCAGTCCTTGATTCCTCTGCACACCCTCTGAGTAAGGATGTGATCAAAGAGCTCACAATGTCCAAATCTGAACCAACTTCACCTGCTATCACAGCTGTAACATCCTCTCTTCGCAGATCCAATAGTTTGCTTAACTCACAAGCCACCATATACCTTACATTTAAGCTCTCGTGGTTTAGACCATCAACAACATTTCGCAGCTGATCCATCAACGTCATTGATCCACATGCTTCTTGTATGACTGTATTTACTTTGGACAGGGATGGAATGGTTGGTAACAAAGGCAGCTCACGGATATGCTGCTTCAGTAGTAGCCTATTCTCAACCACAAGTTCTTCCAAAACGTCCACAATTTTGTTCAAATGTAAAGAAGGATTCTCTCTATATCTATCCAGGCATGGTATAAGAGAAGCAACAACTTGAGAGATCACGTGTTTCATGCTGGAAGGTGATACCCTGGCCAACTGCTTGATGAAGAAAAGCAAGACAGAAAGACCCTCATTTTGAAGTGTTTCTTTCTCAACAGCGTGCATTAGAAGAACCATAAGTTTTGGAACATATGTACTAAGATGAGAGCCCATCATTTCAATAAGCTTTTCAATACGTTTCAAGGCCTGTTTCTGCAGGAAAAGATCTTCAGTATGAAGCATTTTTCGATCAATGCTGTTAAGAAGACCGACAAAGTGATTCCTCAAGAACCCCGGAAGGTCATCAGAACCTGTGAGGATTCTAGCAACCTCTTGGATCATCTGAGGAACTCTTGCTGTCCTGTAAATAGAAACGAGATCAAAAATTATAGTTGATATCCGCATGACACAAAATAACCTAAGATTGAACAACATACAATCATTGATGCATGCATGCATATTACATAGGGGAATGATCGCCTTGAAAATACCATCATTGTAATCTAAGCCTTATCCCAATTAATTGGGGTTGACATGCCCTTGGAAATATCACAAGGAAAAGAAGAAGGAAAAGTGTGTGTGTGTGTGTGTGTGTGTGGTGGGGGGGGGGGGGGGGGGGGGGGGGGGGGGGGGTTTCTATTACATATGGCTTTGGTGGGGCTCATCATGCACTCTTTGGATCTGATACTCTTACTGTATATCTTACATTTATTAAAGGATAGAAGAACCTAAATTTCCAAATCCACTTCCTGTTAGGCATAGCCGCAAAGGTACTCCCCTACCGCCAAGGCTCTAATTACTAGTGTTTGAAAGCATATATAATAGCCAAGTTCCATGATAGCAGATGTTACAAAATTGGTGATGACCCATCAGCCCAAGTATTCTCTTTTATTGGATCATCATCATTTTTTTAGATGGTAATAGAAATTTTATTAAAGAAAAGAACAAAGATCCTAATGGCACACTCCTTTCTTCGCCAATGCCTTGGGCATCAATATTGAATCATCATCACTACTATCATAGCCCCCCCCCCCCCCCAAATTGCTTAGCAAAAGTTCAGTGGCTGGCTGCCTACATGAAATTAATCCTCCTTTACCCAGGCTGGGGACCAGCTGACGGATCGCTACCAATCAGAGTTTATCATTCTCTTTTATTGGATAACCAGAATTTATTAACAAATATAGAGAAATTACATCGTCCAAAACCATGTCTACTCCTCACCAAAACATGCATCATTCCAGCCAAGTCAGAGCAATGGAGAACCAGGTACCATTGTTTCTGTAGTTGGTATTAGCAAATTCCCGGGGAAGAAGGATACATTATTGTCAAGGTCAAGTGGAGCAGCATAAAGGATGCATTACCTTTTGTTAGTCTCATCCAAATCACCGTCACCATGGAAGCAGATAAGTTCATCAAGAAGTGCTGGTAAAGCAGCTGAAAAAATTTCTTTTTTGTCTGATCCAGTTTGCATATGATAAAACTGCAAAGCAGAGAGCAACTCCTGCCTATCTGCTCGGAGAAGAGCAAAAGCAAGCACTTTAGGTAACCAATTAACAATCAACGGTACTACATCTGTATTCAAATGCTTTGCTAACTCTTGTAAGGTGATGAACGCTTGATCATTATCCTGCTGAGAAACCACAAGCTTTGGAAGAACAACAGGAACCATTCTCCTTACAAGTTCCTCAGTATCAATACCAACAACAGCCTCTGCAAACTCTCGGATCATTGCTGGGCGGCTCACAAGCCTGGCACAGAGATAATCAAACAGCTCATCTCGGATATGAATAAACTTAGATAGGATTAGTTCAAATCCTCCTTTAAGGTGGAAGTAGCACGATCTAAGTATTAACCTTGACGCAGTCATCCTTACTATCACATGAGGATTATCAAGCTGATCAACCAATAAAATAAGAGAAAAGAAAAAAACCTGCCCATGGATATCAACAGCATTCATAATCTCGGCTGTCGACTCCAAAAGAGTCTCAAGAATCTGGGCATCCTCAGTTGCCACCAAAGCATGCTTTAGTTTGTCCAGAAATTTCTGTTCTTTTGTTTTACTACATGACTCCCCATCAACAAATAAGCAGTCAAGAATGTGGCCCTCAAGGAAGCTGCTAATCTGTGCGCAAAATGCTTCCCTAACGACCTTCTTACTGTGAAGAAGTAAATATTCAATGCATTGTGTCCACTGAAATTTTGTTTTAAGCAGGATATCTTGAGTACCATGTCTGAGAATTCGTGAAATTATTCCCACGCAAGCAACTTGCACCTCATCAGATGACTCGTCAAAAAGAAGCCTAAAAAAGAGAGACTGAAGGTTAACAAAATCAAAATCAGCCTCCATCCTTTGCACCTGAGGCATGTCTAGAACATTGGAGTATTGATCTCGATTATGTGAATTTTTTTTGTCACACTGTGGACACCAGAATCCTCCCAACAAAAGATCCATTGTCTGAATCTGCTTCCCATTGTCAACACATAAGAACAGTCTGCAAGGACTTTCATTTAGATCCTCAGTAGCATTACACGATCCAAAAAGACATGACAAGTAGCCAATTGAATAAGGAACCATTTTATTAACTAGGCTGGACTCATCTTTCCCAAGGGACCTGCAAATTGAGCAACAATAAACAAATTTTAGCAAGAATAGGTTAGATGGTCTTGAGTAAATCCCTTAAAAAGTGAAAATTGAAAACATCAACAAGACACTTTCTTTTTATTCTTCTTGCCAAATAAGGAAGTTGGTCAATATTCAACATATGCCAGCTATAGTGTTTTCATTTGGAAGTCCAAGTTTTCACAGGCGATGTCTTTACCTTATCCTGTTAGACACACCTGAAGTAGATTGAAAGAAATTTAAAACAGAAAAAATGGTTCCTTTTTTTGTCTATTATTTTCACTTTCCTGCTGAGAAGAGTAGAAATTCTCTCATAATATCTGGTGTCGACTGTTACTGCATTTCAGATCCTCTAGCAATTTAAATCATCAGCACGTCCAGTCCAAACACTGTATAATAGACCATTTGCTACATGTAAGGCAGCATTTTATCATGTGCTTCACAAGAAAACACCAAATGCCAATTATACATAAGAAATACAGACACCCAATTTTAGCTGTTTTGATTACCTTTTGTTGGACTTCGGATTACCAAAAAGATCTAAGCATGTTATTATGATGGAGATGACTGTTGATCGCTTGGTGAGGTATTGTAATTAGCATGTTGTGGCGGGATGATCAGTTAATCATGAAGTTCCTCGTGTCAAGTCGGAAAGCCTCCAATGATTCTCTCTTTATATAAGATTACCATTTATGAAAGAATAGAATACAATGGAATACCTTTGGAAGAGATGGCCAAAGAACATTTTGTCCAGTAACACTCTAAAGAAAGAGTAATTATTGTCAGAGAAGAAGAATTTAAACCTTAACAAATGAATGAACTGACAAGAAAAAAGACTAAACAACACAATATTTCCACTATGCTATCGCATTGTTTCAGAGGCTTGGCCCTGTAGATCCCAGGCAAGGTAGTTTGCTCATCCTGTTGGCTGTGTAGCCCGGGACTCATTCAATTCATGAGAGGAGGCCCCATCATTTCCGAGTTAGATCTGCCAATCAGAAGGTAGACTTCATAGTCCGATGAGTCTGAATATCTTGCTTTTATTTGTGTAGTTTTCTCAAACAAATGCATTGTAAGAAAGTCTACGAAAATGAATTAAATTAGTCAAAAGCACATCTACTTGTGTCACCTGTAGTTATACATAATTTGAAACAGCTAGAATTCTCTAACTGCACAATGGATTTATGAAATTGCAGTGTAAAAAATTATTAAAGAAACTAAAGAAGTCATCATCTGTTTGTACCTTGCATTCCTCGAAATAATGAATTCAACAAAAACAACATGTGAGGAAGCCAATATTACTTACTCCATTCTTCTATAAACTTGTGGAAGTAGACCACTTCCAGAGCACAAGACAACCACTGGCAGAGAAATAACACCTTCAGCTCTGACTTCTTCAGCTTCATCACAAATAGCCAAGTCCAGGACTTCAAGATCACTTTCAGTTTTTAATCTAGTGCCAATCTTCGAGACAACTTGAACAGAGAGACATTTTGTTTTCCAGAGTGAATGAGCTTGAGTAGCCAGAAGAGAATGAGTCCATGGAAGTTTTAGCACAAAATCTATCAGGCCTGGATGTACCGGCCGATCATAATTTATGGTCTCTGTGCTATTCATGCAACCATCACGTTTATCTTCGAAAAGCCTCATCCACACAGGATGAGAATCTGCATTAAGGAACAGAGTTGATATTATAAAAGGAGAGATGGCACAGTTACGCAAAGACTTGGACACAAACTGTAAGCTTCGAGAGAGTGAAGAATGCTCAAAGTTGGAGGGCAGTTTCAAAAGAGGGTCCTATTTAGCTATTCCACATATCTGCATGTTTCCACTAGCACATAAACTAGCAGGATTGAATGCTAACATGTTTCATATCCAAGCAACCCACAGAAGGACCCCATAACACAACCCATATATCACACACTCCACTAAAGTCTCAAGCATTGTATTCAAAAATGGTTACTTTATGGCCATAACGGCCATTACGTAATGATAAAGGTGGTGCCCGTTACGCAATATGGGACCGTAACATCCGATTTGAAAAAAAAAAAAAAAAATGGCACATAATGGGCCAATACAGGGCTCATATGAGGCCTGTATCCACTGTTACAGCCCATATTATCCCATAAGGCTGGCCATATTATCCCATATAGGACTGTAACCACTGTTATAGCCCATATTATCCCATAAGGCTGGCCATTACAGCCACCATTACCATTATTGAATATCTTGGCCTCACGAGGTGAGACATGTTTCAGAAAAAATGCATGGTACAGGTAAAGGGGCCAATAGTCCGTACTCAACATACATGTGGTGATCACCTGATAAGTGGACAGGCCTGCTACTTGGGCCAGCTCATCGACTTGGTGGAGCCCTACACAAGGAAGACTGAATGCCAACATGTTTCACATCCAAGCCAACGAGTTTCACTTACGATGGCTGAAAGCCAACATATTTCACATCCAAGACTCCCATCAGATGGGCCCCGCCATGTGCATAACCTGACCCATATATTACACGTGACTGAGTCCACTCAACTCTCAAGAGGATTCACGTTTCAGGGGGGGAAATGCACTGTAAATGAAAAGGGGACAATAGTCCATACTCGACATACGTGTCATGATCACTGATTAAGTGGACTTGTGGCCAGCTCATCAACATTGTGGGGTCTGTCTAATGAGCGGCTTGTATGTCACGTGTGGCACGCATCAGCATGTAAGTGTATGTATAGGTGGGTGGGTGTTAGAGAGACGAGTGTGGAAATGGCAAACCACCTTTCATTTGGATGCAAATATCGGAAAGAGGCCAGGTTGGTCACTTACCATGCATAAGCAACAAGTTGTGAACTGCTTCCAAATAGATGGATACATCAAACATGAGTGAACTGCTTTGCTTTGCCTGAAAGATAGATATTCAATTAAAATAATAACAGAGAAAAGGGGAAGGAAGAAATGTTGTAATTCTTGCAACTTGTAACTGCCAGTGCCTATGATAATTCATGCAGACCTGCTCACATATCCAAGGTATCCAGGCATGCATTTGCTGAAAAATGGCAAGTGACAATTTGGTCTGTGGATGGTTACAGAAGACGATGCAAAGCATGCTAAGAGCCATTAATGCAGTTTCCGGTCTCAAAGGAGTATCTTTAAAGTCGCCTGGTTTCAAATGGCCAATGAATGAGATGAGTAACCCTCGCATGTAATCTGAGTAATCTCTGTCTTGCTCACGTGTGAATGTGCCAGTACATGATTCACCACCCAATTGAACGTTAGCACTGGAAACAAGTCTCTCTGCTTGTATCTTTTGGCGCTTTCTCTTCAAACTTTCCATGTCCTGAGCCACTCGCTTCTCTCCCACAGTAGAGCTATCAACTCCTTTGCCACTTGAAGATGATGGAACCCCAATACTATCACTGACAGCTTCCTCTCCAATACAATTCGGACCAAGTGTACCAACCACCACTCGGATACAATCAATCAATGCGAAGCACGGTTTTGAAGAACAAAGTATATCAATAACCAGTCCTGGCCTCCAGATATGTGGCGGGCAGATTTTAGCAATTCGTATGTATGCAGTGCACATTGCGACCTGGAAAGAAGATAGCAATTATTTCTTCCAATAAAATCTTTAAACCCATGACATCCATACCAATTGACTAGGGGAGGAAACTAGTAAGGAAAGAATGGCCATGTCTGCTTACAACAAGAACAAAAGGGCAACCACGTTAACCTTAAGCTCTGGGCTGTCACTCCGCATTGTTCGAGGGAAAACATTAACCAAGTCTCCAGCTGTGAACTTGACAACATCATCGCTACAGCTAGAATGCAGTACATGAAGGCAAGCACCCATGGAGGAATCATATATTGTGCTTCTGCAACAGAGATATCATTAGTGGACTCCAGTCCTAAGAGAGAAAAGGAAAGAAAAAACTGAAGCTAAATTGACCAAGGAAAAAATAATAGGAATCTCAAAAGGAGCAGATGAAGACAAAGTTCATTGGTACACTGTAAACAGTATGCATGGCAATTGCAAATTCCTCCATAGAACTATCGTTATACTGAAGCTAAATTGAAAGGAAAAAAATAATAGGAATCTCAAAAGGAGCAGACGAAGACAAAGTTCATTAGTACACTGTAAACAGTGTGCATGGCAATTGCAAATTTCTTCATAGAACTATCATTATACTTCTATCCTCCTGTTCTTTGTGGCCACCACACTGCTCCATGGTCCCATCTTGACACCCTTGCTCCAACAAACTTGGTAGGACAAAGAAAGGTTTGCTACTGCAAGCAAACCGACTAATTGCCTGACCCTATCAATATCTTTTCTAATTAAAGGAAGTGACGCAGACTGCTAAACGGGATTTACATCTGCTTTTGCTTTCATAACCCAAATATCAGCATGTTAGAATCTTCCTATGATCCTATCAGTCACGAATCTTCTCCATAATTTGATAGAACCCCAACTGAAGAATCAACATGATACCACTTCTAAACACCACAAAGGTTGCACTTAACCAAGTATGGCAACCTGACACCAATTTGGAAATTTTATGCTTAAAATTACACTGAGATCACATTTTAGGCAAGTGTTCTAGCTTCCAGAAGTTTTGTGTCCTCTTAATTCCAAAATTTTACTAACATGGCTTACATTAACTTTGATAACTATGAAATTTATTGCATAAAAAGAAGAGAACAACCAATTGAGTGGTAATACAAGACAAAAAGTGAGATTTTCAGAAAATAACTCCACGAAGCAAAAAAATCAAAGTCCAGAAAAGAAAAACAAGAAAAAGAAAAGGTTGCTGCAACTACCAAAGAATAACTGGTCTTGACACAAATTAACCAAATAAGAAACATCAGTTATAAACCTATTCAGGGAAGTAATTTCTAAAGCTTCCCTAAAAAAGGTTTGGGCATCAACATCTAGTATAGATCGGCAACTGGATGATTCTTTTCATTGAATGGTATCAGTAAGTGAATGATTCCTCTAAGGTAAAGGCCTAAAGGGTAACTTATCGTAAAGTGAGCAAAAGGAAACATGAAGAGGAAGAAAGGGCGACTTTAGAATTTCATCAAGTCTCATCAACTTGTGTTGGCAAGGTATTAAACTTCAACATTACTATAAAAAACCCACAGATGCCAATGTAATTGATTTGTCTTTTCACCAGAGCAAGTCAACATTAAAATAGGTACTGTTTAGCCAAATGCATTTCCTTTCAGGAAAGACAACAATACTATTAAAATGAGAAAGAGAATTACAGAAGCAGAGTCCAACATTATATCAAATATGGGTAAAAGTCTCTCCCAGTGAAGTGAATAGTAATGTAGGTATCAGTTCTAATTGAATGTTCTGATTATAGTTGCACAAAGCATGAAGTGTGAATAGTAATGTAGGTATCAACTGTAATTGAAAGTTCTAATTATTGTTAAAGACAGGTTCATTAGAAGGCACACCACTCTGAAAGACTGTAAACATAGCTGTAGTTTCTAAAGTTCTTGCATTTTTACGATATGTCAGCATCATACTGCTGAAGCTAGCAAAGACAAAAGTTAGTTCAACAACTTGCAAGAAGATTCCAACATTTGAAGACATACCTGAACATTGGAAGTTCCTTTTCATCTTGCCCTAATATGCATAACATTGTTCGGATAAGGTTCTCGGTGGGAACAATTGCTTTATTCATTAATGATGTTGTAATACGCACAAAGTCAAAGCATGCCTTCAACAAAATGTAGAACATCAGCAAATTGAAAAAAGAGCTGTCCCTTGGATAAGCCCGAAGTAAATTAAATAATTAACAGAAAAAGTGTTCAACGATACGGTTGAGACGACACCCACCATATGCAAAGCAGCATCCCCATGACATAATAGAGTACACAGAGCAGATACAAATGATGCATTGACAAGTCCTTCCACATAAAGTGTTCCCTCAGTTAGACATTTGCTAAGAAGCTTAATAGTCCAAGTAGCAAAAGGCTGCCAACTTTGCTTATCTGTGAGATCAATCAGAAGACCAGGGCCATCTGTAGGCCTGCAACATGCTGGAAGGTCACTGAAAATAGATGGAGCACTGCATATTCCATTAAAAGACTCATAGAAACACCTCAATGAAACTCTTCTGGAAGCTACGATGTTTGATTTGTCATATAGCGATGCCAAAGATAAAAGATCTGTTCAGAAACAGGCAGAAATCAGTTCTCTACACACTTTGACTCCTGACCAATCTCAGAAACAGAAGAATGAAAAGAAATCAATATATATATATATATATATGCTAAACAGTGTTACTAAACAAAGTTACATTCTTCCAAGAAGAGTGATTGTAAAGGCATGCATACCTTCAACCATCAGCATGGCATCTAAGAAAAACTGACGATATGCTTCTCGTTCTCCTGTGCGGAGTAATGATAAAAGAGATGCAATTGTCTCAAAAATGACTCCATGTCGAGAGCTAAAAGTCCAAATAATGTCGTCAGACAACTCACATGTTGTTGTCGAAAAGGTGTCAGGATACGAATAGAAAAACAAAGGAGCAATCCTAAAATTAAAATGCTTGAAACACGTAATAAAGAAGAAAAGCTTTTAAAGTTGTTATAATGATATTGAGTCAATCTGGAATTTCCTCAGATATACATAACTATGCACGGCAAAGAAGTCCAGTATTAGAAAAGGAATCAACTACATCAATAACTTAAGGATGAATTGCAGTAGACAATAGTAGCACTTTCTTGAATAAGTATGACTCAAGTCAAGCAGACTTTTCTAATGCTAAACAACCAAGTCATAGAAGTTGCAACATCAATCAATATGCAATGCCGCTGTAAAAAAATATCTTGAAATATTCCCACAAAGTTTTTTTATTGATAAGGCAATTTTATTACGGAAAAAAAAATAATAATAAAAATAATCAAAAGGGAACAGAATACAGATGCGCCAGGCAGACACCTGGACCTACATCACAAAGAGATTCCAACTCATTACACACATCTACAGAAGAATGCCCAGTGAAGTCGTTAAGAGAACTAGTCAACATTAGACTTGGCCTTTGAACTATTGGAGAAAGTTTTGTTGTCCCTTTCCTTCGAAATGGGCCATAGTTTTGCTAGGAAGCTAAAATTCCATAACTTTCTCCTTTTGCCATTGAAGGGCACCCCTTTCCATGCCATTAGAAGTGACGGCATTGAAGCATGCATAATCCATGCTACTCCAACTGCAGCACCAATACCACAAAGCCGATGCAAACAAGGTGTGTCATAACAACCAGTATGTAACGGTAACTAACGGCAAACATTACGCTTTATAGGGTCATAATGGCCATTACGGAAAAAAAAAAAAAAAAAAAAAAAAAAAGGCCCGTAATGGCCCCATAACAGTCCATTATAGGGCCAATACAAGTTTTTTTTTCAAAAAAAAAAAGACCACAACGGTTGTCACGGCCCATATCGTAACAATAACAATGGTGGCCGTTACGGCCACTGTTACCATTACGGAATACCATGGATGCAAACGTACAATGAATGAAATGGTAATCCGAAGATTCACTCTCTCTTAGATGCAAACCACACTCATTGACACTAACTTTTGCCAATTGCGGAAGTTGTCAAATATTAGAACTTTTTCTTGGCCAACAGGCCAAGAGAAAGCTGCAACTCTAGGTAGATTATTTTATTTTCCACAAACAAGCTGATGGAGTGTTGCTCTCTACTTCCCCCTTTCTTTCCATTCCACGTATGATCACAAATTGAGTTGATAAGAAACCTCCCTTTCTTCGTCCATTTCCAAACCTTTCCACCTACCCCTCCTCATCAAGCTTAGCGCCTGCAAGTTGAGCCAAAAGCCTAATCAAGTCGCCCTACCTATCTTTTGAATGTACGAGCCCAAATTACATGATCATCGATTCTTTCATAACATTCTACCTAAAACCATGGATTGAAATATATGTATCATATCGGCCGATACAGGCAAATAATAACCATATCGGCCTGATACGATACATTATACAGAGTTGTATTGACCCTAGTATAAAAAAATAAAAAATAAAGAAGGGAAGTATCTAGAGTTGGACACGAACCGAGCTAGCTCAGTTAACTCGCCCAGCTCGACTCGAAAGTTGGGTTCGGGTCGAGTCAAGCTGATTTTCTAAGCTCAAAAGAATTTCGAGCTGGCCCGAACTCAACTCAGCTGAGTTTGGCTCGGCTCAACTCGAGTTATAA
>JAJHSJ010000017.1:23428002-23578502 GCA_021015155.1 Magnolia officinalis
GAGAGAAAAGAAGTAAAAGCAAGTCCCAACAGTAAAAAATCTGACCATTTGGCTCATTATGCCCTCACATGAGTATAAAATGGCATAATCCCATAAATGTGGCTTATGCGATCACATCCTTCTTTGTGCAACCACATAATGCTCAACAGTACACAAACCACATATCCCACAAGCATATTCGGTCCATGGTCTCCAAATGGCATATGCAGTTGCATATGACAACGCTGTCAACCATGCTTCCATCTAATCAAATCTCAATCATCATTGCATGCCAACAGCCTAACAAGTGTTGCTACAATCCCAAGGTTGGATATTACATCTGGAACAAGAGGCTGTAATGAATGAGGCGGCTACTACTACAATAGTGAAGAAGAAAAATTTATTCACCATGGAAGATGAACACAGAGAGCCTCTTTGATCAAGCGGGCATGATAGGCAGGATGTGTAGAGATGTTTTTAGGACTCAAACCTCCGGCCCTTGAAAGGAAAAACAAAAAAACAAAAAAGACAGCATGTAACCACTTTAATATCATGTAGAAATGCTAAAAATAAGAAAAATTGAGTTAATAGATGCTTTCTAATAAAAAGAAAAGGTAGGAGATGCCATGCTCTTAAAAGATTGGAGGTCCTAGGTATGCAAGGTGCTACATTGTGCTTACAAGTTCTCTTCCTTCAGACTAGGTGATCAGCATGCCCTTGTATACATAGAAGTGACAACCCACATCCCCACACTTACCCAATGCGGACAAGACTATCAAGCCAATACCATATGACACAACACGGTAAAGGTGAATTTGTATTCTCAACATGCCACTAGTACGTTGCCATTGCTTCATATGGAACTCGGGAGATCTCCACTAGAAGAAACATTCAAAGGGTTCACTTCATTCAATCATTTCCCCTATAATAAATGTCGTAAAAAAAAAAAAAAAAAAAAAAAGACCTTGTGGCCACACTACATCTTCAAGACATTACTTAATTCCAGTGTTCGAAATATCGGTATCGCTTTAGGTATCGTACCCTTGGGATACGGATACGTATTGGTTATCGCATGGGATATATCAGTTGTATCGCGTACTATATTGTTGTTGTTGGAAACATGGGGCAATTGGTCGAATTTTTCAATGAAACTTCAATGATTGTTAAAAAAGACATCAACACATTTATAAATCAAAACATTACAAAAAAATAAGTACACACAATAGGTTTTCTTTGCATGGGGTCCTAATTTATGCGTTGTCTAACTGAATTGATGCAAGTATATTCAAAGTCTATTCATATAATTTATAAATGTAAGAAGACGTGTGGAAACACAAACAATATATTCAAAAGCAAAAGAAGAATCACTAGATCGGGTTATATACATGTTTGATTTTATGTTTGGACACAAGGATTGCAAAGAAAGTGAGAAATTTTGATTTTTTTTAAATTTTCTGCAACTCGGCCCATCTCATCCAAATCTTGAAATTGAAGCTGCCAATCCATGATTTTTCATGCAAAACATGAAAAACTATGGATTTGTAACAATTTAACACCTGATTTAACATGATTTATAGAAAATAAAAAATAAAAAAGGATCAAAAATCGAAAATGCTCAGCAAATCGAACATGGGAGATATATCGCACTACTTGTAAGTTTCGTATCGCACAGGTTGGATACGAGATATATCATGGGATATATCAGCCGATATCGTCGATATTTAAAACACTACTGAAGTTCAAAAACAAAACCAGTATCAATAGTGTATCCATTAAGAGATTTGTTGTGTTTGGATGCTCAAATTGAATTGCAATAGTTCAAGGATTAGACTCCTATGATAATTCACCACCATTTTCAAAATGGTGGTGACTCATCCTCCTCACATATGGAGCTCATGTATATATATCCGCACCATCCCAATGGTGGAGCACATTATCTCTAAAATAATACTGATCAAGCAAACCTAACCATTCAATTGACGGTCATCAAATGGATGGTTGAAACAAAAATAGCAAGTCCAAAAATCCATTAGCAAAAACAGATAGTACTCATCATCTTTGCAGTATAATTTTTGGGTTATGCACCATCCACAATTGGGTCAGTGATTGGATTGTCTAGATTTCCATACAACTATGTCATGACTACTTTTGTAGAGTTGCAAGTCTTGCGACCATTTTCAAAATGGTCAGGAACTATTCTAGTAGTCTAGTCCATAGTTCAACTAACTGAGTGGGAATAAGCAAACTGGGGCTAGCGTAAATGGCATCTAATATCATTTCATGTCCAACTTGAAAGTTGAAACACACGGAATTGCAATTTTAGGTGTTTGGCCGTCATTACGAACTAAACTGGTGCAAAACTCCCACTTTTGATGTTTCTTCAACATCTAATTCGATGATGGCAATTGATAAACAGCCCCATTTGGACAACAACACGCAATTCATTTTTATTTATTTGTAATCAACATGAGTAACAAATGTGTCAGCGCTTGTCACAAAAGTCAACCAATGGTTCATATTTACATCACTATCGCAGCCCACCAGAAGATATGGATGGCTTGAATCAGCGACAGTTCACCTAATGGACAGTTCGGATCCTGTACAAGTACTATACAATGACATGGGTGCGGGCTGGTGGAAAAAGAAAAAGCCCCCAAAACAGTTTTTGAGGTGATGTCAGCTAAGATCAGTCAGAAATGATAAATTAAAAAGGATTCAAGGGGGTCATCCAAACAGGCCCCAAATGGTAAACAGCATTCAACAGAGAGGAAATGTTATTAGAGAATGTTGACAGTGATCTTACAGGAAAGCAGGCTCTGCAAGGAACGGAAGGATGCGGCCAATGACAGGGAGAACGGCGCTGGCCTTTCCATGGAAGAGGACGCCGGGGAAGTTCCTGGCGGTATGGGAGAGGAGCTTCAGGACTGCAGTGACTTCTCGCTCGTTGGCTGCAAGAAGGAAAGATGGATGGAAGGAATTGTAAATTCGAAATGAGGGATGAAGAGAGAGAGAGAGAGAGAGAGAGAGAGGAGGGGGGAAGGAAGGAGGGGAACCTGTAGAAGAAGGGATGACGTAAGCATGGAGGAGGTTGGGAAGGACGGAACGGAAACGGGTCTCTAGCGGGTCCGGGTCGTCGGTGGGTTGGGAAGGCGAGGAGGATGCGGCGATGCGCTCACGCAGCTCGTGGACGAGGCTCGACAGGTTCGCCATCTCCCTCCCTCCCTCTCTCTCTCTCTCTCTGAGGATTTCCCTCTCTATTTCGAAATGCGAGGGGACGACCGGCCCTTTTGAGCGACTGCCTTGGAAAACGTCATAACGCCCGTTATGACGGTAAGTCACCTCTTCAGTAGTGAGTGCGGGCGTTTACGGAGAAAGCGTATTCCGTCCGGCCCTCGGCTGGACTATAATCCGTCCAGGCAGATTTCTGCGGGGCCTACCGTGATGTATGTTTTTTATCCACACCGTCCATCCATTTTGCATAGACTTGGGAGTGAAATACGAAGGTCGCACCGGGACAAATTCATCCGCTTGGGTAATTAATCAATTTGACATTGGATTTGAATTCGAATTTAATCAAAGTAATAATGAATTTAAAAAAGAGTATAGATAATTGAAACTGTTGAGGTCAAAATCTGACTACCTCCACTCAATGTTGCGAACCTCGAATGGACTCTAATCCTGTACAGAAAAATGAGCAAAGGAGACCTGACTTAAACAAAGGACCCTCGGATGCCTAAGTCAAGCTAGGGAATCTGAGTCTAAGTCGCGTAATGTAGAGAAAGAGCGCGAGATCTTGCGTCCCCGTTACAATAGGGTCCCTTGGTATTTATACCTGTGGGTCGGGCGGATCATGCCTGTTAATATCAGCATGATCTACTCAATCAAGCGGATATCGCAATTGTAGAAATACTCCATAATCTTTAGATCGTGTAGCGCATCGTATCTTAATGGAGCATATCTCCAAGCGTGATATTCGACCACGTCCACATTCGAACTGGTTTCCCAGCTCGGTACTCAGAGTATCTTCATCCAGGCTCGGAATTCATCCTATCCAAGTCCGCAACTGAGCACTAATAGTCGGGACTCATAGCCGAGTCATTGGGGTCAGAATCTGTTGAATGAAGATGAGGACGAGGACGAGAGCTCGACTCGGCCAACCTTCTTCGGATGAGGATGAGGACGAGGACGAGAGCTCGACTCAGCCAACCTTCTTCAGATGAGGATGAGGATGATGACGGGAGCTCAACTCGGCCAACCTTCTTCGGGTGAGGATGAGGACGAGGACGAGAGTTCATCTTGATCGGCCTAGGGTCGTAGTTCAGAGGTCTGCTCGCGCCCGGCGTGAAGTTCTCCTTCTGAGGCCCTATTAATTGGTTCGGATGGCTCGGGTCGACCCTGGTTGAACCTGTTCTGATTTCCCCATAACAGAAGCCTATGCAATCAAGCCACAACTCGATAAATATGAATATATCATTCAAGATGGGTCCCATAGCTGAGGACCAAAACATCCATGATATCCAAGTGCTTTAATATGGAAAATAAAGAGGGGCAAGTAAAAATAAAAACTACTGAGGCCCGTCTGTTGCGGGCCTGCAGCGACTCCAAGGCCGTAACTATCCCCAAAATTCCATACATGATATCCTGAGCCAAACCTCACCACGATCTGCCTACGCTACCTATACAGTTGAGCATATATAGTGATAAGTGACCAACTTAATGATAAGTCCCATCAAGATTACACAGTTGACGGATCATATCAAACCATCCTAATTTAGGTCGTGCCTCATTTAGATACATGGATGCATGCATATGTTCTTCGCTTTGGGGATACACATCCAGCCGAATCAATAAATGGACCTTTCAAACAGTCAACTCATTCAAATGCAATGGAATGGGTCTTTCAAACAATCAATTCATTCCCAAAATGTAAGAGATATGGCCTTTCAAATAGTTAACTCAGCTCAAGGGTCGTTCGAACAGTATACTAGTCTTTCAAACAATCAACCAGGCACCCAATAACGTCCGTGTGCCGTGAATACATGATTAATCCAACCTTTATTAGTCTAATTCACAAACAGCAATTTCTTGAGCCTCGCAACCAGTGGCCAACTCCGATTTAACCTGTAAACCTTGCCATCATAAGGTGAGTTTCAACTAAAGGGTTCCTTCCAACAAAGTCAGTAAGGCAAACCAATAAGGCATGGTAATTCTCAATGACGGCAAGCCTGCAATTGATTCCGTTTAGTCCCAATATGCAAGGCAGCCAATAGCTCAAGGCACAACCCTATAAAACGCAATTCAACCATTCAAATCATCATTCCAACATTATTGTTCCATGGATTGTTTCACAACGAAGCAGTCCGAATCACACGGGCATATCCATAATTGTGTCGTATCCCTGTGGATCCCAATAGCCTCGTCTCGCTAATTTAACCAAGTGTGGATCCCAATTGCCACATCTCGCTAATTTAACCAAGTAACCTTCAACACATGTGATTCATACTACTACATGTCAAGATTACAAGTCCATGTAGATTCTACGAGGTAGGCAATAGGCTCAAGCACGATAAGGAGTGCACATGTGTGATTCAATCTATGCAAGTGCTAATCATATTATGTGAGCACATACAAAATTCTAAACATGTCATGGATCCTATATAAATACCCCTAATATAATACATGTGAGATGGATTAAAAGGATTATCATATGAGTCAAGGTAATGTATATGTTCATTCAATAGTTGCGACTATCACTAGGTTAAAAATGTCAAAGGGAAGCTTGAAGGCCATATCATCACTCTAGGGTTATAGGATTGCTTAATTCTACCATTCCAATTTTGGTGTAAAACGACGGAGATAAATACTAGGCCAACAAAATTGGAAAAACCCAAGACACAACTTTAATTAGGTGCTTCTACATCAAAATCTCCCATATTAGGGTTTGAGTCAGGGATTCAATAAGGGTTTAGTCACCTCAAGATTCATCATGTGACTAGGGCGGCAGGAATCTGACATGAACCCAAAGCCCTAGCAATGTCACGCCTGATACACGACTCCCACTCGAAGCTGCGTAGCATTACACGGCATGAAGGGCTTTACGATCTAGCTAAAAGGAACATGAACCGGCCGGAGATAATACGGGATGGCTTACGAGGACTAGTATAATGAGATCCATGTCTGATCGCAATTATAACCCATGACAATTTCGCAACTTAACATGAGTTGTCGGTCAAACCAACGATAATATCGATCGTACCAACAGGAGCCGACAACCGGTCGGTCGGGTCGACAAATGCCAACCATGTCCTGATCTTGGGTTATTCTAGTTGTTGATATGACAAGGCCTGACTCGTCATGAATTGGCCTGAAACACTATTCATGGGGTCCCAAGGACTAAGTAAGGTAGCCACCCATTGGTTCTGGTATCGAAGGTTCTGGCCTAAGGCGGCCCACGTGAAATTGCAACGAACTGAATGTTGGGGACTAATCAAGTGTATCGAGAGGTCTAACCGACGAGTTGGATATTCAACTTGACATACTTTAGGAAAAGTTGTACCTAGCAGGACATTAGGGTCCACTAGAGCAAGGATCCCGCTTCGCTGGTGAACTATATGCCAGCTCCGCTTGAGTTCAGGCTCCAATTACATCATGGATTTCTGAGTTTAAGGCTTCGCCCGCGAACTTCAAGTACAGTTGTACATGAACCAAGTTAGCACGGTTAACTCGCTTGACTCGATTCGAAACTGAGTTCGAGCCAAGTCGAGCTGATTTTTTAAGCTCAAAAAAATTCCAAGCCGAGTTTGAGCTTATCCAAGCTCGAATCGACTCGGATCAAACCTCGACTTAAATCAAACTCGAATCGAACCAATTCGATGACTCGGTTATTTTGATATTGATGTTGCTCACCAAATGCTTGATGAAATGATTCAATGAAGTGTCGGCTGGTGGTGGGAAGGTATGGATATGAAACAAATACCCTTGTATCTTGATTTTGATGTTGCCTACTAAGTGTTTGATGAAATACATGTAAATTACTGTTGTTGTTTTATATATCGTGAGAAATCGAAGGTGCACTCCGTGTGTTTGGGAAAATTCCGCACAGGATCAATCTTGGCTCAAACTCGGCTTGAACTGGCCCGAGTTGCTGATCGAACCGAGCTGAGCTGACCAGTCAGGCTTAAGGATTGAGCCGAGCCAAGTTCGAGCTGGGGGTCAGCTAGTGGCCAAGCCGAGTCGAGCTATGCCAAGCTTGATTCATGTACAACTCTAACTTCAAGGCTTCAGGTTTTAGACACACACACATGCAAACGCGTACGATCATACAATTATTCGAATCATTTACAAGACAACACATGAGGACATTTGATACCCGAGTATCGAAGGGCCAAAGTGTTACACATTATCACAATTGCTTCTGTCGTAGTCCACTTGAGCTTTGCATCTACCTCATTTTTGGGTTCATACCTTAAGATTTCTAGGCAAAATGGATGGATGACGTGGATAAAACCCATTCATCATGGTGGGCCCCATAGAGCCATGTTGGGATGAATTATCATAGAGTCAAGGGTAGGACACAATCTGCTTCTCATCTATCAAAAGACGTGAATAGGGTGCTACCTAGTTGTTGTTGTTCAATCTAGATGTGTGCCCACACATATAATGACTGGCTTGAATTCAATCAAACATGTTCGATTATGATAGTGTAGGGCATACCAGAGCCGTACTCGACTTATATGGATTGAACGCTTGACCCTATGCGCCAAACTAACTGGATTAGGGTTAGACCTTGAAGGTTAATCTGATTGTTCAATCACCAATTATTATATCGATCAAACGATTTTAGAATGAGAGGGTTGGTCCTTCAAAATGGGATTGTTTTACCTTGAGTTAAGGACTTTTCTTTTAACGGTGATAGTTTTTTAGGATTTTCATATTATTAATAATATATAGGAAAAATTAAAATTAAGGTTGGATCATTAATTTGGAAATAAGAACAATATGGTCAATAGTAAAAGAAAAATAAACTAAGCAGATAATAAGATAAATACCTACGGCTGTTTGTGTTGGTAAAATGGTTACGAAAATTACTAGACGATTGTGGTGTGAAGTCAGCAAGATGTGACTGGTGATCTAGCAAGTAAGGACTTGGTGATCGGGGATCCAACGACGATGGTCGTAGATATTTAACTTACTCCTAGAGTGTACTATAGTGATAGCGCGAGACATTAGCGAATCTAAACAAAGAATTTTAGACTTGTTGCAGCATGGTTCGACAGAAGTGGAATATCTACGTTGAAAAGTTAAACTAAGCATAAGCAGTGTTGTGATGTAGAGAAATTGATTGTGTAGTAATGACCTAGAACTCTTCTTCGAGTGCTACTTTTATAAACTTGTAAAGGCCGTAGTCGTGCGTAAGTTTCTTTGTAACTCTTTGATTGGGCATCAACCATGCGAATTTTATTGATTATCCACATAAGTGTAGCCCATTGTATCAGGACACTGTATAAGAAATCTTGTAGCCCTCTTGCTATTTCAGTCGTGCATAAGAATGTTCACTAGAGTCTCCACGTCAATGGACTCTTGCATATGAAACTTTGTTGGAGTCCTCATGTCACTAGGCTCTTGCATCTATAGAAGTTACCTTTTGGTGGGACTAATAATTAATGCTAGATGGAGATTTGTTTTGGTGTGACTTTCTTTGTAAAAAGTTACATTTTATAGAACTTTAGCATTTAATACTCCCACATATGCACATATCTAACTCCAAGTTCATCTATAATGTTTACACCCAAATGACCATGGATAGAGCAAACGATTAAGAATGTGCTAATGACGGCCATGTCACTCGTGGTATAAAACTTCAAAATAAGTTAGATACGTGCACATGTGGAAGCATTAAATGTTAAATTTCTATAAAAAAATAACTCTCTACAAAATAAATCCCATCAAAACAAATATCCATTAATTATTAATTGTTAGAGTCCCACTAAAAGGAACCTCTGCAGATGGCATGATAGTCACGTGGCACCTTCTAAATCGTTTGATCTAGCCATGATTGACCAAGTATAAATAATGCTCTCCATGTCTCTTTGCATTCGGAGAATCCGAAGAGATGTTCAATGGCCTTTGACTGTTCTTCATCCAATTGGCCGTTGGGATGAATGTTTCAGTTGTTAAATCAGATACTTTGACCATTGATTTGGCAATTCTAGTCGAATTGATTATTGAATTTTTTCTTAATGGTCGGTGTGTTGGTCTGCTCATAAATCTTTTGACAATATCGTTCATATAATGAGTGCTTAGGCGGTGCATCTTTTGACAGGCTATTTTCTTAATAGACTAGCTTTTGATGCGGACAATGCGGCCATGGCGGTTCATTGTTTGGCTTTTTTGGAGCACTACATCAGTCAATTGCATAGACCTTTTGATAGCATCGTTCCCATAACACTTGTCTTAGTGGTATATCTTTTGGTAGATTTTTCATCACAAGGTATTGGTTTTTATCATTGCCCATCGGGTGTCTCTGGATTCAACTTGTCCATTTATTCGGTTGTTTCTTTAGAAGTCATTTTTTAGATGTCAATGTATTATTTATTGTCTTCGACCATTCTAATTTTTCTAGATTGGCCATGACAACATTCATGTCCATCGAATATTCAATAATCCTTTGGTCAAAAGATCAGCGAGTTACCTTTTTGCATCGAATTAATTAGATCTTCACGACCTAATTATTGTTGTTGTACTACAACCTGCAAACATCGAGCCACGGGAATAAAGGTTGATGGGGCTCGAGGTATTGGAGGTTGCCTCTTGAATGGATCGGCCCTTTTATAGTTTTGGCGTATTGTCAATGGCACAGGTGGTTGCCCACTGGGCTGCTTGACTATAATATAGCACATTTGTGACACCATTGGCACAGGTGGCTGACTCCTCAGTAGATTAACACATATGCGGAGTTGTCCCCCATGTATATAGACGTTTTATGGGTCTTCATATTCTTGTTGGTTATTTTAACGGTCGTTTCTCCTCAAAACCATTGAAGGTGGTGAAGTGTGGCCTAGTTGTTCGATTCGATTGATCCTTGTGACTGGACGGTCGTTTTGCGTCCAATCCCTTTGAGGAATTATTGGCAGGTTGATGGTTCATCATTGTCAAAAGCCTCTCGAAGAAGCCTTCAATCATCATGGCAAGGCTCTTTGCATGGGCCCTATTGCCTTCTACGATTTACTACAAATCTCTTCGCATGTCGAGGATGTGAAGTGCGACATTATCAAGCATGACACTCAATTCAGAAGAGGATCTTACGTCCATATCGACAGGTTCTACATGTTGTACCTAGCCTTGTAGCTTTCGCACAACCTTAGGAAAATTACTAGCCTTTGATTTTGGCCTGCTAACCATATTGATTTATTCATAAATGTTGATATAGCACATAGCATCCCACCAAGCATATAAAAAATAATGTTGTTATTTAATCCCGACACGTGGCCACACATATAACGAATGATTAATTCAGTCAAGTGTGTGCGATTAGGATAGTGTTAGGTGTGCTAAAATTATACTTGACTCGAATCGATTGAACGCTTGTGACCCTAAGCATCAAATTAGGTGGATTAGGATAAGACTTGTGAAGGTCGATCTGACAGTTCAACCACCAATTGTTACAACAATCAGGCAATTTTAGAAGGGAATGGTTAGTCTTTCAAAATTAGATCCTTTTGCCTTAATTTAAGGACTTTTCTTTCAACGATTATAACTTTTGAGGTTTCTCAAAAGATTAATAACGAATGTGTGATATTAAAAATGAGGCTAGATTTTCGATTTAATTCATTTAAAAATAAGAACAACATGATTAGCGAAAGAAAAATAAACTACGTAAAGAAGAAGATAAAATACTTATGGTTGTTTATGCTGGTAAAATGACCGTGGAAAAATATCAGACGGTTGTGAGATGGTCATGGTGTGAATTCAATAAGATGTGACTAGCGATTTACTAAGGACTCGTTGATCAAGGATCCGACGATGATGGTTGTGGATATTTAATCTACTCTTAGGGTGTACTGCAGCGATGATGCTGGACAATAACGAATCTAAAGTAAAAATTTTGAACTTGATGTAATATTATGTTGAGTGTCAAATGTTGCATATTTTTCCCTATTTATATCTTGGTTTTATGAACATGATATTGCTTAATGGTATATTTTATACATGTTTGTGTTACAAGGTGAGTTTAAGAGCTTATATTGAAAAGAATATTAAAAGCATGAATTTAATGCTCAAGAATCACTAAGTAAAAGAATAGACATTTGGAGACCAAGATTGAAGATTTCAAGACCCCAAGAGTCGAGAAAACGAAGTGAAAAAGGAAGGAAGTGTAGAAATTAGTGCAGGAAATTGCAGGATCTGAGCTTAGATGACATTGAAGCCCTTAGATGACATCGAAGACATCGAAGCCAGTCTTCTATGACATCGAAGCCCTTAGAGATGTCATCGAAGGATTACAGGAAAATCAATTTTGGTTGGTGGACAAATTAGAGCCACTCTTCGATGACATCGAACTAGGTTCGATGACATGGAAGCTAGTCTTAGATAAGATAGAAGGCTGTTTGATGACATCGAAGAGTTTACGTGGAGTGAGCAGTTTTGAAGCATTTTTCGATTTTTTTCAAATATGTTTGAAGGAGTGAGTTCCCCACCTATAAATGGGGCATTCCTAAGCAATTGATCAAAAGCATTGAAGAGCATTTTAGGGTTTTTCCAAGTTTTTCTTGTAAGGCACGTATCATAGTCCGTACCGTTTCGTAGGCTTCCACGATCCTTCCGGTCGAATTTCGACAACCCTCGACCTGTATCTGACGTTTGTGCACAATCCTAAGCCAAGTCCTGCATATTGGAGTCGAGTCGACTCGAAACCTGTATCTTAGCGACCGCGCCGTCGCCGCGGTTCCAACGTCGCGACTCGCGCACCAATCCAATACCCAAGTTAGAAGATGTGGGCCCACGTTCATTTCAAGGAAAATGTTGCGCGTGCGAATTCCAAAGGAATCTCTACGAACTATCCAATCAATCAATCAATCCCATCAATCAAGTACACATCACACCTCAAGTCAAGTACAAGCAACCCATACCCTACCCTTACCTCTCTCTTACACAAGCTACACCGAAGTCAACCGTTACATCACTTCATCCATCACTCCACCTATCACCCATTACTCCATCTCTTATCATCCCATTACTTCTCTCTCTACCTCATTTCTCAAAGCACTCTCTCAAGCAACCTAAAATACCACACGTCTAAGCCTTTCCAAGCTCTCCCAAAACAACAAGTGTGGCCCACCCTCTCATCTCCCATCTCAACCATTCATTCATCATCTACCACCATTAAAATTGAAGGCAAGGAGCTAAGGAGGCTAGGGGACCAAGAAACAGGCCGATAGGTGGGTGATCTATCATTAAATTTCTTTTTAGGGCCCACTTGTTGTGGACCCACTTGATGTATGCATTGTATTTGGGAAGGCCCAAGAGTGGAGGGGTCCCTCCCCTTCACGTGTCATCTTCTCTCTCTCTCTCTCTCTCTCTCTCTCTCTCTCTCTTTTCCTCCCCCTAGAATGAAGTGGGCCCCACCGAATTGTGTTAAATCTACTCCATCCATCAAACGGTGTGGCCCACCACATTTCAGGCGAGATCCGCCGTCCACTGTTGGGAAGGTGGGAAGTTCCATATGCTGGACTAAATGATATATGATATTATATATATATATATATTATATATTATATATATAATATATATATATATATATATATATATATAATATATATATATACATGCATGGTGGGCCACGTCCATGTGGGATCCACCATGATGCGTGTGTGTTGTTTCCACACTGTCAAGCGTCCAGGGACGCTGGATGTGGGCCCCACTGTGAAATGAGAGTGTGGTGTGTTGACGGATAAAATAATAATAAAAAAAATATATATATAAAATAGTACCTTTAGTTCAAAGCTTTTGGGTGGACCACTCATGTAGGCCCCACCTTGATGTACAAATCAAATCCACGCCGTCCATTCCATTTTTAACCCGTTTTAGAAGTTGAGCCAAAATATGAGGCCAATCCGATTATCAGGCAGGCCATACCATAGGAAATAGTGGATTTACCGTCAAAATCCACCTTAATGTTTCTTCACACTAAAATACATCGAATATTGGGCTCATTTGGTCTGTCTTGAGCCATAGAGTTCAATGGTTGGAGTGGATCCATCTGTTGCGGGCCCCACATAGGGAAAATCGCCGAAAAACATAAAAAAAATGAAACAGCAGCAGACGCTGCTGCTGCTGCCATCCAGAGGACAGCGCAACAGCGTCCTCTACACGTGGACGGAAAAGGCAGGGACCCACGGTCCCAGCCGTGGGCCCCACCATGATGTGTGCAGAACATCAACGCCATGCATTCGATGGTCCCTAAAGGCAGTGGGCCCCCTCCCAAAAATCAGCTACACTTGGAACTCAGGTGGCCCACGTCACAAGGAACAGTGGGGTTTGAACATCTGCCATTGAAACCCTTTTGGGTTATCACAGAAGTTTTGGATCTTTTTGAAATTTGTTTTTCCTCTCCATCAGGGTCTGTGTGACCTTGTTAACTGGTTGGATGGCAGATGAACATTATGGTGGGCCCCACGTGGGACCCACTGATGTATGTATCATATCCCACATGGTCCAACACCATGGGAGGTGGGACGACTAGTGTACCCACTCCAGCTACATAGTTATTGTAGTGGCGTCACCAAGTTCCGTGGGTCCCACCTATTTCATCCACGCCGTCCATCTATGGGACTCACCATGATGCATGTGTTGCATCCAAACTGTTCAACCATTTTGAAAGCTCATCTTAAGACTTGAGACTAAAAATGAGTCAGATCTAGGATCAGGTGGACCACATTACAGGAAACAGTGGGTTTGAATGTCCACCATTAAACCCTTGGACTTCAAAGTTTGGACCAATATGATATTTATTTTCCCTCTTAATCCAGGTCTTTATGACCTTATGATTAGATTGGTTGGAAAATAAACTTTACAATGGGCCCTGTGATTTATTTAACCATGGAAATTATTATCTCCATTGCTATTTGTGGTATGGTCCAAATGATCCTTCATTATGATCTTTTTTTTTTTGGATGTAATGAGGCCCATATTGATGTATTTGTGGCCCGTCCGTTGAGCCCCCCCTTGATACATGAGGCCCATGTGATTAGGCCCATCTTGATTATTTGTGGCCGTCCATCGAGGCCCACCTTGGTGTGTGTGTGTGTGTGTGTGTGTGTGTGTGTGTGTGTGTGTGTGTGTGTGTGTGTGTGTGTGTGTGTGTGTGTGGGTGTGTATATATATATATATATATATATATATATATATATATATATATATATATATATAGAGGCCCATGTGATAGGTCCATCTTGATGTAGTTATGGCCATCCGTTGAGGCCCACCTTGATATATATGAGACCCATGTTATGGGGTCCATTTGATGTATTGGAGGCCCATGGATCGAGGCCCAATGGGATGTACATAAGGCCCATTGTAATGTGCTTCCACCATGGTTTATGTGTTGACCTTTATAGCGGGCTATGCCTTGGGAGCAATGATGGTTTCACGTCCACATTGTAAGAACAATGACGGTTAAATGTCCGCATTACAACTCTCACTAGGGCCCATTGATAGGCCCCATACTTGTAGTGTGTAGGCCGTCTAGGCTCATCTTCATTATGAACAGAGCCCATCACCATGTAACATGTTTAGTAAAGATCCATGATTCATGATCATACGCATCATATGTATGCTTGATATGAAGAGTGACTGATCATAGCATATGCCTTCGGGCAGATTGTTTATGGGCTCCCTGATAGACGGAGTTGCCCTTCATGAGCGCGTGATATGCGCAGAATTGTTGCATGACTGATAGTGTGATTCATGCACTTCACATTTGTATGACATGATTTCTACACGCCCTAGCGACATCAGGGCTATGACTTCCACAGACGCATCCTGGATGGCAGGATCGAACACCGAAAATATTGTTACTAAGCATCGGGCCGCCATAGATATCTCTGGGTGAAAATCCCTAAACCTGATGGTACTAGAGGATGACTCCAACATCGAGACCGAGTAGATACATGAGCGCGTGAGGGCCGTATACCAGTGGGCCGCGTCTCCCACTGTGTCGTGGTCCGTTGGAAAGGGGTGTGACCTTACCCGCTTGAGTGAGGAGGTAATTTCTAGGTTGAGTTTGACCAGCTTGAGAAATAGGTCCACTATTGACGAGCCGGGCCTAATATTGGCAGGCTGATAGTGAGGTCTCTTCTACTCACCCAGTTGTGCGTCTGAATAGGGGCGGGAAGCTGGCGTTGAGTGTACTAGACCCCGATGATTATCCTGAATGAGAACTGTACTGATATTTGATGCGTTGTATGAGGATTTAGATGAGGATTGACATGCTTGATTTGCATATTGCATCGCATGGTCTCGATATGGTTGATAGCATTTATATCTTGCACGCATAGCCTTGGTATGGCTGATTGCATTAATGCACCCATCAACATGATTCCGCATTACTCTGACATTGCATTTTGAGCACGTTCATACTACACACACACTTACACTACCATCTAAGCTTTCTATAAGCTTATGCACGATTGATGTGTGCAAGTGATGTCATGACGTAGCCATAGCCTCGCTGCAGTTGGAGTGTGCAGTTGAGCCTCTGGAGTTTCTGTTATTTTCGTTATCTTGTATTTCCCTTTCATACGCATTGTACTCAAAGTTTTTGATCATAGTAGATTTTGTGATGGTGTTCTTGTGGGTTATTGTTCGTGGGTTATGTTCATTACGAATTAAATCATGTTTGAAATCCTCCTTGTAGGATCCTAGGATCGGAACCTGGTGTATGGGTGCAGGGAGCCAAGAATGGGGCACTATGGAGGCTGTTAGCGCCGGATTCGGCGATCGAGAATTTTGTGAGCCCAGTTCCTGAGTTTGGGGCGTGACAGAAGTTGGTATCAGAGCATAACTTGGGAATAACCAAGAACAACATCACATGTTTGCTATGAGTTTAGGACGATTAGGTTCCTGGTGTGTAACCTTCCGATTGAGTTCCCTAACGTGCGATTCTCAAGGTTGATTGGCGTCCGTATTCTTCCTATAAGACATGCCGCCCAGGAGAGCGACCCGAGCGAACCCCGCTCGACCACCTGAGGCTCCAGTTTTACCACCTGTGACTCTCGTTTCACCCCCAGATATCCCTGCTCCCCAGCCTAAGGATGTTATTCCTCCACTTGAGACCGGTGCAGATCCGACCGTACCAGTGAGTGCCTCTCAGTTACAACAGATGTTACAGGCTGTGACGGCTGTGCTTCAGGGACAGGGCATGCGCCCAGTTGTTTCACCAGCCCAAGCAGAGCAGGAGCGCGAGCGCCCTTCTTCGAGAGTTCAGATAGCTTGATCTTCCACGTTTCCAGGGCGAGCCAGATCCGACTACAACTAAGAAGTAGCACTCCGATGTGGAGAAGATTTTTAATACGATGGCATGTACGACCCAACAGCTAGTCCGATTGGCTGTATTTCTTCTTTAGGGAGAGGCCGAGCACTGGTGACCTCCGTTACCCGTGTTGCAGGACCTGATTATGTCTGGACATGAGAGGATTTTATTGACTGATTTGATCAGCAGTACTTCCCTGACCACATTCGCCAACAGGAGCGTAGAGTTCGAGACCTTGGTGCAGAGAGACATGTCTGTGGCACAGTATGCGGCCCGTTTCGTGGCACTATCAAGGTTTGCGCCATATGTGGTTGATGATGAGGGGCAGACGGCCCGCCGTTTTCAGAATGGCTTGCGTTACGGTCTTCGAGGCCGTGTTATTGAGCATGAGCTCCCGACCTTCCAGGCGGTAGTGCAGAGGGCTCAGATTTATGAGACAGAGTGGGCCAGCACACAGAGCGATCGAGATCGGAGGAGAGGTCGGAAGAGGCAGGCCCCCTCTAGTAGTTCCTAGCAGCATCGACGACCGCAGAGATACAAAACCCACCCATCCACTAGAGCACTAGTAGCACAATCCATACCTCCAGCAACACCACCTCAGAGGCAGCTTTCTGATACCTGCTATGGATGCGGTGGGAAAGGACACCATAGGTGAGAGTGTCCCCGACCTCAGCAGCAGTAGCCGAGAGCACCACAATAACCTCCGCAACAGCAGTTGAAAGCACCACAACAGCCTCCACAGCAGCAACGACAACAGATCTCACCACCGAGGCCCCCTCAGCAGCAGCATCAACACCAACCTCCGAGACCGCAGCAGCAGAGGCAGTAGTTTCGAGCGCCTCAGCGACATCAGCAGCAACAGCATACTCCGAGGGACAACACCTCCCCAGCCAGCTCAGGCTAGATTCTATGCAGCTCAGCAGGACCTGCAGACCTCTGGAGGAGTCGTTGAGGGTATACTTCCAGTCTCTTCATGAAACGCCCGAGTACTATTTGATTCCGGTGCTTCGCACTCATTCATGTCTGAGGATGTTTGCCGATCGACTGGATTGCCGAAAGAGTCTGCTAATGAGGGATTGACCGTATCAACGCCCTTGGGGAAGACTGCAGTAGTAGGCCGTTTTTGTTCGTCTTGCTCCGTGTTAGTGGGAGAAATTTTCTTGCCCGCCGACTTGTACGTGCTGCCGATGTCAGATTTTAATGTTATCTTGGGCATGGATTAACTTGCCGAGTACTACTCCATATTGAACTGTTCCACGAGGATAGTTACATTCTGCATACCCGGCTTGCTGCAGTTTCAGTTCGTTGCCAAGCCCAGAGGAGAGTCGTTGTCTTGTTTGATGTCCTGCGCTGTTGAGGAGCCTGTCGCCACTTGTATTGATCAGTTGCCGATTGTTTGTGATTTTTTCGACGTGTTCCAGGAGATTCTGAGGTTGCCGCCTCGTTACTATATTGAGTTCTAGATTGATCTCGTGCCCGGTACCGTGCCTATTTCGAAGGCCCCGTACCGCATGACACAGATGAAGTTGAGGGAGCTGCAACGTCAGTTGGACGAGTTGCGTGAGTTGGGATTCATTCGTCCGAGCAGTTCGCCATGGGAAGTATCGATACTCTTCGTCAGGAAGAAGGACGGCTCGTTGAGACTCTGCGTAGATTATCGCGAGCTCAACCGGGTCACGATCAAGAACAAGTACCCGCTTCCGAGGATAGATGATTTGTTTGATCAGCTGCAGGGTGCACAGTTCTTTTTGAAGATTGACCTCCATTCCGGTTATCATCAGATTCAGGTTCGAGAGGAGGACATCCCGAAGACGGCTTTCAGGACGCGTTATGGTCATTTTGAGTTTAATACACCCATAGTTTTCATGCAGTTGATGAACGGGGTCTTTCGTCCATATCTCGATCAGTTTATTGTGGTCTTCATCGATGACGTTCTGATATATTTGAGGACTCATGAGGACCACATGCAACATCTGGAGATTGCGTTGCAGACCCTTTGTGCCCACCAGCTGTATGCGAAGCTGGAGAAGTGCGAGTTCTAGCAGGAGGAGGTGAGATTCCTCGGTCACGTGGTGACGAGGGAGGGTGTCGCAGTGGACCCCTCAAAGGTTGAGGTAGTGTGTTAGTGGGGCCAGCCCACTACTGCATCCGAGATCCCCAGTTTCCTTGGTTTAGTGAGATACTGTCGACGTTTCATTGAGGGCTTCTCCCGTATTGCAGCCCCATTAATCAGGTTACCTCGGAAGGGTGCAAATTTTGTTTGGACTGATGCATGTGAGTAGGCATTCGTGCAGCTGAAGGACCGTCTGATGTCTGCTCTTGTCCTCACTCTTCCCTCTGGGAGTGATGGATTTGTTGTATTTATCGATGCCTCACGTATTGGTTTAGGTGTTGTCTTGATGCAACACGGTAGGCCTGTGGCCTTCGCATCTCGTCAGCTCAAGGTCCATGAGCTGAACTACCCTACGCATGATTTGGAGTTGGCAGCAGTCGTCTTTGCACTGAAGGTGAGGAGACATTATCTCTATGGGGTCAGGTTCGAGCTCTTCTCCGACCACAAGAGCTTGAAATATCTATTCTCTCAGTTTGAGCTGACCATGAGGCAGAGATGCTGGATGGAGCTTCTGAAAGACTATGATTTTGACCTCCAGTACCACTCAGGCAAGGCGAATGTGGTGGCGGATGCCCTCAGCCGTCAGCTACGAGGCCTAATGGCACACATAGTGATTCAAGAGTGGAGGATGCTCAAGGATATAGCAGAGTATGACTTCGATTTTGGTCTGCAGTCTTCTATTGTTCAGTTATCGAGCCTGTCGATTCAACCCTCTCTTGTCGTAAAGGTGATCGAGGCTCAACAGACATACGAGTCGTTACAGGATTACCGAGCAGAGGCAGCTTCTGAGAGTTATAAAGATTGGCAGATTGGTTCTGATGGTGGACTTCGTTACAGAGGCCGATTGTGTGTCCCGGATATTCCTAAGTTGTGCAGAGATCTTATTACCGAGGCACATCGATCGCGGTTTTCTATCCACCTTGGCTCGACGAAGATGTACCGTGACATGAGGCGACAGTATTTTTGGGCGGGGATGAAGCGCCAGATCGCCAGTTTTGTAGCCGAGTGTGACACATGTCAGCATGTCAAGGCCAATCATTAGAGACCTCCTGGTCTATTGTGGCCTTTGAGTGTCCCGATGTGGAAGTGAGAGCATGTATCTACTGATTATATCACGGGTTTGTCGAGGACTCAACGTGGTCATGACGTCATCTGGGTTTTCGTTGATCGTCTGACGAAGTCAACACATTTTTTTGTGATTCGTGCGACTTGGCCTTTGGATCTGAAAAGGCCAAGCTATATGTCCTAGAGGGGGGGGGGTGAATAGGACTATGCCAAATTTAAAATAATTACAGCGGAATTTAAATAAAGAAATACCCAAATAAAGTAAATCAATTCACAATGCTGAAATTAATAGCAACCTCAATAAACAAGTATTGAGAGATTGATACAAAAGTTGTTCTAAGGACAACCTTACACCAAAAACCAAAGTTTATGGTAGGACAACCTGATTTCTAAAAAGGTCTTTGTATCAAGAACTCAAACTTTCTAGGAATAAACAAATTGAAGCTGAACAGAGGAATAGAATGCAATCTCAAATATTGACTGTTCTAGGGACAACCATGCACCATAGAAATGGCAGGGCAACCTTACTAGAACAATTTAGAGAATCTAAAGCTCAAACAAATAAAGGAATAACTCGAAATAAATTACAGAAATTTAAATCTAAACTATTACAACATTTCCCACTGAGCTTGAAATTAAAATGATTACAACATTCACATCCACAAACATTCCACAAAAGAATAATCTAAGATAGGAAAATAAAGCACACTTCCACACAACACGAGTTATAGTGGTTCGCCTGTTGTACACCAACTGTTCAACAACAGCTACACAGAATGCTACTCCACTCCTAATATCCTCACACAGGGGATATTAGCGTTCACTATAAAATAGGCTTTCCCAGGTTTGCCCAAAACCTTCACAATTGTATCTTTTTCAAAGGGCTTACACAATTCAAAAAACCCTCTTTTCTGAGTTTTCCTCGCTCTCCTCAGATAACCAATACAATGAGATTTTTCTGGCTTAACCTCAAATAAAATCAAATAAAGTAAATTACACAAATTGTAAAATACCTGTTTTTCTTCTTTGTTGTAGCATCCCAGAAGAACCAAGTCGGAGTAGAGAGTTGAATGTCAAAGTTCAATGTCCTATACTCACTTTATAATGGTTCTAATTTCTAATAGATTTTAAATTAAAACAAATAGGCTAGCTTGAATTGATTTTGATTCCAGTAAAAGGAAAATAAAACTTCCTCTTTACAGATTAGATTGGAATGCAAGAAACAAAATCAATTAACAAAGCTAAAGAAATAGAATATTAAATAAGCACCCTTAACTTAAACAGAGCACAGATTTATTTCTCAGAAGGCCGAATTAAATTAGCTTGAATGGTCTATTTTATTCTGAGATTCGTGTTCTATTTATAGTGTGAATAAATTACGTCTTTGACTGGTCTTAAGTCGCTACGACTGGTCGAAGATCCAACAGATATTTGAAAATTCAGGCGCGATAAGATAAGACAGTTTCACGACTGGTCGTAGGGCACCTTCGACTGGTCGAAGGTCACACACGACTGGTCGAAGCTAAGTGCAAATCATCGCTGTAATTTGAGTCGAAGGTCTACGACTGATCAAACAACCTGTCGACACTGTTCCTACGATTGGTCGAACAGTCCCCAGGACTAGTCGAAGCCTAACAAAAAATTTCTGAATTTTACAACAAACTTATGACTGATCCAGAAAATCCTTAGACAGGTCGAAGCAGTGTTAAGACTAGTTGAACAAAGTCTAGGACTCGTCTTAGAACAGGCCAATCATACTTATATAAAATATATGAATTATGTATCCAAAATGGCCTACTCTAAAAGTCAACCTAAGGTCAGTCATACCTCAATAGTGAAGTAAGGACATTGAAACTTAAGGACAAGTGACTTTGAAAGTAGTGAAACTTGAAGTCTTGATGTAGTACAAACTTGAAAGCTTCTAGAGATCTTGAGATTGAACTTCAACACTTCTTGAGATCTTGAGATTGAACTTGAACACTTCTTGCATTATCCTTGTCTTTAAATTAAATCGAACAAACTCTCTTCTTCGAGTCTTGACTTGTGAGTAGAGCTTGTCTAACAAAGTTAATCTTGAGTAGCGCTTTGATTTTCACATATGCAAGCTTCATAACAGTGTCTTTGGCACCATAAATTTGACAACAAAAGGGGCTATCAACAATAACACTTACAGGACCGTCTTGCAAGTTTATTCATCGAGGAGATTGTGAGGCTGCATGGCGTTCCAGTCTCGATCGTTTTTAACGGAGACTCGAGGTTCACCTCTCAGTTATGGAGGAACTTTCAGAGAGCGATGGGCACTGATTTGTAGCTCAGCATCGCGTATCATCCCTAGATCGATGGCCAGACTGCGAGGGTCAACCAGATCCTTGAGGACATGCTTCGGGCCTACGCGATTGATTTCGGGGGTAGCTGGGATGCGCAACTGCGATTGGTTGAGTTTGCATACAATAACAACTATTAGGTGACTATTGGCATGACTCCTTTTGAGGCATTATATGGCAGACCATGCAGATCTCCGAGTTGTTAGACCGAGGTTGGAAAGCGGCGTCTCCTAGGTCCCGAGCTTGTGCAGCAGACGTCAGAGTCTATCGATATCATTAGGCAGAGGATGTGCATTGCTCAGAGCTGACAGAAGAGTTTTGTTGATTGTAGGCATCGTCCATTGGAGTTCACTGTTGGGGACAGAGTGTATCTCAAGGTCTATCCCCATGAAGGGCGTAGTTCGATTTGGAGCGAAGGGCAAGCTTGTCCCGAGATTCATAGGACCTTTTGAGATCACTAGGCGCATTGGCGCCGTGGCCTATTGGCTTGCCTTGCCATCTCAGTTGTCTGGCATCCACAACGTCTTCCATGTCTCTATGCTGATGAAGTGTGGGTCAGACATCGTTCTTGTTATTGATTGGCAGCCGTTAGAGGTTCGTGAGGATACTTTTTACATTGAGCAGTCAGTTCGTATCCTTGATCAGAAGGAGTAGGTCCTCCGGACCAAGGTCATTCCCTTGGTGAAGGTTCAGTGGGGTCATCATTCTGTTGATGAAGCGTCTTGGGAGCACGAGGCGGAGATTCGAGAGAGTTATCCCCATCTCTTTGATGATTGATGATATGTTGTATCGTGTATGTTGTCTCCGATTTTATATGATGATGCTATGTTTCTTCTTCCTTATGAGTTATGACTGGTTGCGATGATTGTGTAAATTTTGAGGATGAAATTTTTATTTGGAAGGGAGAGCTGTAAGGCCCGTATCATAGTTCGTACTGTTCCATAGGCTTCCGCGGTCCTTCCGGTCGAATTCTGGCAACCCTCGACCTGTATCCAATGTTTGCGCGCAATCCTAAGACGAATCCTGCATATCGGAATCGACTCGACTCGAAACCTGTATCTTAGCGACCACGCCATCGCCGCAATTCCAACGCTGTGACTCACGCACCGATCCAATACCCAGGTCAGAAGATGTAGGCCCGCGTTCATATCGAGGAAAACGTCGCGCATGCGAATTTTGAGGGAATCTTTACGACCTATCCAATCAACCAATCAATCAATTAATCAATCACGTCAATCAAGTACACATCACACCTCAAGTCAAGTACAAGCAACTCATACCCTACCCTTACCTCTCTCTTACATAAGCTACCCCAAAGTCAACCCTTACATCACTTCATCCATCACTCCACCCATCACCCATCACTCCATCTCTTATCATCCCATCACTTCTCTCTCTACCTCATTTCTTAAAGCACTCTCCCAAGCAACCCAAAATACCACACGTCCAAGCCTTTCCAAGCTCTCCCAAAACAACAAGTGTGGCCCACCCTCTCATCTCCCATCTCAACCATTCATTCATCATCTACCACCATCAAAATTGAAGGTAAGGAGCTAAGGAGGCTAAGGGACCAAGAAGAAGGCCGATAGGTGGGTGATCTACCGTTAAATTTCTTTTTAGGGCCCACTTGTTGTGGGACCCACTTGATGTATGCATTGTATTTGGGAGGGCCCAAGAGTGGAAGGGTCCCTCCCCTTCACATGTCATCTTCTCTCTCTCTCTCTCTCTCTCTCTCTCTCTCTCTCTCTCTTCTCCTCCCCCTAGAATGAAGTGGGCCCCACTGAATTGTGTTAAATCTACTCCATCCATCAGACGGTGTAGCTCACCACATTTCAGGCGAGATCTGCCGTCCACCGTTGGGACGGTGGGAAGTCCCATGTGTCGGACTAAATGATATATGATATTACACACACACACACATACATACATGCATGCATGGTGGGCCACGTCCATGTGGGACCCACCATGATGCTTGTGTTGTTTCCACCGTCCACCGTCTAGGGACGCTGGACGTGGCCCCACTGTGAACTGAGAGTGTGGTGTATTGACGACAAAATAATAATAAATAAATAAAATATAAATAGTAGCTTTGGTTTAAAGCTTTTAGGTGGACCACTCATGTAGGCCCCACCTTGATGTACAAATCAAATCCACGCCGTCCATTCCATTTTTCAGCCCATTTTAGATGTTGAGCCAAAATATGAGACCAATCCGATTATCAGGCGGGCCATACCATAGGAAATAGTGGATTTACCGTTAAAATCCACCTTGATGTTTCTTCACACCAAAATACATCGAATATTGGGTTCATTTGGTCTATCTTGAGCCATAGAGTTTAATGGTTGGAGTGGATCCATCTGTTGCGGGCCCCACCTAGGGAAAACCACTAAAAAACATAATTAGAAAAAAATGAAACAACAGCAGACGCTGCTGCTGCTGCCATCTAGAGGACGGCACAGCAGCGTCCTCTGCGTGTGGATGGGAAAGGTAGGGACCCACAGTCCCAGCCATGGGCCCCACCATGACGTGTGCAGAACATCAACGTCATGCATTCGATGGTCCCTTAGGGCAGTGGGCCCCCTCCCAAAAATTAGCTGCACTTGGAACTCAGGTGGCCTACGTCACAAGGAACATTGGGGATTGAACGTCTGCCATTGAAACCCTTTTGGGTTATCACAGAAGTTTTGGATCATTTTGAAATTTGTTTTTCCTCTCCATTAGGGTCTGTGTGACCTTATTAACTGGTTGGATGGCAGATAAACATTATGGTGGGCCTTACGTGGGACCCACTGATGTATGTATTGTATCCCACACCGTCCCACACCATGGGAGGTGGGACGGCTGGTGTATCCACTCCGGCTACATAGCTGTTGTAGTGACGTCACCAATTCTGTGGGTCCCACCTATTTCATCCACGCCGTCCATATATGGGACTCACCATGATGCATGTGTTGCATCCAAACCGTTCAACCATTTTGAAAGCTCATCTTAAGACTTGAGACTAAAAATGAGTCAGATCTAGGATCAGGTGGACCACATTAAAGGAAACAATGGGTTTGAATGTCCACCATTAAACCCTTGGACTTCAAAGTTTGGACCAATATGATATTTATTTTCCTTCTTAATCTAGGTCTTTATGACCTTATGATTAGATTGGTTGGAAAATAAACTTTATAGTGGGCCTTGTGATTTAATTAACCATGAAAATTATTATCCCCATTGCTATTTGTGGTATGGTCCAAATGATCCTTCATTATGATCTCTTTTTTTTTGGATATAATGAGGCCCATATTGATGTATTTGTGGCCCGTCTGTTGTGCCCCACCTTGATACATGAGGCCCATGTGATTAGGCCCATCTTGATTATTTGTGGCTGTCCATCGAGGCCCACCTTGGTGTATATATATATATATATATATATATATATATATATATATATATATATATATATATATATATATATATATATATATATATAAGGCCCATTTGATTAGGCCCATCTTGATGTAGTTATGGCGCATCCGTTGAGGCCCACTTTGATATATATGAGACCCATGTTATGGGTTTCATTTAATGTATTGGAGGCCCATGGGTCGAGGCCCAATGGGATGTACATAAGGCCCATTGTAATGTAATTTCACCATGGCTTATGTGTTGACCTTTATAGCGGGCTATGCCTTGGGAGCAATGATGGTTTGACATCCACATTGTAAGAGCAATGACGATTAAATGTTCGCATTGCAACTCTCACTAGGGCCCATTGATAGGCCCCGTACTTGTAGTGTATAGGCCGTCTAGGCTCATCTTCATTATGAACAGAGCCCATCACCATATAACATGTTTAGTGTAGATCCATGATTCATGATCATATGCATCATATGTATGCTTGATATGAGGAGTGACTGATCATAGCATATGCCTTCGAGCAGATTGTTTATGGGTTCCCTGATAGACAGAGTTGTCCTTCATGAGCGCGCGATATGCGCAGAATTGTTGCATGACTGGTAGTGTGATTCATGCACTTCACATTTGTATGACATGAATTCTACACGCCCTAACGACATCAGGGCTATGACCTCCACAAACGCATCGTGGATGGCAGGATCGGACACTGAAAATATTGTTACTAAGCATTGGGCCGCTATAGATGTCTCTGGGTGAGAATCCCTAAACCCGATGGTACTAGAGGATGACTCCAACATCGAGACCGAGTGGATACATGAGCGCGCGAGGGCAGTATACCAGTAGGCCGCGTCTCCCACTGTGTTGTGGTCTGTTGGAAAGGGGTGTGACCTTACTCGCCTGAGTGAGGAGACAATTTCTAGGTTGAGTTTGACCAACTTCAGAAATAGGTCCGCTATCGACGAACTGGGCCTGATATTGGCAGGCGGATAGTAAGGTCTCTTCTACTCACCCAGTTGTGCGTCCGAATAGGGGTGAAAAACTGGCGTTGAGTGTACTAGACCCCGGTGATTATCCAGAATGAGAACTGTACTGATATTTGATGTGCTGTATGAGGATTTGGAGCATGCTTGAGTTGCATATCACATCGCATGGTCTTGATATGACCGATATCATTTATATCTTGCACCGCATAGCCTTGGTACGGCTGATTGCATTCATGCACCCATCAGCATGATTCCGCATTACTCTGGCATTACATTCTGAGCACGTTCATACTACACACACACTTACACCATCCTCTAAGCTTTCTATAAGCTTATGTACGATTGATGCGTACTGGTGATGCCAGGACGCAGCCATAGCCTTGTTGCAGTTGGAGTGTGCAATCGAACTTCTGGAGTTTCTGTTATTTTCATTATCTTGTAGTTCCCTTTCATATGCATTGTACTCAAAATTTTTTATCATAGTGGATTTTGTGATGGTGTTCTTGTGGTTATTTTTCGTGGGTTATGCTTCTGGTTATGCTCATTACGAATTAAATCATGTTTGAAATCCTCCTTGTAGGATCCCAGGATCGAAACCTGGTGAATGGGTGCCCGGAGCCGAGAATGGGTTACTATGGAGGTTGTCAGCGTCGAATTCGGCGATTAGGAATTTTGTGAGCCCGGTTCCCAAGTTTGGGGCGTGACATTTCTCGTTTCTTTTAGAGAGCTTTCAAGTTTCATAGTTCTTATTTTCTTTACAATTTTTTGTTTATTTATTTTTTCTTTCTTTTCTGTTTGCATTTATTTATTTTCTTATTGCTTTTTATTTTTACAATTTAATTATGTTTTTCTATGTTCCCTCTAGCTCAAGCTAGAAGGGAAGCACATTGGTTTAATGTTTTCATAGTTATGATGATTGATTGTTTTAATGATGAGAAAAATGGTGTATGCATGTTATCAATTGTTTAGGTTTAGTTTTTCATCCTAATGTGAAATCCATATGTTTCCATCATATGAGTTCCACATTGATAGATAGGCTTACCCTGGATCAATTAGATTTCCTAGATAGGAGAGGTTCTCAACCTGCTACAATTCTTTGATATTCATTATCTTATGGATATGAATTCTTAAAATCATTGACGATTGAGAATATCATCAACGATGTAAATCTATGATTTTCTAATCTTTTATATCATTTATTTTAAATGTTAAAACTGTTTTATTTTCCCATTAGGCCGACCATAGTGCTCGGATCCTAGTTGTGTTATCTAAGTCATCATGATTTTGGAACATTAACCTATGTGTGGAACTTTGAAGCTTGGGTGTTGTTTTGATTCAGTATTGAAATACATCTATTCAAAACTCCCAAAATCAAATCATCAGTTTAGTTTTTATTATTTAGTTTGTTTTGCATTTGATTTTCTCATTTTCGCAATTCATATCCCTGTGCAATCGAGCCTGTATTCACGGGATATTACTTACGAACCTCTGCACTTGGAGGCAAGGAATCAAGTTTTTGGCGCCGTTGTCGAGGAGAGACTGAGACAGATTAGATTTGTGCAAGATAGCTAAGGTAAGTTCTTTTCTATGGTAAGTTCTCTTCTAAACCCTAAAAAATTTCTGTACATTTTCTGTTTTTCTTTGAAAGTAATTTTTGTTGGATCTTTCAAGCACTAACTATGACATAAGGTTGCCCTGCTTGGGATTTTATCACCCAAGTGTTATGGTTGTCCTACAGTTGTCGTTTGATCACAAAGATCATCCGCTGAATCTATTTTTCATATTAGCATAGTTTATTTTCTGCATTAGTTTTATTTTCCTTTTATTTATTTTACTTTGTGGATTGAACCCTTATGGTCGGCTCTACCGCCTGGGTTGTTGATTTATTTTACTTTGTGAATTGAACCCTCATGGTCGGCTTTGCCGCCTGGGTTGTTGATTAAGTTTTTATTTTTATTTTAAGTATCATACTTACTATTTAAATTAGTGGTATTTATTGTGTAGTGTGGATGGTTTATGTCCCGTTGGAGTATGGATTAAAACAATCGACCCTCCTCCGAAGGCGGACTAGTTCCAGGTCTTCATCATTCACTTAAGAGAGGCACTCAACATCACTTGGATTCCATGGCAGACCAATTGATAATCCAAATCCGAATATGCTAGATCCTACTATAAATCAAAACAGAGAAAATTAACGTAATCCTCCTCTTGAGGATGAGAATGAAGTTCATATGAATGTGTTAAACCAACCACGGACTTTACGTGAACGTCTACACCCTGAGAGATCAACTTAACCATCTTGAATTGCCCTGATCACACAGGGAACATTGATTTTAAACTAGGTGTGATTCAATTGATCCCTAAATTTCATGGCTTGGATTGCGAAAGCCCCTATTTGCACCTCAAGGACTTTGAGGAAGTGATTGCAACATTACAAGTAAACAATGACAATAGGGATGCCCTTAAGCTTAGGTTATTCTCATTTTCTCTAAAGGATCAGTCCAAAACATGACTTAACTCTCTAAGACCTCATACCATCACTCATGGCAAGCCTTAAGTAGAGAGTTTTTGAAAAAGTTCTTTTCCAAGCACAAAATAAATGCACTAAAATAAGAAACCATGTCATTCTCCTAAAAGGGGAATGAACTATTTTTTCAAGCTTGGGAACGCTTCAAAGACCTTCTACTTACTTGTCCACATTATGGTTATGAACCATGATACGTGATTGATGCGTTCCGAAAGGGGCTCACCATGGATACCCGTCAGTTCATAGAGATGATGTGTGGTGGAACCTTTCTTGACAAAGATCATAATAAGGCTTACGATTTTCTAGACATGTTAGCAGAGAATACGTACACATGGGATGTCTCTGCTAAACCAGACCAAACTAAACCTATTCCTAGAGAGAAAACGGGAATGTACATCCTAAGAGAGGAAGACAACCTTAATGCAAAATTCGATGCATTAGCTAGAAAGGTCGAAGCCTTGGAAATTAGGAAGGTTGATATGGTTAAAGAAAAAACTTCTTTAGGTAAATTTTGTAGCATTTGTGGTGGTGCAGACCATGACACAAAGGATTGTCCAATAATCCCATTTGTACAAGATATCATGCATAAGCATGGACAAGCAAATGCTATAAAAACTAAATACAAAGACCCGAAAAGTCCCACTATTTCTTGTATTATTGGAAATTTCCAACTTGATCATGCTTTACTAGATTTAGGTGTAAGTGTCAACTTAATACCTTATTCGGTTTACAAATAAATGGGGTTAGGCAAGCTTAAACAAACCACGATTACACTCTAACTCGTTGACCGCTCCATTAAGGTACCAAGGGAAATTTTAGAGGATGTGCTAGTCCAAGTGGAGAAATTCTACTTTCCTGTAGATTTTATTATACTAGATACTGAACTTTGTGTAAATGCTAGCGCTCAAGTTCCCATCATTTTAGGCCGCCCATTCCTAGCAACTTCAAATGCAATTATAAATTGCAGAAATGGAGACCGCACACTCAAATCCTGTCTATTGAGGACTTGCGACCTCTGCCATACCAACCAATGTTCAAAAGTTTGATCTAAAACCACTACCAAATGAGCTTAAGTATGTATACTTGGGTGAAAATAAAACTAATCCTGTGGTGATTTCTTCATTTTTAGACAATGATCAAGAGACTAAATCGTTGAATGTTCTAAGGGACCACAAAGGAGCCATGGGCTGGACCATTTCTGACATTAAGGGTATAAGCCCTTCCATATGCACCCATCGGATCCACCTCGATGAGTATGCAAAAACCAATTAGACAATCTCAAAGGCATCTCAATCCAAACATAATGGAAATTGTAAAAAATGAGGTGATCAAATTGTTGGATGTGGGAATCATCTACCCAATATCCGATAGTGTTTGGGTGAGTCTAACTCAAGTAGTTCCAAAGAAATTTGGAATAACTATCGTGCAAAATTCTAATAATGAACTCATACCAACACGTGTCACCACTGGTTGGTGTATGTGCATTGACTATAGAAGATTGAATACGGTCACAAAGAAGAACCATTTCCCTCTACCATTTATTGATCAAGTTTTAGAGAGGGTAGTAGGTCACTCCTTCTATAGTTTTCTTGATGGATATTATGGATATAACCAAATAGAGATAGCTCTGGACGACCAAGAGAAAACCACGTTCACTTGTCCATTTGGTACGTTTGCTTTCAAACGGATGTCATTTGGATTGTACAACGCCCCAACAACTTTTCAACGATGCATTTTAAGTATTTTTTCAAATATAGTTGGGAGGTTTCTTAAGGTTTTCATGGACAACTTTTCTGTATTTGAGAGTAGTTTCGAGGAATGCCTCAACAATTTATCTCTTATCTTGTCTAGGTGTGAAGAGAAGCACCTTGTCTTAAATTGGGAGAAATGTTATTTCATGGTTCAAAAGGGAATTGTTTTGGGCCATGTTATCTTCAAAAATGGAATCGAGGTAAATCGCTCAAAACTGGACATTATAGCTAATCTACCTATCCCCTAAACAGTTAGAGATATTAAATCACTTCTAGGGCATGCTAGTTTCTATAAAAGATTCATCAAGGACTTTAGTGTCATTACTAGACCCTTGACTAATCTTCTCCAAAAGGATGTCCCATTTAAGTGGACAGATGAGTGTGTAATTACCTTTAATAAAATTAAATCATCTCTTACCACTACATCTATCATGCGTCCACCAGATTGGACACTTCCTTTTGAACTAATGTGCAATGCAACTGATTATGCCATAGGGGCTATTTTGGTCCAAAGGAAAGATAAACTACCCCACGTTATTCACTATGCGAGTAAAACTCTAAACTCAGCCCAAGTGAACTACTCAACAACTGAAAAGGAATTACTTGCAGTAATTTTTGCTTTGGATAAGTTTAGGTCGTACTTACTGGGATCCAAAGTGGTCATTTTTACGAACCACTCCGCTTTGAAATATTTGCTATCTAAGAAGGATGCAAAGACGAGACTTTTGAGATGGATCCTCTTACTCCAAGAATTTAACTTAGAGATAAAAGCTAAGAAAGGAGTAGAAAACGTAGTGGCCGATCACCTTTCCAGATTGGTGTTAGATGATTCCACTGAGGATATGCATATCCAAGACACTTTCCCTGATGAACAATTATTTGTGATCTCCAAATTGCCTTAGTATGTGGATATAGTGAACTATCTTGTGACGAGAAAAATGTCATATCATTGGAAGTCATAAGATAGGAAGCATTTTGAAACCGAGTTTAGGAACTTCTTCTGAAATGACCCGTATTTATATAAATATGGGACTGATCAAATTTTTATACGTTGTATCCCAGAAGATGAGTTCAGAGTGTTATTTCCTTTTGCCACATGGAAGTATGTGGTGACCATTTTTTTGCTAGGAAAACCACTGTAAAAATTCTACAGTGTGGTTTTTACTGGCCCACCATGTTTAAAGAAACCCACGCTTTCTGCATTGCTTGTGATAGATGTCAAAGATTGGGAAGAGTGTCTCGACGCAACATGATGCCTTTATCCCCAATTTTACCATTGGAGATTTTTGGTTGTTGGGGTATTGATTTATGGGCCTATTTCCATCTTCTTTTGGATTTCTTTATACATTGGTTAGTGTGGACTATGTTTCCGAGTGGATTAAGGAGTTCCAAGTAGGACCAATGGCAATCAAGTGGTCATACAATTTCTCAAGGAAAATATTTTTTCTAGATTTGGAACTCCAAAAGCCATCATTAGTGATGGCGGGTCTCACTTTTGTAATAGGACATTTGAGGCTTTGATGAAGAAATATAGCATCAAGTATAAAGTGAGCACCCATTACCACCCACAAACGAGTGGGCAAGCTGAGATTTTTAATCGAAAAATCAAACACATTTTGGAGAAAACTATAAGGCCAGATAAGAAAGATTGGTCCCTCAGACTATCCGACGCTTTATGAGCTTATAGAACTAGTTACAAGACCCCGATTGAAATGTCCCCATACAGATTGGTGTATGGGAAGGCTTGCCATTTGCCTGCAGAATTGGAACATAGAGCATACTGGACAATAAAGAAGTTAAACTTTGACATGGACCAAGCAAGTGGACAAATGAAGTTAGTATTGAATGAATTAGAGGAGCTGAGGAGATACCCCTATGAAAATTCTAAAATATACAAAAAAAGGACCAAAGCTTTCCATGCCAAAAACATCTTGAGGAAAAAATTTGAACTTCAGCAAAAGGTCCTACTGTACAATTCCCGTTTATAGTTCTTTCCTGGGAAAATTGAAATCAAGATAGACAGGCCCCTTCATTGTGAAGAATGTTTATACTCATGGGGCTGTTGAAATTGAAAATCCACATAATGGCAATGTGTACAAGGTTAATGGTCAGAGATTGAAGCCTTATGTGGAAAACTTTCATTTGGGAGAGGAGTCTGTCCCTCTTCATGAGCCAGAATATTTAGATTGATGCTCCTAGTCTGACGTAGCACTTATGTAGGATTTGTATCATATTCAAAATTTATTTTTTTTAGTGTTACTTAGCATTTGCGTTTCTTCATGACAGGTACTATCCACCCTTTCTTTTATTTCTTTTGTTCTCTGCATTACATTATCATTACATTGGGGATAATGTAGATTTTAGGTTGGGGTGTGTGGATAGTCATCCATGTGAGTTTTTTTTTTTAGTTTTAAGTTTATTTTTTAGGTTTATGGGAAATTTTTTTCAACATTTTCAAAATAATATGTTTATATACAAGAATGTGAACTTCATATTATGCGAATTTCAAAGGCTAAGTTAATACTTATTCCAGGTTAATAGTAGTTAGAATTCTGATAACTGATAATTATAGATTTGAGTTCGATTTTCTAATCATTAGTTTAGAGTGAGTTGTAATTTGATATACTGAATTCACAATACACCCTAGCTAACTAAGTGATGAATATGATATGTGAACTAGAATAACAAATTTTGATTTAAACAAGGTTGAATGAACTAGTGCCATTGACATATGCTTAAAACAGAGAATAAAAAAAATGAAAAACAAAAAAGAAAATACGAAAATAATTTTTTTTTTGCAAGACCATAACAATAGTGTCAGTGATCTAGAGTAAGGATACTTAAGTATCCATTGTTGTTTCCCTTACAATTACGATACCTTAGGTTATGAAGCGAACCCGGTGGAAATCTTCATCTAAGGGTGGTCTATAATAATGAGGATATGATGATAAAAGAAGAAAGAACATGATGGAAATGAGATTACTAGAGATTTCATATTATCGGGATAATTGAAAGGAGTTAAAATAGGGAACATGAATATTTCTGAAAGTTAGACTAGCATCACTGAGCACCTAAGTATATCGGATCATAATTATTCTAAAATTTGATTGGATCTCTGCACTCAAGGATGTAATGAATTAGGAAATTGAGGTTATAACTAATTTCAGACTTAGGATAAGTGTTGTTTTATTTTGGAATTCATACGAAGAATGGAGGCATAATTGTATAAATTTCTGAGTGTTGAACTATTTTCCATATTTTTAATGTTTGTGGATAACATTTCTGCAAACCGTCACGAGACTTTAACTAGTCCACTAGGTGAAACCTAGGGGTTTAAAGGCTTGTTGCATATGCTAAATGCAATCGAGATTACCTGCGAAAGTGGTGTATTTAAAATTTTATTTTTTCATTTTAATTTTTCTAGAATTAGTTTTTATTTTTATTTTTCTTCGCTTATTTTGCTCGGGACTAGCAAAATGCTAGTTGGGGGTGTGTTGAGTATCAAATATTGCATGTTTTCCCCCATTTATATCTTGGTTTTATGAACATGATACTGCTTAATGGTATATTTTATACATGTTTGTGTTGCAAGGTGAGTTTAAGAGCTTAGATTGAAAAGAATGTTAAAAGCATGAATTTAATGCTCAAGAATCACCAAGTAAAAGAATAGACATTTGAAGACCAAGATTAAAGATTTCAAGACCCCAAGAGTCAAGAAAACCAAGTGGAAAAGGAAAGAAGTGTAGAAAATTGCAGGATCTGAGCTTAGATGACATCGAAGCCCCTTAGATGACATCGAAGAATTACAGAAAAATCAAGTTTGGTTGGTGGACAAATTGGACCCAGTCTTCGATGACATCGAACTAGGTTCAATGATATCGAAGCCAGTCTTAGATGAGATCGAAGGTTGTTCGATGACATCAAAGGGTTTATATGGAGCCTACACGAAATGAGCAGTTTTGAAGCAATTTTTGATTTTTTTCAAATCTGATTGAAGGAGGGAGTTCCCCACCTATAAATAGAGCATTCCTAAGCAATTGATCAAAAACATTGAAGAGCATTCTAGGGTTTTTCTAAGTTTTTCTAGTTTCTTTTAGAGAGCTTTTAAGTTTCGTAGTTCTTATTTTCTTTACAAGTTTTCGTTTATTTATTTTTTCTTTCTTTTCTGTTTGCATTTCTTTCTTTTCTTGTTGCTTTTTATTTTTGCAATTTAATTATGTTTTTCTAAGTTCCCTCTATCCCAAGCTAGAAGGGAAGCACATTATTTTAATGTTTTCATAGCTATGATGATTGATTGTTTTAATGATGAGAAGAATGGTGTATGCATGTTATCAATTGTTAAGGTTTAGTTTTTTATCCTAATGTGAGATTCATATGTTTGCATCATATGAGTTCCACATTGATGGATAGGCTTACCTAGGAGAGGTTCTCAACCTACTACATTTCTTTGATATTCATTATCTTATGGATATGAATTCTTAAAATCACCGGCGCTTATTTTAAATGTTTAAACTGTTTTATTTTCTGATTAGACCCCGCCTTATGTCGAGATCAATTACCAATTTTCGATTTCAATTATCGAGGTCGAGACCGATTCCGATTGCCGATTCTAATTATCGATCGATCCTAATTGTCTTGGCCGATTGCCGATTGACATGACCGATTTACCGATTCTGATTATCGATCGATTCTGATTGTTGTGACCGATTGCCGATTTTGATTGTCATGACCGATTGCCGTTTTCGATTGACATGACCGATTTGCCAATTCCGATTATCGATCGATTTCGGGTATCAAAGCCAATTCTAATGATTTCGACTTGTCGAGGCCGATTGTATATGCCGATTTTAATTGTTGAGGCTAAGTATCGAGGCCGATTCTAATCTATCGAAGACCGAGTATCAAGGTCGATTCCGATTGTCGAGGCCGATTATCGATGTCAATGCCGATTGTCGATTCTGACTCTGATTGTCGAAGTCAAGTATCGAGGCTGATTCCGATTGCCGAGGCCGCGCATCGAGGCCGATCCCGAGTGCCAATTCGATTGTTGAGGCCAAGGCTGATTGTCGAGACCTATATGATGTATATGCGACCCGTAGTTGGGGCCCACTGTGATGTATTCGTGGCTTATGGGCAAAGCCCATTGTGATATGTATTAGGCCCATGATGCATGGCCCATTTGATGTATTCGAGACCCATGTGTAGGGTCCACATGTCAGTATTTAAAGTCCATGACCAGGGCCCTCCCGTTGTGTATATATGGGCCTTAAGTAAGGCCCATTGTGTTGTATATTAGGCCTTTGTGTGAGGCCGCGGGCCCACTATATGTTTGACCCTATGTGGACCACCCCTTGGGGGACAATATTGGTTAAATGTCCACATTGTCAAGGCCGAATGTCGAGGCCGATTATTAAGGCTGGTTATTAATATTGATTATGAGTATGTGACATCATAGCATCATGATACATGCCCATACGCATCATCTGCATGTTTGTTATGAGACGTGGTTGGTCATTGCATATGTCATTGAGCATGTTGTTATGAGACTCCCTGATAGGCGGAGGTTATCTCACATGAGCGCACGATATGCGCAGGATTGATGCATGACTGGATTGTATGACTCATGCATCTTGCATTGTGTGCTGTGATTACTATATGCCCTAGCATCATCAGGGTTGTAGCCTCCACAGGTAGTTCGTGGATGACCAGATGGGACACCGAAAATCTGTTCTACATGGGGTGCTATAGATATCCTGGGTGAAAGTCCCTAAACCCTCTTGGTTCCAGAGGTTGCTCCAACGTCTAGACCGAGTGGATGCATGAGCGCATGAGGGCCATATACCGTTAGGCCGCGTCTCCCATTGTGTCGTGGTCGGTTGGAAGGGGGTACGGCCTTACCTGCCCGAGAGGAGGGGGCGATGCTAGGCTGAGTCTAACCAGCTCGAGGAATGGGTCCGCTATCGACGAGCCGGGCCCGATATTGGCAGGCGGATAGTGAGGTCTCTTCCACTCACCTTGTTGCGCGCGATGGGGCGGCAATCTGGTTTGGAGTGTAATAGACCCCGGTGAATTCCCACAGAGGAACTGTACTGATATGTGGACTTATTGAGTAGGAGTTGCATGCTCATTCATTCATTCACTATCCACTCGGGCTGGTGGTGCGCAACTAATTGTTGTGTACCTTCGTTATGGCAAGGATTTCGGTTGGGCGCGCGACTAACCTGAGGTCAGGAGTTTACCACGTTGAGACTGACTATCCAAATTTAGGTATGGGACTGGTTTGGATAGAAGTTCCTTGTGGTGGACCCCGTAGCTTGCGATACTACGTACTATCATCCCGACTTCACACTCCAGCATGATCATTTCATTCGCATCGCATATTACATTACATCTGTAGGCATATGACATTTTGGGTTGCTATGTTTCTGTACTTATATGGCCTAGACAGAGTTAGCAGGATTTGTATATTGCATTACATCTTCGGTATCTGATATTTGGCTCTTTATGACTCCTTATTGCATAGCTGTTCTATATTGCGTATTCTAATATTAATTGACTTATGGACTTGTCCATACTTTTGCTTACTCTGTTATCGCATGATTCATGATCTTGTCAGTGCTTATGCTTATTCCGATAATGTACGATTTATAGATTACCAGTAATTTCGGTATTGTATGATGATGACATTGTATTGGATACTTGACACTTACCTTGACACTTACCTTGTGCACACACTTACACCACCCACTAAGCTTTCTATAAGCTTATGCACGATAGATGCGTGCAGGTGACGTTAGGTTGCAGCAGCATTAAGCTTGGAGCGTGCAGTGGACTTATGGAGTTTTGATTTCGACATATGTATTTTCCCTTTCGGCATTGTATTCAAATGATTATATTAGTGGATATGTGATGATGATGTTGCCTTTGTGAATTGGGTAATCTTGTGGTTATGCTTATTATGAGTTAAATGTACATTGGAAAATCCTCCTTATAGGATCCCAGGATCGGAATCTGGCGTATGGACGCTAGGAGTCGAGAATGGGGTACTATGGAGGCTGCCAGCATCAGATTCGGCGATCGGGATTCCTGTGAATCCGATCTCCGGGTTTGGGGGCGTGACAGAAGTTGGTATCAGAGCATAACTTGGGAATACCTGAGGATAACATCACATATCTGCTGTTAGCTACACTACCCTGTGTGATTGTTGAGAACTTAGAATGATTAGATCCCCGAGTTCAAATAACTTAGAAATTTTATGTTATAGTCCCCTATCGTTGAGGTTGTGAGGTTGCATAGTATCACAGTTTCGATCGTTTGTGACCCAAGATTCGAGGTTCAGTAGGGGTCACCATAGGGTTGATGATGCGTCTTAGGGGTGCGAGGTTGGGATTAGAGATCGCCATCTTCATCCTTTTGCAGATTGATTGTGCTTTCACATACATACTAGATGATGTTTCCTCTTCCCTTGTCTGTTCCTTAAATTTCGAGGACGAAATTTTTATTAGGAGGGGAGAGCTGTGAGACCCATATCCTAAACCGTACCGATCCATAAGCTCCTGCAGTCTTCCAGGTCGAATTCCGGCGACCCGCGACCTATGAATTTCGCTTGTGATGACCCTTAAGTTCAAACATGTAAGCCCGACCCGAACCGACCTGGAATTAGCGCCATAGCGACCGCCTTGTCGCCGCGGTTCTAACGCCGCGTCTCGTGCGGCAATCCGAGTTGTACATCAAAAGATTAGGCCGCGCTTTATTTGGACCTTGATCGCATTTGTGGGACCCACCTATTGCAATGACACACTTTTCTAAGCCATCATGGGGAAATGTGCTAGGTAATTATTTCATTCTCTTTTCCCAAAAGTCAACATCTACCCTTACCTAGGCATTTATGATGGCCTTATAAAGCCATCATTACATATCTCTCTCTCTTACCTCTCTCTCTCATTCTCTGTTTCTATTTTCTTGCAAATCTCCAACCGTCCATGGAAGCTCAAGAATCTAGCAATTTCAAGCTTTAGCCTCTCCTAATCTAACCCTCCAAACCCCATCTCCACCGATTAAATCCCTCCCTTGAAGCTGAGAAGACTAAAGGTGGAAGAAGAAGGAAATCTAGAGCCTTGAGGTGGGTGCTTTTCTTTCTCTCTTTCCCTTTCTTTTATGATGAATGGCCCACCTGATGATGCATGTGATATCCTTACCGTCCATCCAGTGGGTTTGATCCACCTTGCTGTCCACCATCCAACAGCCACACTGCCTGATTTTTGGGCTGCCTTGGCTATAGAGAAACACAAATACCAACTTGCTGTAGACTGTGTGGCCCACTACATGGCCATCACCATGATGTATGCCTTGTGTCCCCACTGTCCCTGTGGTGGGACCACACCAGCCGTAGGCCAGATGGGTTGGGCGCACCGTCCAGCCCGCTTTCCAGCAGCAGGCCTAGACATAGGCGGAACACAAATATCAGTTTGACTTTAGGGTGGGTGGGCCAACTATGTGGACCCCGCCGTGATGTATGTAGTGTATCCACACCGTCCATTCCTTTTTCCTGCTCATTTTAGACGTTGAGCCGAAAATTGGATCCCAACCGAATCTCTGGCGGGCTATAATGCGAAAACTAGTGGTTTTGGGTGATATTAATTGTTTGGACCCACTATGATGTTTCTACACATGAAACCTATTCGATATGGGACTTGCTAGACCTGTTCTGAGTCCAGGAATCCAACCAATGGAATGAATCCTCCTGATGTGGGTCCCACCTATGATAAACTGTGAGAAAATAAATAAAAATAAAAATAATATATATACAGCAGAGGGACTGGACGTCCCTTGCTGCTGACGTCCAGCGTCCAGAGGACGCTGTAGCATCATGCTACTCGACATGGCTTGGGACGGTGGGCCCCACCACAGGCCCCACCATGATGTGTGTTGATCATCTACTCTGTGCACTTGATGGGTTCCCTTTTTGTATGGGGGTGCACCCAAAAATCAGCCGTAAGCGGAACTTAGGTAGCCCACACCACCAAAAACAGCAGGGATTGACCGTCTACCATTGAAACCTTATTTGGGTCACGGAAGTTTTGGATTTATATGGAATTTGTTTTTCATCTTAATCCAGGCCATCCACCCATGTGAGACCCACATGTGAGGTATATCCATGCCGTCCATGGCCTGGATAGTGGGGGCCACCTTGATATATGTGTTTACATCCAGGTCGTCCGTCCAGGCATGGATCTGCATGTCTGGACGTTATTCTTTTCAAAAAGATATAATGTAATATTATATATTATATAATATAGTATTCATATCAGGTATATGTGAGATGGTGAGCCCACGTGGAAACGACCTTGCTGTTGTGTATTATAATATATATATACACCTGATATATATATTATTATATAATATAATAGTTTATATTAAATAAATATCATGGTGGTCTGCATGTCAGGTACGGCCCACCATGGTGCGTGTGTTGTATCCCTACCGTCCATTTGTGTGTGGGCGTGGGGCCACTGTGATGTTTGGGTTTTTGCCACACCCGTCCCACCGTCTGATGGATGTGCTGCATCCAGCCGTCTATCCATTTGGCTAGCTTGTCTCAAGCTTGAGACTGGAGGAGATAGATCCAGTTATCAAGTGGACCACACTACAGACAACAGTGGTGTTGAACGTCTGCCATTGGGACTCCATTTTTGGGTTACAGAAGTTTTGGATTAATATGATATTTGTTTCTTGCCCCTGTCCAGGTCTCTGTGACCTTGTGAACTGACCGGATGGAAAACAAACGCTATGGTGGGCCCCTCTAAATTTTTAACAGTGGCGATCATTATCACCATTGTTATTTGTGGTATGGTCGAGATGATCTTTTGATTTGATTTATTGTTTAGATAATGCTCTAAAATGATCTCTATAGATTGAATGAATGGTGCGGCCCAAGCAGTTCGGCCTACTTGTTGTATTTAAGAGGCCTTATATGATGTATTTGAGGCCCATGGGATATGGCCCATTATGATGGAATTGCGGCCAGATAGAGAGGCCCATTGTGATGCATATTGGGCCCGTGAGTGAGGCCCGATGTGATGTATACAAGGCCTGTGTGCAGGGCTCACCCGTGATGTATATTAGGCCCATGTATAGGGCCCACCTATTGCGTATTTGAAGCCCATGAGTTGTGGTCATTGTGAGGTATTCGAGGCCCATGGGCAAGGCCTGATGTGGTGTGTTTATGGCCCACATGATGAGGCCCATTGAGATGTATTTCCGGCCCCTGTGATGTGGCCCATGGTGATGTGTGTTAGGCCCATGTGATGCGGCCCACTTGATGTATGAGATCCTTGTGTGAGACCATGGGCCCACTATATGTTTGGCTCTACATGTGCCACTCCTTGGGAACAATGTTGGTTAAACGTTCACATTTGATAGGCAATGATGGTTAAATGTCCATATGGTGACCTTCCCTTGAGCCTGGTTAGGCCCATTCTCATTATTCTCTAGTGGGCTAACCCAAATGAATGGGCCCCATTAATATCGCTGGGACCACCATCGGTCGTCCATTTATGGACCCCACCTTATGTCGAGATCAATTACCAATTTCCGATTTCAATTATCGAGGTCGAGACCGATTCCGATTGCCGATTCTAATTATCGATCGATCCTAATTGTCTTGGCCGATTGCCGATTGACGTGACTGATTTGCCGATTCTGATTATCGATCGATTCCGATTGTTGTGACCGATTGCCGATTTTGATTGTCGTGACCGATTGCCGTTTTCGATTGACGTGACCGATTTGCCAATTCCGATTATCGATCGATTTCGGGTATCAAAGCCAATTCTGATGATTTCGATTTGTCGAGGCCGATTGTATATGCCGATTTTAATTGTTGAGGCTAAGTATCGAGGCCGATTCTAATCTATCGAAGACCGAGTATCAAGGTCGATTCCGATTGTCGAGGCCGATTATCGATGTCAATGCCGATTGTCGATTCTGACTCCGATTGTCGAAGTCAAGTATCGAGGCTGATTCCGATTGCCGAGGCCGCGCATCGAGGCCGATCCCGAGTGCCAATTCGATTGTTGAGGCCAAGGCCGATTGTCGAGACCTATATGATGTATATGCGACCCGTAGTTGGGGCCCACTGTGATGTATTCGTGGCTTATGGGCAAAGCCCATTGTGATATGTATTAGGCCCATGATGCATGGCCCATTTGATGTATTCGAGACCCATGTGTAGGGTCCACATGTCATGTATTTAAAGTCCATGACCAGGGCCCTCCCGTTGTGTATATATGGCCCTTAAGTAAGGCCCATTGTGTTGTATATTAGGCCTTTGTGTGAGGCCGCGGGCCCACTATATGTTTGACCCTATGTGGACCACCCCTTGGGGACAATATTGGTTAAATGTCCACATTGTCGAGGCCGAATGTCGAGGCCGATTATTAAGGCTGGTTATTAATATTGATTATGAGTATGTGACATCATAGCATCATGATACATGCCCATACGCATCATCTGTATGTTTGTTATGAGACGTGGTTGGTCATTGCATATGTCATTGAGCATGTTGTTATGAGACTCCCTGATAGGCGGAGGTTATCTCACATGAGCGCACGGTATGCGCAGGATTGATGCATGACTGGATTGTATGACTCATGCATCTTGCATTGTGTGCTGTGATTACTATACGCCCTAGCATCATCAGGGTCGTAGCCTCCACAAGTAGTTTGTGGATGGCCAGATGGGACACCGGAAATCTGTTCTACATGGGTTGCTATAGATATCCCTGGGTGAAAGTCCTTAAATCCTCTTGGTTCCAGAGGTTGCTCTAACGTCTAGACCGAGTGGATGCATGAGCGCATGAGGGCCATATACCGTTAGGCCGCGTCTCCCACTGTGTCGTGGTCGGTTGGAAGGGGGTACGACCTTACCTGCCCGAGAGGAGGGGGCGATGCTAGGCTGAGTCTGACCAGCTCGAGGAATGGATCCGCTATCGACGAGCCGGGCCCGATATTGGCAGGCGGATAGTGAGGGCTCTTCCACTCACCTTGTTGCGCGCGATGGGGCGGCAATCTGGTTTGGAGTGTAATAGACCCCGGTGAATTCCCAGAGAGGAACCGTACTGATATGTGGACTTATTGAGTAGGAGTTGCATGCTCATTCATTCATTCATTCACTATCCACTCGGGCTGGTGGTGCGCAACTAATTGTTGTGTACCTTCGTTATGGCAAGGATTTCGGTTGGGCGCGCGACTAACCTGAGGTCAGGAGTTTACCACGTTGAGACTGACTATCCAAATTTAGGTATGAGACTGGTTTGGATAGAAGTCCCTTGTAGTGGACCCCGTAGCTTGCGATACTACGTACTATGATCCCGACTTCACACTCCAGCATGATCATTTCATTCGCATCGCATATTACATTACATCTGTAGGCATATGACATTTTGGGTTGCTATGTTTCTGTACTTATATGGCCTAGACAGACTTAGCAGGATTTGTATATTGCATTACATCTTCGGTATATGATATTTGGCTCTTTATGACTCCTTATTGCATAGCTGTTCTATATTGCGTATTCTAATATTAATTGACTTATGGACTTGTCCATACTTTCGCTTACTCTGTTATCGCATGATTCATGATCTTGTCAGTGCTTATGCTTATTCCGATAATGTACGATTTATAGATTACCAGTAATTTCGGTATTGTATGATGATGACATTGTATTAGATACTTGACACTTACCTTGACACTTACCTTGTGCACACACTTACACCACTAACTAAGCTTTCTATAAGCTTATGCACGATAGATGCGTGCAGGTGACGTTAGGTTGCAGCAGTATTGAGCTTGGAGCGTGCAGTGGACTTATGGAGTTTTGATTTTGACATATGTATTTTCCCTTTCGGCATTGTATTCAAATGATTATATTAGTGGATATGTGATGATGATGTTGCCTTTGTGAATTGGGTAATCTTGTGGTTATGCTTATTATGAGTTAAATGTACATTGGAAAATCCTCCTTATAGGATCCCAGGATCGGAATCTGGCATATGGACGCTAGGAGTCGAGAATGGGGTACTATGGAGGCTGTCGGCATCAGATTCGGCGATCGGGATTCCTGTGAATCCGATCTCCGGATTTGGGGGCGTGACAGCCGACCATAGTACTCGAATCCTAGTTGTGTTATCCAAGTCATCATGATTTTAGGACATTAATCTACGTGTGGAACTTTGAAGCTTGGGTGTTATTTTAATTCAGTTGAATTACATCTATTCAAAACTCCTAAAATCAAATAATCAGTTTAATTTTTATTACTTAGTTTGTTTTGCATTTAATTTTCTCCTTCTCGCAATTCATCTCCCTATGCGATCGACCCTGTATTCACGGGATATTAATTATGAACCTCTGCACTTGGAGGTAAACAATCACATGGCTGGACAGAAATGAAATATCTAAGTTAAGAAGTTAAACTAAGGATAAACAGTGTTACGGTGTAAATAGCTTAACTGTGTTGGGATAAATGGTGGAATCACACAGAAATGAATCTAGGATTGCAATCCAAAAGCACCAAGCAAACACAAAGAGAACACAACAATTTAACGTGGAAAACCCTTTCGGAAAAAAACCACGGCATAAAGCGACAGAAATTCACTATGAAAGCATAAATTACAAAGAGAAAGGACTTACCCGATTTAAGCAATCCTCAAATCTCACCCTTGCTACACCCTTTGAAACCATAAAACTATTTAGAAACCCTCTGGAATAGTTTAGGAAATCTTAGAATGGCACATGGAGCATCCTATGAACTCCTATTTATATATTAGGAACTCTAACTTTCGCACCGAGTTGGAATAATCCGGAAACCGCCTCAAATTTACGCAGTCCACGCACAATCTGCGTAACCTTAAGTTGGCCGAACCAGAGCTCGGTGTAGCCGACTGACACTTTGGCTAGCCGAACTTGTCCCTAGGTTGGCCGAATTTCCTACAAGTTCTACAAGAATATGTTGCTGGATTTTCACCCGAACTTTTTCGGGCTGGCCGAATTTCCTGCAAATTTTCACCCGAAGCTTGCTCGAGGTCATCGAGCCTGTTTGACAGATTTAAGACATCTGTCACCAACAACTTGTGTGTGGCAAAGGCCTGGAACTCTTATTCGAATGCCTCTTTTATAGGCTTGGAAAGGTGGTGGTCATATGTTAGTTTTCTTGTGAGTCTTTGAATACGCATCGAACATGCGAATCTCCTTGATTCTCCACATAAGCATAGCCCATCATACATGCCACATGCATAAGAGAACACATTGGCCTCTTGATATTTTGATTGTGCATAGTAAGGTAATAAGGTTCAATTAAGTCTATATGCACTGGAGTCTTACATAGGAAACTTTGTTAGAGTCCTCATGTCACTGAGCTCTTGCATCTGCAAAGATTGAGTTTTAGTGGGACTCTTACAATTAATGTTTGACAGAGATTTGTTTTGGTATGATTTATTTTGTAGAGAGTTATTTTTTACAGAACTCTAGCATCCTACATGTGTACGTATCTAACTCCTCCTTTTGAAGTCCATCTATACCACGTATGGTTTGACCGTCACATGACACCTTCTGAATCATTCATTTGACCATGATCAACCAGGTGTAAAAACCTGCCAGTGTTCGAGCTCAACATAAGTTGGGGCTCTAAAGGCCCCACCATGATGTATGGGTGTATCCATACGATCCATCCATTTTGCCGTATCAATTTGGGGTATAAGCCAAAAAATGAGGCAGATTTAAGGCTCAAGTGGACCACATAGTGGGGATTGAACATCTGCTATTAAAAACTTTTTGGAAGCCATAAAAATTTTGGTTCAAGCTGATATAATTGTGTTTTCCCTTCATCCAGGTCCATGTGACCTTTACAAATAGGTGGGACGGCAAATAAACATCACGATGGGCCCTAGGAAAGTTTCAACAATGGGTGTCATTATTATCGCTACTTCTCTGGCGTCATTATCACAGTTGCTTCATGTGGTGTGGTTTGCTTGAGCTTTGAAGTAAAAATAAGCCAAGTGTTCATCATTTTAAGCCTTTTGGTTCTCACTTACTCTCACATGCCCTATAAGGCTTGTTTGTTTGAGTGTAAATGCAGGTAAATCATGGTAAAAGCATAATAATGAGAAGTTCCAACTATTTGAAATATAGGTTGCATTTTACTTCAACTTTCAAACAAAATCCAAATTGATAAAAGTGAAAACTTTGTGTCCCATCATGATGTGTGTGTTATATCCACGTCATCCATTCATTTTCTTGAATCATTTTAGGGCACGAGCCCAAAAAATAGGCAAATCCAAAGATCAAGTGGACTACACCATAGAAAGTGGTGGGTTCAATGGTAGCCGTCAGCAATCCCCTGCTTCCTTTTTGTGGTCCACTTAAGCTTTAGATTTGCTCCATTTTAGACTCATGTTATAAAATGATATGGCAAAATAAATGGACAATGGATAAAACACATACATTAAGGTAGGACCCATATAGTTTTGCCATAAAAACACCTTATGTCACGAAATCAAGAAACATATGCCTGTCAAATCTCATTAGAGGAAATATAAAAGTAAATAATTATTACTTATTTACACTAAATTACCAGCAACTATAAGAAAAAGAATAAGCCTAATGTGGAAGACATAAGTTATTTTTATTAGATATAATAAAAATATAAAGGCATACAAATTATATAATTCTGTGTCTAAAAAGATAGTTTTGAGTAGATATATATGTCATTTTTTATAAAGAAAAAGCATTTAAATAAGATACGAATATAAGAAAGCTTATGCCACTCGATATTAGTGAAGCTGAAGAAAGTGTAGAAAGTAGTGTGCAACCAATGTGTAGTTGGCCGCATTATTCAAATCTAGCAACATTTCCAAATGTGAGTCTATTAAGCTCTTCTCCAGTGTCGAATCATCTTCAAATCCTAATTCTTCTTCTTAAAAAAGCCAAAGTGTATCACAAAATAACCAACTTGATTGAAAGAATTTATGATAAGCAATGATAGTGAAAAACGTGAAGATGATACTTTAATAAATTTGTTCAACCTAATTGCTTCGTAAAAATACATATGAAAGCAAATAACCTATACGATAAAGGAACTGCACACCCGAGAAAATGATCGACGTTGACAATGAGGCATAAATCACGTTTTTATTTTTTGTTAGGTAGAAGCATATACAAGTTTACTATCTTTAAGATAGTTCGCACCCTTCAGTGTATAAAATCGGTGCAAGAGGCACCCAACATGTTACCCCAGGAAAAGAAGGCCCAAAAAAGAGGAAATTTATAACATGCATTGATAGTGAAAATTTCAACACCAAATCTCGAACAGGAAAACCACCATCCAACTTTATGCAGAAAGAAGAATGAATGAAAAAGAAAATTTTCAGAAGAATATAAAAGAACTTGATAAACCATAAGAAATCTAAGTGATTAAAAGCCTTTTTATAAAACATGTGTAATCATAACTCCCATTTTGAATACAAAATCATTGCGACAGATTGAGAAACATTGTGATGAGCTAAATAAATATGGCCACGATGCTTCAAATGCACCTGAATAAAATGGTACATTTCACACAGTCGAAATGACCTTAACGAGTGAAGCACATCCAATTGTCATGAGGCCCACTCAAGTCTACTAGGTTCAAATTCTCCCTGTGCATGAGTATTGTGCACACACTTGGTTAATTAATTTCTTGACCAATTTTTGATAAGTGTAGGTACAACCAAAGCATAATGTAACATATTTGATAAGAGCCTATTGTGAGAAAATGTTCATAACCAACTCTACAACATTCTTTATATCTGATGTGGACTAAAGATTCCTAGTACAAGGTAAAACAAACATTGTTTTTTTCATTTTTTTCAATGTAACTTTTGTAATGTTTGAAGTACGTCTCACAAAATTTTACTTTATATTTCAAATTGTGATCATATACCATTTAAAGATGAGATTCATGAAGACAAGTGACAAAAAGTTACCAAGAAAAACAACAATTGGAGGTTGACATTACACTCAAATGAGCACAAGTCGAATAATGTCAAATAAGTTTAGAAGACCAAGTTGATCGAAGAAGGAAAGGTTAAAACGCATAAAGCACCATTGGTGGTAAAGAGCTACAAGTTGTTCGCTGTTGTTTCTGCACTGGGTGCGTGGGTGTGCCAGAACTGAATTGCGACTCCAATTCGAACTGAATAACAACGACTCTGGGTGCTGAGGTAGGCAGACACGTGGTGTATGACTGAGATCTAAAGAGATTGGTCGCATATTCATCCACCCGGTCAATGTGTAAATTGGATCAAGTGATATTCTGAGGGTGAGGTTCGTCCTTTGATGATGGGTTACACCTTTGCCTTTAGTACGAATGGACTTTTCAATACAAATAAAATAAAATGAGAAAGAAATCCTTACAGTTGGTTACGAAGAACAGCTGAAGGACACCTCTTCGATGGATGAGTTGAGTGCAGAGGGCGAGCGTAGACTCGAATTATAGCTAAAATTAGCGTCTACTTTAATTACTGCTATGGGTTACACTAAGGAATATAAACTAAGGAATATAAATCAATAAGCTTGAAAAGTAAAGATTACGCTTAGGAATGTAATTTGCTTGGTACGTAAAGTAAAGGATTACACTATGGAATGTAATGAGACTGATAATTGAAAGATAATTAATTTGGTTTGTTTGGGTTGGTGTGAGACCATTTTCCTTTGTTGCATTCCCTTTCTATTTATAACTTTAATCCAGCAGTTACGGATCCTTCCCACATTTTGATGATTACCATAATCGCCTTCCATTACTTGAATTCCTTTGCTTCTCCTTTTGCCACTTGTCCTGTAACCGTTTAACACTACTGCCTTCTGGAGACTTCCTGCCACCTGTCCCAGTAATTGCTCCAAGCCTTCTCACTAAGTTGACCACATTCCACTCAGTCGCCTTAGTAGAACACATCACTACCCGATACATCCTGGCTCCACTTAGCGAGAAATCTCATCCATACATATCTGCAGATCTCTAAACTCACCATGCATATCCGTGGGCGTACCTTTGGGTACTTTTGTGAGTGGCTAGTTCTCCTTGGGTGACCTTTTTGCCAGCTGGATGAGCATCCTCATGTCCGTGAGCATGTGCACGCATTCATGCATTTAAATAAGAGTATTATTGTGAAATTAATTAATGTAATGTATGCTTGTCTTAAGAATTCTGTTTTTGTTACTATAAGGGTCATTATGAATGGTTTATTGTAGACTTTTCCTAACAAACTATGTTTAACTATTATGATGTTTTTGTAAATCCTAGGGGTATAGCTCAATGGGATAGCCATTGACGCTATTGACATATTCGGTTGTTGCAAAAGACATTAATGATGCGAAAGTTGGTGCTCATGGGGAGCATGAGGAGCTAAATGATCTTACGACTCTAGATTCTAGATTTCACTTGTATTGATTCTATACTTTCCTATATTTGTAAATCTTGAGACATTGGTTTGTATAAACCTTATGGGCAGCCACTTGTATATATCTGGAATGCGTGTGCAAACTTTCCTTTATGCTTGAATGTTTTTCTTATGCTGAAATGCTTACTCTTAAAAAAGAAAGAAAAAAATATATGTGAAATTTGGACTATCCTTAAAGGTTAACACTCGAGATTTTGAAAAATGAGTACTATACTCGGGTTACGAAAATTGTGGCATTACATTGGTCGACAGGGACTTATCCGATCGGGTGAGAGTTTGATACCAACGAATGAGGAAGTTAAGTCTCTTAATAAATCCCGACGCAATGATGTCAGCGACACCATAATGAATGAGGACTTGTAATTCTTCTTGCAACTGCTAAATTTCTGATGAAGGTGCAGGAGACTTGACCACCAGGATATACACAAGAATGCTTGATTGAAGGAATAGAAGATGTCTTTTATAGAAAGTTGTTCTTAAGAAGAAGAAGATAAGGTATGAGAAATATCAATCGATGGGACCATTGTGGTAGAGATGTCAACCACAAGAACTTCTTTACCTCAGGTCAGGAGAAGCTTCAACTAGTCAAGGTGTTTTCTCTTCAAGTACTTATGCTTCATCCAAAAGAGCAATCCTGTGTTCATCGACCAGGATGAGGGCTTCTTGATCGGTCGAGTCTGTAGACGAAGCAAGCTGAGCGGAAGATAGCTTTGTCAATACAACTAATTATACGACTACCTGATCATGATCAGGTGCGAGTGATGTAGTTATTGATTGTAAAAGAACAATGAAGGTGTCACGCCCCAAACTCGGAAATCGGGCTCACAAAATTTTTGATTGCTGAATCCGGCGCCGACAGCCTCCGTAGTACCCCATTCTCGGCTCCCAACGCCCATACGCTAGATTTTCGATCCTTGGATCCTAAAAGGAGGATTTTCGGTGTAAATTTTTTTGTAAAGGAGCATAATCACAAGTGTACCCAAATCACAAGAGCAACATCATCATCACATATCCACTAATATAAATCGTTGATTGCAATGCTGAAAGGAAATACATGTATTTAATAAAATCTCCACAAAACTCGGCCACACGCTCCTGCCTCAGCGCTACTGCATCCTGGCGTCACCTGCAAGCATCTATCGTGCATAAACTTATAGAAAGCTTAGAGGGTGGTGTACGTGTGTGCACAACGCAGGTGCCAAGTATACAATACAAGTCCATAATTTATACAATATGGGAAATACTGGCAAGTTTATGAGTCATACGATAACAGAGTAAGCAGAAATACTGAAATGTCAATGAGTCATACAATATCAGAGTAAGCAGAAATACTGACAAGTCCATGAGTCATACAATATCAGAATATGCAATGCAGATCGGCTATGCAATGTGGGGTCATGGTAAACCAAATGTCATGTGCTGGGGATGCAATGTAATATGCGGTGTGAAAGAAATGACCAAGCTAGGGCGTGAAGTCGGATGATAGTATGTAGTATCACAGGCTGTGGGGTCCATCACAAGGAACTTCTATCCAAACCAATCCGATACCTAAATTTGGATAGCCAGACTCAATGTTGTAAACTCCTGATCTTAGGTTGGTCGCACGCCCCAACTGAAATCCTGGCCAGTGTGAAGGTACACACAATGATTTGATTGTGTACCACCAGCCCAAGTGGATAGTGAATGAATGAATCAATCAAATGCTGAGTACACAACTCCTGCTCAGTAGGTCCACATATCAGTACCGCACATCTTTAGGATTATCACCAGGGTCTAGTACACTCCACACTAGCCATCGCCTCCCTAGTCGTGCAACCAAGTGAGTGAAAGAGACCTCACTACTCACCTACCAATATCAACCCGGCTCGTCAGTAGCGGACCCACTCATGAGTTGGTCAAACTGAGCCAAGCTTACAGCCCCCTCACTCGGGCGGATAAGGCCACACCCCCTTCCAACCGACCACGACACAGTGGGAGATGCGGCTTAATGGTATACGGCCCTCGTGCGCTCAAGTATATCCACTCGGTCTAGACATTGGAGCGTCCTCAGGTACCATGAGGGTCTAGAGAATTTCACAAAATGCGAGATGCATGAGTTATACCATCCAGTCATGCATCAAACCTGCGCGTACCGCTCACTCATGTGGGGCAAGTTCGTCTCACAAGGAGTCTCATAAGAAACCAACCTAATGGCATATGCTATGATCAATCACTCCTCATAACAAACATACATATGATGCGTATGGGCATGTATCATGATGTAATAAAGTACATATGCATGATTATCTGATAGGGCAGACAACAATAATCCACAATCGACTATCATCGGCATACCACATACAAACAGTAGGAGCTAAACGATATGCCCCTTCTACAACTATAGGAGTCCATGTGGTATGCCCTATGTTAGACTAACATTAGCCTCCCAAAGCATTAATATATCATATATCCCAAGACGGGGTCCACTGGAAAGACGCGGGTTAACCCATACGTCGAGATAAGCTCTATACAGTGGATATACTAAATATGGTACCACATATTCTCCCATCTATGGCAAGAGGTGATGGTGTACTAGCATCAATGATAGGCTTCACACTTGTCCCAAAGAAGTAAATGGACGGTGTGGATGATATATACGTGACACGGAGGTCATAGCACTGGATACAATGATAAGATATGTCTCATGGGGCGAGTCAAGTGGGTATACAACAAGTGGGCTTTCCTTTCCCATGGGGCCTAATATGAATACAAGGTGGGCCTCAGTAGGGTCCATACATCTAGGACTATGTGTCCTTACAAATGGGTTGGTAGTTCACCCATCATCTAAGTGGACCTCGGTTTGGGTCACTAAACTTGGGCAAACCCATGCATCTAGGTGGATCACGTTTACTATGGAAGGCCTGATACAAATCACAAGGAGGGCTCCAAAGCTTGGGGTAGTCCTACAGGGTATGGTGGAAAGCATTATTATCAATGGAGCCCAATGTTTTGGGGTATCCCGTCAATACATTGATGCACATGGGCAATAATCATGAGGTATACTAAGCATGATCTACAGTAATGATGTACTCTCATATATATATATATATATATATATATATATATATATATATATATATATATATATATATATATATATATATATATAGTGGCGGCCTAAATGCCAGACTACATAACGGATGAACCTCATAAGGTGAATCATTCAACAATGGGAGTCGAGATGATGACCTTGTAAGTTGGACTTTCTTATGGGGCCTGATACAAATAAAGTGAGTCTACAAGTTATGGTGATTCATACAAGGGTGGTGGAGAGCACTAGCATGAATGGGGGCCCAACGGTTTGGGTTAGCTCTCTAGGGTAAGATGGGTAATACTTATGGGGGCCCAATGATTTGAGATAGCCCAATAAGGGAAAGATGGGTATTACTAGCATCAATGGGGGTCCAACGGTTTGGGGTAAGCCCAATAAGAGGATATGAGAATGTGCCTAACAATGGGCCTTAGGGAGATTACAACGTGGACATTTAAACATCATTGCTCCCAAGGTAATGGGCTTAACAACGGGCCCTAGGGAGGATTTCAACAGTGGACATTTAACCACTATTGTCTCCTAGTGTGTGGTCCACTTGGGATTTGAATCTAACTCTCTATGGGGCCCACGACCCTTATACAAATCAGGGAAATGGATGGACATTGTGTATGTAACATATACATTATGATGGAATCACTCATCAAAATTGGGCCTCATAAAGGGCCTCGTATACATCACATTGGGCCTCACGCAAGGGCCACATATACATCACTTGGGCCTCATACAAGGGCCATATATACATCACTTGGGCCTCATACACAGGCCGCATATACATCACAACGGGCCTCATACACGGGCCGCATATACATCACAATGGGCCTCATACATGGGCCGCATATACATCACAATGAACCTCATTACATGGGCCGCATATACATCACAATGGGCCTCCTTACATGGGCTGCATATACATCACAATGGGTCTCATTACATGGGCCACATATACATCACAATGGACCTCATAAACGTTAGGTGGGCCCTGCACGCTGCAGGTGAACCCAACAGATGGACGGCCTAGAGTAAAACACGTACATCATGGAAGGCTCCACCATCCAAAAATGCTGGACGGTGTGGGTTTACAACACATGCATCATGGCCCCACATCCAGGGGTCGGACGGCTTGGATAAAACACCCACATCATGTGGGGTCCACGTCCCACGGACGGTGTGGACACCACACGGGTGGTGGGTCCCCTGGACAGACAGTGTAGATAAAACAAATACATCATTGTAGTCCCCACTGTCCAGATGGACGGTGGGAATAAAATACATATATCACGGTGGGTCATACCGTCGCACGTGCAGGGACGGTGTGGATATAATACATATCTCAGGTGGGTCCCACATATCAGGGCAGGCCCCACCGTCCACTCATCTGGGGGTGGGTGGATGTTTTGGATATAACACAAACCTGTGATCAGACCCACAGAACTTGCTGACGTCAATACAGTAGCTGGATAGCTGGTGGGACCCACAGAACTTGCTGACGTCAATACAACAGTTGGATAGCTGGTGGGATCCACAGAATTTGTTGACGTTAATACAGTTAGAGCTGTACATGAGTCGAGTCGAGTCGAGTATCGCCCTACTCGTACTCGGCTCTTAATGCCCGAGTCCTACTCGTACTCAGCTCTGCTCGGCCATCAAGTCGAGTACGAGCAGAAATCGAGTCGTGTCGAGTTCGAGTTTGAATTTAAGTAGATTGGTTAAACAATCCTAAAATCATATTGGTTTAACAATCTGTCCAGAAGGTTTCATAATCGATTATAGGATCTGGACAAAAAAATACAGCTCTTGTACAACTCAAGTGGGCCACACCGTTTGGAACAAGGGAGATGGGATGTCAAGTTGATTTGTGTGCGTGGCTACTATCGCCTATTGTAATCATATTTCATCATACCCATTAATCATATGAAAATCACTAGGATGAAATGAAAATACAAAAATCAGATAATTATTTTATATACGATTAAGATAATGATTAAAATAAAAATTCTTACCTGATGGATGAACAGGGGCACCGGGCAGGGGTGGGACGAGTTACGGACAGGGTAGGGCAGGGACAAGCTGCGGACAGGAGCGTCGGGCAGGCCAGGGATGAGCTGCAGCAGGGACAGGGGCACCGAATAGGGCAGGGACGAACTACGGATAGGGTAGGGCAGTGACGAGCTGCGGACGGGGGCATCGGACAGTCGTTGTGGCCACCGAACAGGGCAATGTGAACGTCTAAGAGAGAGAGGGAGGTAAAAGGGTAAGGGAAATGGCGACCGAGCAGGGCAGGGACCGCCGGACTGTCGCTGTGGCAGTGCGGGTTAGGTTTTTTAAGAGAGAGGGTTTTTTTAAGGGGAACGTTGGAACGACCAACGAGAGAGAGAGAGAGAGAGAGAGAGAGAGAGAGAGAGAGAGAGAGAGAGAGAGAGAGAGACTAGCACGGGATAGGGGCAACGACGAGCTGCGGCACCGGACAGGGGCACCGAGCAGGCCGCAGGGACGACCTATAGAGAGAGAGAGGAGAGAGAGAGAGAGAGAGAGAGAGAAGAGAGTGTAGGACCCGTATCGTAGTCCGTATCGTTCCGTAGGCTTCCGCGGTCCTTCTGGTCGAATTCCGGCAATTCTCGACTTGAATCCGACATTTGCGCACAAACCTAAGCTGGGTCCCGCATACCGAAGCCGGCTCAAACCGAAACCTGTACCTTGACGACCGCATCGTCGCCGTGTTCGAACGCCGCGACTCGCGCATCGATCCAATACCCAGGCTAGAAGTTGTGGGTCCGTGTTCAATTCGAAGAAAACGCCGCGCGTTGTGAATTTTGAGGGAATCTTTACAACATGTCCCATCAATCAATCAATCACTCATGTCAAGTATAAGTCAAGTACAAGCCATACCCAAGTACAAGCAACCCATCTCTCCCATTCCCAAAGTCAAATCTCTCTCTCTCTCTCTCTCTCTCCACTCATCCCTTTCTTACAACACATCACTCCACCCATCCCTTTCTTACAACACATCACTCCACCCATCCCTTTCTTACAGCCCATCACTCAACCCATCACCCATCCTTATCAGCCCATCACTTCTTCTCTCCCTCATTTCTCAAAAAAATCTCCCAAGCAACATCCCACGTCCAAGCTCCCTCTCTCCCAAACAACAAGTGTGGCCCACCCTCTCATCTCTCATCCCCACCATCAAAACCTCATCAACCACAATCAAAAGTGTATGCAAGGAGCTAAGGAGGCTAAGGGACCAAGGGGAAGGCCTAGAGGTGGGTGATCCACCATTAATTCTCATTTTTGGAGCCACATGTGGTGGGATCCATTTTGATGTATGTGATTTAACCATATGAGGGGCCCATAGTGGTGGGGTCCCTCTATCTCACCATATTTCTCTCTCTCTCTCTCTCTCTCTCTCTCTCTCTTTTTCCTCTCCCTAGAATGAAGTGGGCCCCACCGAATCATGTTAAATCCACTCCATCCATCAAACAGTGTGGCCCACCACATTTTAGGCGAAATCCACCGTCCACTGTTGGGACGGTGGGAATTCCCACATGCTAGGCCACATGATATATATTCTATATATATATATATATATATATATATATATATATATATATATATATATATATATATGCATGGTGGGCCACATACATGTGGGACACACCATGATGCTAGTGTTGTATTCCAGCATCCTTAGACGCTGGAAGTGCTCAATCGCCGTGGAGTGTGGGGTGTGGCTAACAGTGAAGTGTGAAGTGACGTTGGGGTGTACTTAGCATGGGAGTGGGCCCCTCATGCAGGCCCCACCTTGATGTATGTATATAATCCACACCGTCTATCCCGTTTCCCAGATCATTTTATGTGTTGAACCGAAAAATGGGGCCAACCTGATCATGGGGCGGGCCATAGCATAGAAAACAGCGGCCTTACCGTCGAAATCCACTCTGATGTTTCTATACGCCAAAACACGTCGCATATTAGGCTCATTTGGTCGATCATGAGCCTAGAACCCAATGGCTGGGTTGGATCCACTTGATGCGGGCCCCACCTAGGGAAAACCGCAGAAAAACATAATTAAAAAAAAAAAACAGCATCAGACGCTGCTGCTGCTAGCGCAGCAGCGTCCTCTGCCCGGTGACGGTGGTCAGGGACTCACGGCCCCAGCTATGGGCCCCACCGTGATGGATGTTGCCATCAACACCGTGCATTAGGTGGGCCCTTAGGGCGGTGGGCCCCCTCTTGAAAAATCAGCCGTATATAAGCTCAGGTGGCCCACGCCACGGGGAACAATGAGGATTGACGCTTGCCATTAAAACCCTTTTTGGGATCAATAGTTTTGGATCAATATGAAATTTATTTTTCCTCAATCCAGGTCTGTGTGACCTTATCAACCGGTTGGATGGAAAACAAACATTACCGTGGACCCCAGGTCCACGTGACCTTATGAACAGTTTAGAGGGCATATAAACATTACGGTGGGCCCCATGTCTATGTGACCTTACCAACAGGTTGGGTGCAAATAAACGTTATGGTGGGTCCAAGGTCTAAGTGACCTCATCAACTGGTTGGGTGCAAATAAACGTTATGGTGGGTCCAGGGTCTAAGTGACCTCATCAACTGGTTGGGTGCATATAAACATTATTGTGGGCCCCATGTTTCTGTGACCTTGTCAACGGGCTGGATGAAAAATAAATGTTATGGTGGGCCCCACATGGGACCCACTGATGCATGTATTGTGATCCACACATTCCATTAGTGTGGGCCCCACCATGAGGTATGTACCTCATCTATGCCGTGAAATGGCGGTAAAGACCGCACTAAATCATAAGAAGATCAACGGTGGAGATCCCTTTCCACCAAAAATCCAAGGTCTAGATGACCTTTTCACAATGGGAAAATAGACATCATGATGGGGTCTATGGAGAATGGCCCCATCATGAGATGATCATATGAATCATGGTGGGCCATCGGCCACACCTAGGGTCCAAAGTGAGATCCATACCATCAATCAGTAGGCCCCACTTGGCCCATCATCAAAAACATAATCTAACTTACAAATCACCCACTGATTGCTAATCTTCTAGGCTCATTAAAATGCTAAGCTCCTTAGCTTCTACTTTGATGGCGGTTGATGAAGGTTGGAGGATTGAGATGAGAGATTAGGGGGTAGGAAGTGGGCCATACACTTGGGGTTCTTTCCCCTTGGAGCTTCTCTTGCTTAGACGGTCACCTCTCTTGGTGTTTGGGAAAATGGGTAGAGAATGAGAGAGAGAAGGTGATTGTAGGAGAGAGGTGATGGGTTGAAAGTGATGGGATAGAGTGATGGGTGTGAGTGACATGAGGGGTGACTTTGGAGATGGCTTGTGTAAGAGAGGAATGGGCTGTGATGGGATGTGTTCTTGACTTGACTTGATTGATTGATGTGATAGATGGTAGAGATTCTCTTGGGATTCGCAATGCGCGGCGTTTTCTTCAAAATAAACATGGGTCCACAACTCCTAGCCTGCGTATCGCATCGGTGCACAAGATGTGGTGTTAGAATTGCGGCGATGGCGCGGTCGTACTGGTACAAGTCTCGAGTCGAGTCGACTCAGATCTACGGGATGCGACTTAGGGTCGCGCATAAAAGTCGATTATAGGTTGCGGGTTACCAGAAATCGACGGGGAGGATCGCATGAGTCTAAAGAACGGTACATACTAGGATACGGACCTTACAGAAGGACTCCATAAGTTGGTATATTATTACCTTCTCTTGAGTTTGACCTTCCGTCCGATCTTCTGATTGATGAACATCGCTCGTGGTCCTTTCTAAGTCAGAAACTTCAAGTCTTTCCACAGGGGATTGGGTAACGTCGACGCAAGTGTCAGGAATATATGTTTTGGCTTGAGGACTTAATATATGGATTAATTTCTTAGAGGGTGAGAGTTCCATAGTTACTGTGAAAAAAGTGGAGAAAGTAAGATAATTATGAAGGAAAAAAAAGAGTAAAAGGTTGGAATAACATCCACCTAAATTTGATTGACAAACAACAGTAGCAAATCAATCAACCGCTGGTGAAATTTGGTATGATCGACGACTAAAGTCAGAGCTTGATTGGAACAAGGAAAATGAGGAGGATTACGATAATATGGTTTGAGATATCGATCAAAAGGAAGATTATAACATTTAATCTTTCTTTTTCGCTCTGTCGTATATTAAATACCCTATTGAAGTGAGCATCTTTATGTCTCTTATATGCCTCTTCCATCTCTTAAGAATATTTTGAAGGTGGAATGCTTGGCCAAATTTTAGTTTTGTAATATTTATTAAAGTTTGTGGTAGTTTTGATCGAAGAGGAAATAGTTGGAGCAAATTGATCAAATGTTGCAGGGAGAGTAAGGCGATGAGCTATGAGAGGTCCAAGTTTAGAAATCTTCAAAATGGTTGAAGGAGTCGTCGGCACTGGGATTGAAGCAGTAGTTGGAACCATTTTAGTTGGACTTGCCATTGTGGTTTCTGATGCTTCAATTTAGGATGAACTGGCTTGACCATTTTTATTAATGAGAAAGAAGGTTCGATCGTCTTTATTGGTATTGGAGCTAGGACGGTTGAAGAGGCCGATTCCATTTTCGTTGGTCGTGACTTCCTCTGGATAGGAGACACGATCGATTGAGGAGTAGTCGATTTCTTAGTGCTTTCTTTATTTGTTTTCTTTTCCTTGGCTATATGTTTCTCTACCTTTGATGGAGAAAAAAGCTGGCCGATAATCAGTTCATGAGATTCATTGATCAGAGTCCCATAGTAGTTTTTCCACCATGAGTGGAATGATTCCAGTTGTTGCAAATAGTTGGTGAAGAGACGTAGCATGAAAGAAGAGCTTATAGAATCAAACCCTCTATGGAGAGTTTGAAAGGTGATGCCGAGTCTGCGACTGGTCGATGAGTCAGAGGTTGGTTGTAAGTTCGATAAATGAAAAGAAAATGGATACCTTGAGCTAAACCAAATTGTCGAGCAAGAAAATTGGGGCAGTATTGTTCAATGTTGGCCTTTGCATTAATACCTATATCTATAGTGACACCATATGGTAGGTCTCCACATAATAGATATCTTTTCCAAGCCGCATCTCCGAGGCTTGCCATCTCGATGTCGGTCAACTCGTTATCTTCGCTAACTACGTCGGGCCAAACTCTTTATCTTTGAAGAAACAGAAAGAATGATTGGTTTATCGAGAGTAAAAGAAATAAAGAAGTTCATACACTCAGCAAAAGAATGATAGATCTTGGGTTAGAGGATAGTGTAGTGGCTGAAGAAAGTAAAATCTACCCCTTTAGTAATAGTTTTAACAAACTTTGCTCCAAAATGCTCTTAGAACTACATCTGGACAAGCCAGATAGGCCCTCCAGAGTGGTAAAATTCCTTTGTAGTTGCTTCATATATGCTACGGTAAAGGTAGCTGAGCATAAAAGGGACAAGGGGACAAGGCAAGTCGACATCCTTGAGCGAGCGCCTCGACCAGATGGATATATTCCTCGGAGACTTGTATGGTACTCATGCATAACAGAAATCAATAAATCCACATCAAAAGGAAAGTCGTGCATTCTTATTCATCAACCTCATCCCGAGATCTACGTTATAGAGCCATGAAGGTAGAATATGTCTTGCTGGTCCTGTCCGGTAGGGTGAAGGGATGTGAATGTTTCAGAGTTAAGCCTAGATAGATAGGTTCCCTAAAAGGCAGAATGTGGGTGAATGCACATACATCCATGATCATTGGACCCATGGGGCTGCATAAAAAATGGAACATATTAGTCGACCGATTTAAAAAAGTTGACGCTGCTGTAAGGAGGAAGGAATTGGCAGGATATTTGTGTAGGGAGAGTTTAATGCATTCATAAATTCCTGCGTACCTCCATGTGTCAACATGCATTGCTTCAATGCGAGAGAACCATTCGGCCCAAACCATTCATCGATTTTGGCCATTGTTAAGTGTGAAATATTATATATTTTCTCTTTATTGTGCAATGATTTTATAAACATAGGTGTGTTTAATTGATCTATTTACGTATGTCTTGCTATGTTAGGTAATTTGGAGAGCTAAGATGAAAAGACTGATTAAAGAAAAGATTTAATGCTCAAAGAATGACCAAGTAAAGATTTGAAAATTTAGAGGTGATTAATGAAGATTTCAAGTGCCAAAGATCCACGAAAACTAAGTGCAAAAGAGGAAAAATACTGAAAAAATTACAAAGTATATTAACAGAAATGACAGACTATTCGGTCCCACCTAAGGTTGGTTCGGTCCGACAGAATGTGCACAGAACAATCCAGCAACAAATTGTTATTTTCAGAGATCATTCGGTTCGACACTTAGGTGTGACCGAAGCTATATTCGGTGCCACTGAAGAGAGGTTTGGTATGACCTGAGGGAGATAGAGACTTTAAATGGATATTGAAGAAATTCAACTGCAACCGAGATGCTAATTCAATGCAACCGAAGTAAAATTCAGTGCGACTGAGGTGTATAGTCGATGCGACCGATGTGTAATAAAAGCGTATAAATTTGAAGTCGGTTCTAAGTCAATGTGGATTTTTCCTATATAAATGGGTGATTTTAGCTTTCCTATAAACAAATTAAGGTAGAAGAGAAAGAGAAAGAAGTTGTGGAGCCTCTACAGAGTCCTCCTTCTCCCAATCCTTCGATTCTTCTTCGGTTTTTGTATTTTTCTTTTGAGTTTTAATTCAATCATGTCTTCGGTTGGCTAAATCTCTTAGATGGGCTAAGAGGTGGAGCTTGTAATTATTCTTAATGTCTTAGTTTACTTTGATTAATATTATTGGTTTGATTGTTGAATAATTCATTTATATTGGTTTGAATGAAGATATATTTTAAATTTACTTTGATCTATTATCGACTCCGGGCACATTGGATGCTTAGGATAGCTAGAAGTAATTTCTGATCTATTTTACAAGGGATTGATCTATAAAATCTATTGATTTATTGGCACAATATTTGCTTTGAATTTCACGCAATCAATGTTTTAATGCTTTATGTGAGAACCAATTTAATTGAAGTTCAAATCTTTTTAGGTATATAAATGATAATTTAACTGCTCTCTTATCCATCTGGATAGTTGAGTTATATGATTGAATCAAGTGAATTAAACATTAAGAATAGTTATAACTTATAAGTGGATTCTTAGCGCTCTAGTACTTTATCCTTATTCATTTCTTTTCCAATCAGATTTTATAAGTTAGCCTAGATCTAGTTCTAGTTCTAAAGTGTTCCACAAATCGCACAATCATAAGTCCTTGTGGATATGACCTTGGTCTCACCAAGTTATTACTATATCGCAACCCTACACTTAGGGTTTGTCTCGATCAAACATGCTCGTGGAGACTTAAATACATTAAAAGGGTCTGTAAGATTGTCAGATTGGAAAAATAGAACTTCATTAGGGCACTTCAAAAAACTGGTTTCGATTTCACGAAGCTGTTCATAGGTGACTGCAAGGTGAAAGGTTGAACCAAGCATCAACAATGTATTGTCTGGTTCGATCGGAGTGTTAAATAAAAGATCATTGATCACTTCCAATGACAGGACATCTAGGTCTCTAATGAATGATTCCAAATGAAAAGTTGGAACAAAAGAAAAAGAAGATGTAGCCATGACAGATTGAAAGCATGAAACTAGAAAAAAAATGGTTTGTGTAAGAGAGAAGTAGTGAAGAGTGAAAGAGAGTAGCACTGACTTAGAGTCATCTATGTATCGGCCACGATACGTGCGCATTAATAAAAAGATAATCATGACTCGTCATATAATATGATTCTATGCGACGTGTTACATGGACAAACTAAAAGAGTGATACAAAGGATATTTCTCAACATGGTCTTGTTTGGGCAGAATCAATAGGGAAATAACATGTGGATCAACGATCAATTATATTTATTGTATCAGACAAAGGAACAATGTTACTTTCACATTTTTCACAAAGGTAAAGTGACGTAATGTTGTACCATATTTATGGCCATTTTGGGAAAGCCAATAAGAGGGTAGTATGAGGCATCTCATGAGAAATGGGGAGTGGATGAAAAGATCATCAAGATACTTGAAGCGCCTTTTGCGAGATTATAGCAGGCGTAAATCTAGTTTTACAAGCTAGCGAATGTTTGATGGAGTGTTGTGGTCGAATTACGAGTGAAGAGAGAAATGTGGTCGAGCCATTCAAGATACAAAGGCAACCGAGAAGAATAAACTCTTAGTCGACAAAATAAGAAGTATTGTGAAAAGAAACGTAACAAAAGAATGATCTAGATAAGAAAATGATTTAGAAAGACTTTTCGATTACCATAATCGCTGCAGTAATGAAAGAAGGATACAGAAGAACTAGCTGCAACGGAACTCTATAAATAGCAAATGAATCTACTAGGGAAAAACCCAACCAACCAATCCAGTGCAACAACTAATCAAAACAAATCTATCAATTTATCTTTTATCTCAACTTATCCTATGAATAACAATAATACAATAGCAGTAATTCTTAACTATAATTTTTAGTTGTAATTCAAATATACGCTCATACGTTGGATTTGTTTTTTTATCATATTTCACGTAATTCTTTCAAGGAATGCATTTATATTCTTATAGTTGCTCGTAATGACCGATTATAAATTTTTTCTCTTCTTTGATTGTATTGATATTTTAAAAGTTCTTTCTCGTGGATGCCACAAAGTAATTTATCTTTTGAAAAAGAACCCTACTTTCTAATTATCATCAGATCATTATCAAATTTTATATATGTAAGTGGCTGAGTAAGTAACTGGTCTTTACAACTCCCGGTCAAGGGTTGAGTACCATACTTGGTGAAATTCCACTAGCATCAGTGTGTGGGGTGTGTGTGGGTTTGTAAAAATAATAATAAAATAAAATAAAATAAAGCAACTGGTCTTTTCAAAATTTAATTATATGCGTTCCTATTGAACATATATGCTTATTTTAACACTTGGGTCGAAGCTGATCGAAGTCTAGTTTTAAATTCCATAACTATATCAAATCTGTCACGCTCCCACACACTGATCGAAACGGAAACTGAGTGTCTACGGTTAGCAGCCGGAAAGACGGTACAACACAGAAAGTTGGTGGTCTGACAATCCTAGCCATCCAGTTGGCGTGATTTATTACCACGAGGGCATTTACGTAATGTCCCACGAGATTAACCGTTCCGGCCGCACGGGCACGTGTTACTGAGATGCTATATAGCTTTCGGGCGGTGACCTTAAAAAATTTTAAAAAAAGCGTTGTACGGACTCGTCTACATTGCTAATTTTTTCGCGATAAAATGTGAAATCTCCCGAGAAAATAAATTTCATAGGCGTTGACGTCCCCCAGTTCTGTGGGGACCACCATAATGCATGTGTTATATCCACACTGTTCATACATTTTGCCAGATCATTTTAGACCAAGAACTCAAAAATTAGGCATATTAAAAGCTCAAATGGACCACATCATAGAAAACAGCGGGATAATGATTCTTACTGTTGAAACTTTCCCAGCGCCCACCATGATGTTTATTTTCCACCAACCCGTTCATAAGGTCACAAAGACCTGGATGAAGGAAAAAGACAAATATCTGATTGATCCAAAATTTCTGTGACCCCAAGGAAGTTTTCAATGGTGGACGCTCAATCCCCAATTCCTGCTGCTTTATGAGGTGTGGTCCACTTGAGATTTTGATGTATTTCAATTTTGGGCTCCAGCTTTAAAACTATATCACCGAATGAACAAACGGGTTGGATATAACACATACATCATGGTGGGCTACAGGACTTAGTGACGATAACACAACACAGAGGTACACCAGTCCACTTCCAATTAGATCATGACACGCGGCCATTAAAGATGGAAGCGGATTGGCTGATGTACCACACACCACCGAACTGGCTGGTGAGTTATGTGGTCCCACCATGAGGTATGTTCTATATCCAAACCTTCCATCCATTTGGCGGGCTCGCTGTAAGGCTTGTGCCTAAAAATATCAAGTGGACCACAATGCAAAAAGATGTGGGGAATTGAAACTCTACAGTTGAAAGCCTTGTGGGTCACAGAAGTTTTGGATCAATATGAAATTTAGTTTTACTCTTCATCCAGATGTGATGGAAAATAAATAATATATGTCTTACAAATATTGAATCATTATCCCACTGCTATTTGTAGTGTGGTTCACTTGAGCTTCGGATATGATTTATTTTTTGGATCATATTCTTAAATGATCCTGCCAAATGGATGAACGGTGTAGTATAATAAATACATATTTTTCGGGCCGATATAAGTTATCTCTTTTTAACTGTTCGTACAGCTGGTGTTTGCGGATTGATCAAGAGATTGTTCCGAGGGTTGATCCTAAAAATAAGACAAATCCAAAGATCAAGTGGACCACACTGCAGAAAACAGTGGGAGATCAAACATGTATCATTGAAACGTTTTTGGGGTTACGGAGGTTCTGGATCAATTTGATATTTAGGTTTTCTCTTTATCTATGTTGGTGTAAACTTATGAACAAATTGGATGGAGGTAAAAAATTATAGTGGGCCTTAGGAATGTTTCAACAGTGGAATCATTGTATTTACTGCTATTTGTGATGCGGTACATTTGATTTTTGGATATGACTTATTTTTGGGCACATGTACTGAAATGATCTCTGAAATGGATGGACAGTGGGGCTTCAGAACTGCCGAACTTTTCTGCATGCGCCACCCATATTGGAAACGGAAGTGGATTGCGTAATGAGTAACTCAGTACGGTAATTGTACTGAGTAAACTCAATGAAGTATATCCAAATCTCAAATGAACTACACCAACGGAAACAGTGTAAATTGAACATCTACCATTGAAAAATTCTTGGGGATATGATATTTGTGTTTTCTCTTCATCCATGTTTTTCCGATGTGATGTTATGAACATGATGGATGACAAATAAACATCATTGGGGGCTTTAGAAATGTTTCAATAGTTGAAATTAATATTTCCACTTTTTTCAGTGGTATGGTCTACTTTAGATTTGTATATGCATCAATTTTTTGAACCCATAAAATGACATGGAAAAACGAATGGACGGCGTAGATAAACCACATGTGCAGTGGGCCTAACTAAGTTTACTCAATAAGATAAGAGCGTGCTGAGTAACTCAGTACGCAATCTGATTTCATTGGAAACGGATTGGCTACTCCCCCTGCCACCAGCCAATGGCTGGTGGACGGTGCTTTGTGGGCCCATCATGATGTATGTATGTGTTTCATCATGCTGTTAATCTATTTTTCCAAATCATTTTATGGCATGAGACCAAAAATAAGGTATATCCCAATCTCAAGTGGACCACATTACAGAAAACAGTGTTGAATGAGCGTCAACCATTAAAAACCTTTTTGGGGCCATAAAAGTTTTATATCAAGCTGATTTTTGTTTTTTTCCTTTCATCTGGGCCTGTATGACCTAATCAACAGATTGGATGTCAAATAAACAGTACAGTGACACTTAGGAGGATTTTAATGGTGGATATCTAATCACTGTTGTTTTCCTGTGGTGTGGTCCACCTGTAATGTATATCCCTCTCATTTTTGGGATAAAGCCGTAAAATGATCTGTAAAAATGTATGAACGAAATGGATGAAACACATACATCATGGTGGGGTCCACAGAACACCAACCACCAGCCCGGTGAGTAGCCAATCCGTTTCCCCTATATTGCACCGAGGTCGCTGGTGTGGGGTGCAGCAGCTAATCCGCTTCCATCGGGGTCAAAATAAGATTTGACCTTTACCAGTATAATGATCTAGAGCATCCATTTTCCCAGGCTTTTCATCAGTTGGCTAGGACTGATAAAACCCTTGAGTGGCACCAGCAAACAAAAGACAATGATCGGTCATCTTTCAAAGAATTCATTAGAACCGTCCATTTTCTTGCCCATTAATCAATTTGGATCGGGACATCCCCATTTTCGCGGTCATTAATCAATTGGATGGAACAATGGATCACGTGATTGTCACGAGTCACAGGACAATGAATGTTGGGCCCACATCAAGGAGAATCCAGATTAATTATCCTACCCACTCGTAGCATGATTCTTGAGACGTTTGGGCAAATATGAATGCAACGCATAAGATGGACGCTCCAGATTGATTGGCGATTTGTAAGGAAATCGAAGGTTGGGTTGACTTAGCTTGCTCATCAACGATATATAGTCTGGTGACGAGTTTTATTTATTTTTTGTTTTATTATTATTTTTTAAAGATGTGACAAGTATGATGTGTATAGCATACTGAGTAAATTGTGGGCCCCACCATAATGCATGTGTCTTATCCATGCCGACCATCCATTTTTGCATATCATTTTAGGGCACGAGCAAAAATTGAAGCATATCCAAAGCTTAAGTAGACTACACCACAGGAAACAATGCTAATTGACTGTTGAAAACTTCTTGGGTCCACAGAAGGTTTGGATGAAGCTGATATTTGTGTTTTCCCTTCATTCATATCTTTGTGAAAAAGGTTGGATAATAAATAAACATCACTGTGGGCCCTACAAAGGTTTCAATGGTGGATTTGATTATTCCCATTGATGTCATTGTTCCATTGTTTTCTGTGGTGTGGTCCGCTTGAGCTTTGGATATGCTTCAATTTTGGGTCATGTCCTAAAATGATATAGAAAAATGGATGGACAGCTTGCATACATCCACGCTGGGTTTACTCAGCACGCAATCGGCTTCAGAGCCAACAATATGAAGGTTTACAGGTATAGCGAATTTGTTAAAAGGGGTAGTGGTCCTTCACTATAGCTTTAGGCAAGGGGTAAGGGGCATTTTTTTCCTATTACAGTCATTTTTAACATATTTGCTTGGGATGAACTTCAATGAATTAGGCGAGGAATGGTAGAAATTCTCATGTGTGACGCTAATTAAATTCATTTTCATTTTCAGACAAACAAAAGAAAAGGACTGAACAAGACCACAGTGGCGAGGAAAGCCCCTGGCTGGATTGTGATGTCCTGCTGGCTTATGTAGAGCCGCAAAAACGTAAGTATTTTAGAAGGCGCTTATAAACTTTCGACCCAACCTTATTGTCGATCAGCCAGCTTGCTTGGGGTCGGGCATGGGTGAAAAAACTAATCCTGAGCCTAAATTTTAAGCCCGTTTAATAATCAGGCCAGCCATGTCTAAGCCCAAACCCAACCCAGCCTTGTCTATTTAAGGTTTCAAAGGCATTTTGTCTATGTTATACATGATTGGGCACACCTAACAAACAACTTCCATCTTGCACAAAAGATGGTGGCTTGGCTCAAGCTCGGACCAGACTCGGATCCAGGCCACACAAAGGCATTCTGGGCCGATTTCAAGTCTGTTAGTTTTGGTGCCCAGGCTAGACTTACGCTTAGGTTTAACTTTGCAGTCTAAGCTTCGATAGACTTCAACCCAACCTAAACCCTAATTATAAAAAATAAAGAAATAATATTTTCTCTTTCGAGCTATAAGGCTTTCCTCGTGCTTCAATGTGAAAAGGAGAGGAGAGAAGGTTTCCTTCGAGGAAAGAGTTATCTCTAATGATTCTTCTCCTGTATTGGCAAGGTGGAAATAAGGGGTAAGACAATTTTCTACAGATTCTCTTAAGGCGTGATAAGAAAAGGTAAAAAATGTTTCTCGCATGTTCATCGTATTTGAGCATTGCATGATTTGTAGTACATCTTATATCGCATTCTTTTTTCATTAGGGGTTTGGTGCAGAGAGAGAGAGAGAGAGAGAGAGAGAGAGTTGGTGTTGTGCTTGGCTTTTTACCGGTAAAATAAAAGCAGTCCATGGGCCTTTGCTTGTGAAATCTACGCCGCCTAATAGATACAAAATACCTTCTAACTTCAAATGTTATATCATGGCTTTAAATCAGTCACCCTTTTTCCATCTATAAAAAACTAATTGCAGGGGAAGAAGATATCCAAGACCGTTATATTTTGTTTAGATTTTCATATGTACCCAAATGTATGGCGGTGCCTATTTCACATTATCTGTGTGCACGCACGACAGCATGAACATATAATGCTTTAGCATGTGGGAGCTTGGTTCATTTGTCGGATTGTAAGGGCCCGTTTAGATACCACCTAATAAGTAACTTTTTAATTTATGTTAAGTTAACAAGTTAGTCTACTAAAGCACCTTTATAAAAGTAACTCGTAATTAAAGTTACTTCATCTCCATTTTTTATTTTTTTTCCCTTGCTTTTCAACTTTTAACTTGGCTCATCTCTTTGTGATGGATGGTCTATATCAAAGGAAGCCTTGTATGACGTGTAGTCCACATCAAAGATGGGGCCCACATGATGGAGGGTTCACATCAAGGGGGCCCACATAATGGATTGTCCATAACAAAGGTAGGCATGATGAATGACCCACATTCAAAGCAGGCCCCACATGATGGACGGTTCAAATCAAAGGTGAGCTCCACATGAAGGGCAATGGATATGGAAGGTGACCCCACAGTGATGGACAATAACATTAAAGGTGGGCCTCACACGATGGATGACCAACATCAAGGTGGACCCCTCATAATGGAGGGTCCACAACAAAGGTCGGCCCAATGACGCACAATGAAGAAGGGCCTCACAAGGTGGATGGTCCACATTGAAGGTAGGCCCCGCAAGTTGGACAGTTTAGATTGAAGACCAGGCCAAGGTTGGGACCACATGATGGATAATGAATATTAAGGGTGGACCCAACAAACAAAAGGGATAATTTATTATGTGATATGGAAAACCAAACATACCTTTTCACTTTTAGGCTAATTAGTGTATTGTTTACCAAATACATTTATCTACTTAGAAACCAATATAAATTACTTGAGGGCACAGTTCATTCAAACCGAATGCGACCGGACGTCTGGCACATAAGCCCGTTTCCGGAAAATATGGGCTATTGTATGTAAAACGGGGACAATCGTTCGGATTCCATTTCAACCATCCTTCCGTTAACCACCGACCACATGTCTACACCGAAATGGTTTCTGGCACATACAGCATTGAAGCCCACGGGATAAATAGTACAGGCAACATGTTCCCTTTTTACACTTTCTGTGGTCTAGAATTACTAGAGAATCGGTCCTCGGGTAATTCTCAAGTCAGCATCGAACACATGGGCCGTTCATCAAGCAGGCCTCACCAAACAAACACCCTGGCTCAAAAATCATTCTGATCCACAACTTATCAGGTGGGGCACTGGGGTATAGAAGTTAACCAACAGTCTAGATTCAATGTAGTGTTGTGGCCCAGATGATGAGCGGACCAGGCTCAATTTTGTACCAGGTCATAAACATACTGAGCCCATCTTGATGAAATGCATGCCACGGCAGTCTTCGTGTAAGCAATTTCTGGCAAATGGACAATACAGAAAAAAACTTCCAACTGGTTGATTGATGTGTAAGTGAAGGAATCTTACCTTACTCTTGAAAGAATTCAAAATGAAGTACAACTCAAGGAAAACCACCCTTTCACCGTCCCCACAGAATCAAATCAATTGCAACCACATGATCTGCGTGAAAGAGATCTCGACCATTAGTTCTACATGACCGACCAAAATAGAAGGAGAAGACAAAAGCAATGACGAAGCAAAAAACCCATGATACCGTAACAAAAAAATAGCGAGAAAAGTCATCTTCACCAAACAAAACTGACACCACCGGCTCACTTGCAGGCCAAGATAATTGGTGTGTGAAAAAAGATATGAAAAAGAGGGAAGAAAAAAATTACTTTACTCACACATCTCCCACCAGCCAAAGTTTTGAAAATGGATTTTTAGAAATCCCTTTTGAAATACAATCCAACAACATTTTCATGGACGATAAGACCCATGCATTGGTACCAGCGTATGACGTGCACTGACTATCACTGTACGCTGGCCCCCACAAAGGAAAGAATATTATAGGGGGCACGGTTTGGCTAGTGACCCTAACACCAACCAGCTAGCGGGTGTCTAACCACTGTCGGCCCCACCATGATGTATGTGTTTCATCCACACCGTTCCATCCATTTTCCAGCTCATTTTAGGCCATCAGCTAAAAAAACGAGGCAAATCCAAATCTCAAGGGGACCACACCACAGGAAAACAGTTTTCATTGAACATCCACCATTAAAAACTTCCAAGGGCCCGTTGTAATGTTTATTTTCCATCCAACCTGTTGATAAGGTCACAAAGACCTTGATAAAGGGAAAACACAAATTTCGGCTTGATCCAAAACTTCCGTGGCCCCCCAAAAGTTCTCAACTGTATGTGTTCAATCCCTATTGTTTCCTGTGGTGTGGTCCACCTAACATTTGGATCTGCCTCATTTTTGGGCTCTTCTCCTAAAATGATCTGACAAAATAGATAGACAACAAGGATAAAATATATACATCATGGTGGGGCCCACCGAGGTCTGACACCAGCTAACTGGCTGGTGTTGGGTCCGATTATAGGTTCCCACGCAACAGACACCAGTACTATCTTCCTGTGTCAGATTGTGCATTGTAGGGCCCATGATTTGGAAATCCCCACCATTGGTCTGAAACCAAACAATGGATGGGTGATGATGACTAATAAATCAACCAGATCAGACGATTCTAATTTGGAAAATTGATCTAAACACCTCAACAAAGGGCCGATGGAGAGGATCACAGAATCAGGAAATTTTCCATGCAATACACCATCCTGGTTCAGACACCATCATGCCAACGGTCTAGATCACCAACTCATGGACCCCACTTGTACATAATGCATACATCAGGACACTATTCACATTCTGATGCATCAGGACATTGTGATTCCTCAGGTGGCGTAAGCTACCCATGTATTGATAGCAAACACAAGAATGGGATGACCCATATCATCAATCCTATCCACCCAATTCAGCCAATGCACATATATATTCAATGAATCTTAGCCTTCCCTGAACTCACAGCAATCCCAGAAAGAAGATCAGATACTACTCCCTTTCACCCAGAAAAAAGAAGCAAAAATCGAAGTGTTGCCATGATATATGAACCAGAAGTATTACCTATTGTAGCTAGAAATGGCAGCCACGGCTCCGGTTGAGATAGGCACCCGAGGCACGATCGGATCGCTCCTCTTGCAGGAAATAGAGTACTTCAGACAACTGGACCAGGACCGCCGTGAGACACTGCAGAAACAACAGACACAGACTTCCAATGTGGATCATGGCAGCAGTGGTTCTAGGACCAAGTCCGAGTCTGCAGTCGTGACTGTGAGAAAGAAGAAGAAGAAGAGAGGAGGTGGGTTCCTGCCAAGCATCTGCTCAGCAGTAGAAGTGACGGATAACAAGGCGGCGAGAATGCATGGGTTCAACTACAGGAGCTTGAAAACGAATTCCAAAAAAGTGCAAGGTTAGGCAACGGTTTCGGAGAGCTTGGAGAAGCCTAGCTTCTTGAGCCGGGTGGTTATGGGGGCGGTCCATGCTCTATCAGGGTTGCCGCATTTTATATCTACAACTTCAACAATGTATGATCCTTTCTTGTCGGGTTTCTCTCTGTTAGGATTTCTTTCTGTGGGGATGTTGCCGGAGCTGAGCATTGGGATGCGATGGTCATTTTTTCGGAGGTTGGATTTTGCTTTTTCTGTACATCCAGGATTTCTGTCATTGCTGCTGCTGCTGCTGCTGCTGGCTTCATTGAGAGAATTTTTCCTTGGTTGTGTTTTTTTGGGAATTGCACCACAGGGCACTGAGACTGGGACTGTTGGAGGTCTCCTTCTTGAGGAAGTTGATGTTTGCGCCATTTGTTTCATCATGGATTCCATTTCCCTGGTCATCAAGGAGCCGATTGTTCCTGTGGCCCCGATGTGAACTGAGCCTCCACCACCCTTGATGGCTTCTAGTGTTTGAACCATGATCGTCTCCCAATCAAAGGTTTGCAGAGATCTTGTTTCCTTTTCTTCTTTTTCTTTCTTTCTTTTTTTTTTTTTTTTTCCACAGGAAGACAAGCTTTTGCTATTCGTGGCAGCTTGATTATGAATCCCGTTTGTTTGTCAAAGCAGACAGTGGATTGAATGTTTTAGCATGAGTCCCAGTAGGCTGTAAAGAAAGGCAATTAAGACCACTCAGTGAGAATAGAACCGAACGTTGAAGTGCGGTTAATGTTTCTGTTTGAATTTTAATAGATCTTTTTATAAACTAAAGGCATGCACTATTCAAATGAATTGCAATTAGAGGTTGGCTTACATAAATCCCGACATACTAAAACAGGATGCGCTGGGATTCTAGACATTGGATTTGGGCCTTGTTCAATGATACAAACCGTTTATTCGACAGGGATCCCATTGGATGGGGGATGTCAAAGAAAATTCTCAGATTGAATATTTCAACCTATTGATTATAAAAAGTTTATGGTGACTGTTCATGTTCAAAGCAAAAGAGCCAAATTATCAAAGGTTTGAAATAATACAATTGATTTTATTTTATTTTTTTAAAAAAAGTAATTTCTATTGTCTTTCTACCGAACAAAGAGATAGTTGTCACCTAAAAGGTTTGGATCATTGGAAGATCGCCTAGTTTCAAAGGCTAGAGTCCCGACGCACCATATTGCAGTATGTCGGGATGTATTCAAGCAAACCTCCTGCAATTAGAATTCTAATGAGGCAGAAGCAATAAATTTATTAGCAGTCATTGAGGACTATGCTACAAACTGTAGTCGCTTTAACTTCAAGTTGTTATGGTTAATGTAAAATTATGTTAAATGAAACTTACATAAACTGAATCAGAAGAGCCAGCAGTGTCCCGAATTTGTGGATTTTTGGGTCCTTTCAGAAAATAACTGTGCAACATACCAAGAAATAGTGAGTTGTACGCCTCACAAAGAGAGGGAACTTAATTTTTCTAGCAAGATCTGGAGGTATATGGCATAAAAATGGGCAAGAACTTGAAAAAACTGTGCACCAGCAGTGAATCTAAATGTAAGATTGGAGGAAGGAAAGTATCCAATATGATGGCTCAGATTCAAATAAAATTGAACAGATTATAAAAGATCAGGGAAGGAACTAATGAATTTTTTTTTTCTATCTTTTATTGATTAGGAATTGAGATTTCTGCCTTGATTCAATAATTTGAATCAAAGAAATCAGGAAAAAGGAAAGGAAGAAACTACACCAATATCAAAAATGAGATATCAGAAAATAAAGAGAACTTGTGGCAGGGGTCAAGATAAAGTTCCTATTCAAGAGCAGAAACAGGGCAGAATGGTGTAGCAATTGACTTTTCAAATGTAAGATGACTCAAGTTCTTCTCACTCGTACATGAATTCCATTCTTATTTACCAAAGTCACAGAGGTTTAAAAAGGTCCAAACCACATATATCATAGATGTGCATTAAAACAATGACAGGTGTGGTGCATTCACAGAATTTAATGAATGTAACCAAAAGAAAGAAAAGGCATTTTTGGGACCTCAGCGTGAATTCTTCCAAAAAGAAAAGGGATTTTTAATGCCCAACTCCTCAAGATTCAAACCCCCCCCCCCCCCCCCCCAAAAAAAAAGTCCTTGAATTTTCTAAAGCACCAAAATGATCATTTGGGGTGCGAAATGACCAAAATTTCCACGTCTATTTTCTCTACAAAAATGGAGTTGAAATTGTGAGGCCCATGTGGTGCGTTTATGACATTCAACCCATCCAACAGGTGCACCACACCATGATGATTAGACTCCCCGAAAATTTGGCTGACCAAATTATCAAGTGGGCCACACCATAATAAAAAATAAATAAAGAATGTACGGCACCCCAAACTTGCAAATTCACTTGTCTCCACTTAATGTTTGGATCAGCCTGATTTTTAGGTCATTTGATCATCATGGTAGGGTGCAACAGTTGTGTGGGTTAAAGAGCACTTTTGGTCATTTTTCCTTCTAAAAAGAAGGTTTTGGGACTTTAGCATGTATTGCTGACTTGGACTCATTCTGGACCGTTGCAAGTCCATACCACAGATCACCCCCTTCAAGGCTTCAACCCTGACTTGGGCAAGTCGGGCTAATTTCCCCCTGACTCGGGAAGTGATGACTAGACTCAAATCCAAACGAGTTGGAACGAGTCGTTGAGTCAAAAAACCATGGAATTCAGAAAAGAAAAGGCCTCTTTTTGGGAAAATCAGAAATCTTGAAGTTTTTTGTGATAAAAATTGCAAAAGATAAGAATGTAGTCATTTAGAAACAATGACTTTTCTCATTAGAAACATAAATTCACCAGAAATTTAAACACAAAGCGGATTAAGCAAAAATTGAAGCAATCGTGTTATAAGATCCAAATATACACTTAAACCTCAAAACAACCTATTCAATCAACTTAAATTCTTCAAAAGCATGAGATCCTAAATGAAAATAACAACAAAGATGAAATGTAATATCAACCAACACCCAACTTGTTATCTGAGTTGATAGTGTACTACTCTCTTGACACATTGTTGCCCGAAATTGAGTCTTAGCATGAGCATCCTGAGAGGCAGTGGCACTGACACCCTACCAGAAAAACAGGAAGCAGGAAAAACAAAAAGATAAAAGAAAAGAAAAAAAAAAAAAAACACAACTGAATTCTCTACAAAGTTTCTACAAATATGACCAAATGCATTTTTTAAACCTAAAAACAAAGCAACAAGTTCCTTTTTCTCTTAATTGTCTAAGTCACAGAGATGCATTGTAAACATGACTCCAAAGCAAGCAAAACAAGAACACAAACAGTCAGCAAACCATCTTAAGACCATCAATCAAAGACTCTAAAATTACCCAAATTTGTAAATTCATGCCAGAACTCATTGATGAATCAGACCTTCAGTTCTATTCACTTATTTAAATCAATAGAAATCCATTAAAAACACAAGTTTCCTAAATGAGAAGGCAAAGCCATATAATATTCTGATCAACAAAAATAACTCTGTAAAATCATAGAGTCAAGGTATTCAAGAATACAATTGATTTTGCTAATTTGCTCTTAGAATCATTGACTTAACCTTCAAGTAGAGCATTATCTTCGGTTAAGGATGCAACCCGAGTTTGGGTCAGGTTGTCAAGGTTCTCGGGTTGGGTTTGCGTTGGAAAATGCCAACCCTAATTCGAATTTGGGATAAGAAAAACTGGATTGGGAACAATCACATGTATTAGGGATTGGTTGGGTCGAGTATAGAGGACTTCGGGTTGGAACTTGGGCCATGTTGGGTTGCAAGTTGGGTCCTCTTGAGGTCAGGTTGACCCTCAACCTGACCCAGCCCGGCCGAGTTGCACCTCTATCTTCAGATACCTGAAATTAAATGTTCAATAAACTAAAATTCTCTGAAACCATTCCAAAGTTGGAAAATCAAACCCTATAGCAGCAATTAGACCTCCAAACAAAGCATTATTGTCCATGTCATGTCATAAAATCAATTAAAATCCATACAAAAAATATCTTAAAATCATCAATCTACCTTGAAATCATTTAATACAAACACCAAAAGTAAACAAATAAATGCAAATACTTGGGTTTGGTCCACAGGAAATACTTGGAATTGGTCTCCTGCTAGAATCCATTTCCACCAAAAGAGAATTCCTTGGGTGGAGCTAGCTTCCAAACTCCTTGGCAATGAATCCATCATGGTTTTCAATTCCCTCTCCTGTGAATATAATTCTTCACAATCCTCTTACCCAAACACAGTAACTGGATTCCACAGAAGCACATTCCCAGTGCCCAAACATGAAAAGCAGAACTATTTCTTAGGGATTTCATTTCCAGCAAACAAATTCTGTTTATTTATTTATTTATAATTTCCACCAATAATCACGAAGCAAAGCTTGAAAAAGCTTCCACTATCTGGCATATATAAACAGAAAAATCATCAAATAATGAAAAAGATCCATCTAATTCTCAAACATACATCCAAAATCAGTACTTTTAAACCTCAAAACAGACCATTGATTTCTAAATTTGTGTCATAAATCAAGTGAAATACATTGAAAAGCAGAAAATTCCCTAAAACTCAAATCAATCGTCAGATCATAGAAAAAACAAAAAAGCACCGGAAAACGCCAAAGATGACCGATTAGACCTTAATACAGAGAATTAAGTTCAGTTTTCTGAAAAATCAATAAAATCCATCCAATACACTTCTTTTTTTTTTTTTTTTACACACGCACACACACCCCCACACACTCACGCCACACGCACATCCAATACACTAGATTACGAACAGAAACCCTAGAAAAACCAGAAATCTATCATCAAATTACCGAATTGGAAGCAGATCGATCACCACGCACAGGAAAAACCCTGGCAAGTTATGAAGATGGAGAATGAAACCATTACTGACATTCGATCGCCATTAATCGTTGTTATGCAATGTCGTAAATCGCCATTGAAATCGCCATTAAAGCTCTCGAAGCAGCTCTGAGAAGAAACCCTATTGAAAGACCTGAAATCTCTCTCTCTCTCTCTCTCTCTCTCTCTCTCTGCAACTGGGATTTTCAGGGCGAAGTCGCCTTCAGTGGATCTTCCTTCCTTATTTATAAGCTGCACTGTTTGTGTCAGATGCCGGTCTGGCCAGTCAACGAAAAATCGGTCATCGGGATCTGACACAGAACCAGACAGTAACGTGCCAAATGCAGACTGTCGGAGGGTGCAAATTCAGTCAGGTCAGTACACAACGGAGTTCAGTCGGGTCTTTTTTGTGGGCCCCACCTATATGTATATCTTTATATCCACGCCGTCCATCCGTTTTGAAGGCTCATTGTAGTTCATGGTCCAAAAAATGAAGGAGATCCAACTCTCAGGTGAACCACACCATAAGCGCTCACCATTAAAAAAATTTCCAATCGCTCAACGTAATTTTTATTAGCCATCCGACCCGTTGAGAATGTTACGCAGGCCTGTATGAAAGTAAAACACAAATATCACTTTGATCCAAAACTTTTGTGGCCCATTAAAAGTTTGTAGCGGTCAATCACCACTGTTTCTGTGGTGTGGTCGACCAACCATTTGGATCTGTTTGATGTTTTTGGTCGATGCTCTGAAATAAGATGGAAAAACATATGGACCGCATAGATATAAAACAAATACATTGAGTTGGCCCCTCATTAAAGAACCCGACCGAATCGGATTAGATACTCACCAGGTTGACGTCACCAAGCCCTGTGGACCCCACTATGATGCATGTGTTGTATCCATACCGTCCAACCATTTGTAGAGAACATTTTATGGCATGAGAAAAAGAATTAGATAGATCTAAAGTTAAAGTGTACCCACACAGAAAACTGTGGGAGCAGTTATACCTACAGTTGAAACATTTATAGGGTCCACTACAATGTATTTTTGAGATCCAACCTATTCATAAGTTAACATAGAGATAGATGATGTGAAAACAAAAATATCAGCTTGATCAGAAACTCCTATGGCCCCTAAGAAGTTTTGAACGGTGGATGTCACTGTCCCGGCTGTTTTCTATAGTGGGCCCACTTGAACTTTATATCTATCTCATTCTTTTTCTCACGCCATAAAACTATCTCTCCAAAGTAATGGACGGTATGGATACATCACATGCATCATGGTTGGGGTCCACATAGCTTGGCGACGTCACTTCAGTAGCGATTTGTCAGTATCTAATCCGCGTCCGACCGAATCGTATCCGCGCTCGCAGCCTCGCGCTGCACGCGATTTTGCCGTGAAACGTGGGAGCGGATTAGGTGAGACCCGAGACGATGCGGTCCTTACCGTGGGGCCCACCTTGAAGTATCTATTCTGTATCCATGCCGTCCATCAACTTTTACTGATCATTTTAGAGAATGTTCCAGAAAAGAAGCATATCAAATTATCAGGTGGACCATACCAAGAGAACAGTGTTTATTGAACATTAATGGGCCACAAAAGTTTTGCATCAAGCTGATATTTGTTTTATTTAATTCCCTTAATCCAGGTTTCATGTGACCTTATTCATGGATTGGATGGCAAATAAATACAACGGAAACATTAATGTGTGATGGTAGGGCATTCAATCACCACTGTTTTCCAGGGTAAAGTCCAATTGAGATCTGAAACTTCTTCACTTTGTCGAGATTGGATACATAAATGGCCATCTTGGTTAGACCGGGTCGGGAGCGGATTAGGTGAGACCCGGGATCCATCCAGGTGGGTGAGCCCCGACTCACTGTGATGTATGTGACTTAAATTCACACCCTTCAACAGTTTTAAAAGCACGTCTTAGGGAACGATCCTAAAAATGAAGTAGATCCAAATCTTACGTGGACCGTACCACACGAAACAGTAGTGACTGAATCCTCACCATTAAAATTTTCATGTGGCTACATAAATGCTTGTTTACCATCCAAACTGTTGATATGGTCACAAAGATGAGACTGATAAGATGGGAGGGAGAGATAAAAAAAATATCAGCTTGATCCAAAACTTTTCTATCCAAGGCAAGTTTTTAATTGTTGATTACTGTTGTTTCCTAGCATACCTATGCATAATTTTTTTTTTTTTTAACACACACTGCCACACACTCGCTCCATGGTGGGATTTCACCACCTGCGGGTACTCAAACCCTCGACTAGGGGTTGAAACTCCTAAGAGTCTATCACCGGAGTAAGAGTAAGGACCCAAACCCAAGACCTTGTGTTGAAACTCCTCAGAGTCTACCACTCGGGCAAGAACTGGAACCCTAAGATGACATTTAAATATTGATGGACAGCATGGATGTAGCCACATACATCACGGCCCTGCAATCAAGTGTCCTACTTACCTCAGTCGATATCAGGTCTCACATAAAACATGACAGTATTGAATCCACTCCACGGTTTACAAGCTCATGTTTGGTTGGTGGCCTAAAATGAGGCAAACTTAAGATTTAAGTGAGCCACGCCTCAGAGAATGGTAGTGATTGATTCTAATCTTCTTCAGCCCGCCAAAATATTTATTTATCAAGGCTTATATTTATGAAGGGGTTAGATGGAATAATAAACATTGCAATGAGCCCCATGAAAGCTTGATGGTGTGGTAAAGGGATTGGCTACTCCCTCAGCCACTAGCCAATGGCCAGTGGTCGGTGCTATGTGGGCCCCACAATGATGTATGTGTTTCATCCATGCCGTCCACCCATTCTTTCAGATCATTTTATGGTGTGCGCTCAAAAATGAGGTTGATCCAAATCTCAAGTGGACTGCACAATATTGATTGAACACCTGCCATTAAAAATTTCTTGGTAGCCACAAAAGTTTTGGATCAAGCTAATATATTTTTTTTTTCCTTCATCCGAGTCTGTATAACCTAATCAACATGTTAGATGTCAAATAACCATTACAATGGGCCCTAGGAGGTTTTAATGGCGGATATTAAATCACTACTATTTTCTCGTGGTATGGTCCACTTGAGATTTATACGTACCTCAATTTTGGGATTAAGCCCAAAATTTGCCTTTCAAAATGGATGGACAGCGTGGACGAAACACATATATCATGGTGGGTCCACATAGCACCGACCACTAGCCACCTGGCTGGTGGCAGCATCACTAGCCAAACCGCATCCGGTGGTGTGGTGTCCATCCTCCACTGGAGCCTTGGATCTATCTCAATTTTGAGGTCTCGTCATAATTTCTAATGTTAGTCTTTGAAATTGATGGATAGAGTAGATATAATGAAGACATTGTGGTGGACCTTTGATAGCATTATGTTGAAAAAGTTCCCGCCTTTTACTTTTTGATTTACATACCCACTGTAAGTTTGACATGAAATTCAGCTAGGCTTTTGATTTACATACCCATCCATCAATTTCTATATGCAATTTTAACAATTGAATCTAAAATTCAATTAGACCAAATTATAATATGAAGTTAGGATGGAATACCCACAGTTGATTTTATGCAATGGCCCACCTTCTTTTTAAATGCCATCTAATCCATTTATGCAATGGCCCACCTTCTTTGAAATTGATGGGCATAATAAATAAAATGAAGACAATGCGGTAGACCCTTGAGAGCTTCACATTGAAAAAGCTCCCGCCTTTTACTTTTTTATTTACACACCCATTGGAAGTGTGACCTAAAACTCAACGAGGCTTTTGATTTACATACCAGTCCATCTATTGTTATATGCAATTTTAACAATTGAATCTAAAATTCAATTAAGCCAAATTATAATATGCAGTTAGGATGGAATACCCACCATTGATTTTATGCAATGGCCCACTTTTTTTTTAAATGCCATCTAATCCATTTATGCAGTGGCCCACCTTCTTTGAAATTGATGGACATAATAAATATAACAAAGACAACGCGGTGGACCCTTGAGAGCTTCACATTGAAAAAGCTCTCGCCTTTTACTTTTTGATTTACTTACCCATTGTAAGTTTGACCTTAAACTCAGCTAGGCTTTTGATTTCATATTAATCCATCAATTGCTATATGCAATTTTAATAATTGAATCTAAAATTCAATTAGGCCAAATTATAATATGTAGTTAGGATGGAATACCCACCATTGATTTTATGCAATGGCCCACCTTCTTTTTAAATGCTTCTAATCCATTTACACAATCACCCACCTTCTTTGAAATTGATGGACAAAATAAATATAATGAAGACACTGCAGTGGACCCTTGAGAGCTTCATGTTGAAAAAGTTCCCACCTTTTACTTTTCGATTTACATACCCACTAGTAGTTTGACCCGAAACTCAACTAGGCTTTTGATTTACATATCAGTCCATCAATTGCTATATGCAATTTTAACAATTGAATTTAAAATTCAATTACCATGAATTATAATATGAAGTTAGTATATGAATACCCACCATTGATTTTATGCAATGGCCTGCCTTCTTTTTAAATGCCATCTAATCCATTTATGCAATGGCCCACCTTCTTTAAAATTGATGGACAAAATAAATATAACGAAGACAATGCGATGGACCCTTGAGAGCTTCCTGTTGAAAAGTTTCGACCTTTTTACTTTTTTATTTACATACCCAGGAAGTTTGACCTGAAACTTAGCTAGGCTTTTGATTTACATACCAGTCCATCAATTGCTATATGCAATTTTAACAATTGAATTTATAATTCAATTAGGATAAATTATAATATGTAGTTAGGATGGAATGCCCACCACTGATTTTATGCAATAGCCCACGTTCTTTTTAAATGTCATCCGATCCATTTATGCTCCCCACCATTGATTTTACGCAGTGGCCCACCTTTTCAAATGCCATCTAATCCATTTATGCTCCCCACCATAGAGAATGAATAAATAATCTAAAATTCATATTATTTTAAAAGTCACATCTACCCATAAGGTTTAGGGTCTGTTTGTTTCACCGTTTACTAGGTAAAATGTGATAATTACATTTCTTAAAAATTTCATGCATTTACAGTGACGTTTGGGAGGCGGATTGGCTGGTGTACCATACACCACCCACATGGCTGCTGTGGGTACGTGTCTTTTAAAGAAGAGTGAGCGTAGTTGTACTAACGGTTCAATGGAGATCAATGTTACATGGCCCAAGATGATGTATTTATTATATTCACACTGTTTATATATTTTATGAGATCATTTTAGAGTATGAACCCAAAAATGAATAAGCTGCAAAGCTCAAGTGGACCACAACACAAATAGGATAACAAAGATTCTCACCATTAAAACATTCATAGGCCCATGGTAATGTTTATTTTCAATCCAATCTATTCATAAGGTTCGACAGACCGACCTGGATGAAGAGTAAAAATAAATATCATATTGACCAAAAACTTCTACTAACCCCGGAAGGGTTTCAATGGTGGACATTCAATCCCCAATGCTTTTTACAGTGTGGTCCACTTAATCTTTGCTTCTATATTATTTTAAAGTTCAACTCTTATGACTAGATCTCCAAATACGTAGACAGTTTGGATATAACACATACCCCATGATGAGATCCACAGAACTTAGTGACGTCAACACACAGCCCTGGCGGTGTATGGTAGACCAGCCAATCCAGGTTACACCAAGGGATGCGGATTAGCTACTGATAGGTTAGAGTTGCCAGATACTCAGTACTGAAGTGACGCCAAAGTTCCACAGGATCCACCGTAATATATGTGTATTATCCACTCCACAGCTACATTTAGAGAGATAATCTTAGAGCATGAGACAAAGAATGACTCGGAACCAAATTTAGAGTGAACTCCACCACAGAAAACAGTAGGGAGAGTGATGGCCAACGTTGAAACCTTCCTAAGGTCCAGCTATGACTCCGATCCAACATAGTCATAAGTTAGCACAAACATAAAAGAAGGGGAAAAATCAAATTTCAGCTTAATCGAAAACTTTTGTGGCCCTTAGAAGTTTCTAACGGTGGGTGTCACTCTCTCCATTGTTTTCTATAGTGGGGTCCGCTCAAGCTTAGATCTTACTCATTCTTTGGATCAAGCCCTAAAATGATCTCTCCAAATGGATGAACAGCATGGATGCAAAATATACATAATGGTGGGACCTTGGTGACGTCACTTCAGTAGCCTGACTCAAAACTCAACCTGTCAGCAGCTAATCCGCATCCTATGCCAAGGGATGCGGTTACATATTGAGCCAGCAGTAGCCAGTCTAGCTACAGAAGTTGCGTCACCAAGTTCTTTGGCCTCTCCATAATGTATGTGTTGTATCCACACTATCCACAGCTAGAGATCATTTCATGGCATGAGCTAAATAATAAATATATTAAAATCAATATATTTCAACAAAGACCACTAGATCCAAAGTTCAATTGGACCCCACCACAGAAAACAGTGGGTACAGTGACACCCACAGTTACAACCTTCCAAGACCTACTAGTATGTTTATTCGACCTATTTATAAGTTAACAGAGACATGGTATAAGGGAAAACACAAATATCAGCTTGATCAAAAACTCTGTGGTCTAAGAGAAGGTTTTAATGATAGGCGTTCAATCCCCACTGTTTTCTACCATGAGTCCACTTAAGCAATTTGTATATGCCTCATTCTTTGACATTCTTTGACTCATGCTCTAAAATAATCTCTCAAATGGACGTACGGTGGTGCTGATACAACACATACATCATGGTAGGGCTCATAGAACATGGTGACGTCAGTTCAGTCAAGTTCAGTAGTTAATCCCCATCCACACCAAGGGCCTATTTATTTCGATTTTCAAATTTTGGTGGCCGAATACAAGTAGTGCATCAACTGGATGATGCTAATGATGCTAACTGATTACATTCACAAGGTAACTCCATCTGTGGACCAAAAGTCATCATTGCCCATTTAAACGTAATTGATGTAATAAAGGCTAAAACACCGCAAGGGTAGGTATGTTTGTTTTATGTCTAAATCGATAGTCTTCATTGTTTATTTACTCGTAATTGCAGTAATAAAAGGTAAAACACAATAAGGGTATAAAGGCATGTTTGTTTTAGGGTATTTCAAATGCTTATGACCGCAAATTACATTTACAACATTTGAGTAATTATTGTCTTAGCATGGTTGTAAAGATGATATGATACTTAGATGTCCATATTAACTGGTGCATCTTCACGCCTAATTTTTGTAAAAAAAAAAAAAGAAAAAGAAAAAAAATTTTAAACTTACATTTGAACAAGCATGGATACAGCTGTTTGGATGGATGGTGCATCTAAAACAAACAGTAGCCGACTGGAAGGACGTGAATCACGAACGAATCATGCCTCGAGGATTAAGATTGGATCGGATATGATTAACTACGTAAAATTTGTGGGTCCCACCATGATGTATGTGTCTACTCCCTCCATCCATTTTACCAACTCATTTTTTGGGGGCATGAAAAAAAAGAGATAGATTATAAGCTCAAGTGGACAACACCACAAGAAACGGGAGTAATGACATCCATATCATAAGGTCAAGATGATGTGTGTCTCTGTCATCTAACCTCTTCATAAGGTCAATGCACCAAAAACGCAACCATCAGCTTGACCCAAAACTTTTAGGGCCCGTTTGGCCACATGCATTAGGTAGGATTCGATGGGATTGTATTTGTCGTCCCATCTAATCAACTGTACGAGTATGTTTAGAGGAGACTTTTCAAACCGGGATAGGTGTCTTTGGGTCTCCTGCCCAAACCGCGGGTTGAGGGGAAGGATTTGGCAATCCTTCATGGATTAGGAGAATCCCGCATTTATTCACCCAAAGGCATGCGTTGTTTGCATCCTACGTTGGTGAGTGAAAAAGGCCAGCTCCGTGGGTCCTACCATGATGATAATAGTGGAATCCATGTCATCCAAAATGATGTTCGGATCATTTCAGGGCATCTATTGAAAGATGAAGTCAAGTAGGGAATGGAATGAACCACAACCGGGAATGAACCACTGCATCCTCTGGTGTGGTCCAGTAGATCAGTGACCTACCTCATTTTTTGGGATCATGCCGTAAAATAAACAAACTGGAAATGGATGAACAATGTTGATATTTTTTTACTTAAATCACAAGAGGCCGCACCGAGATAATCTACGTCCGTATGCATGTTCTCACATGAGTTTGACGCAACTCGCTTCCACTTCCCCAGAGGGTAAACCGCTTCCACTTCCCCAATTATCATGATAGAATGCATGTGGATTGGATGTACGTGCACTTTGATGGTTAGTGGGGCCCATCACAAGATGTTTGAAAAAATCCACACTGTCCAAGGGATTGTCCTCACTATTTTCATATAAAATCTGGAAAAACTATTTGGTAATCAACTTGGAGGGCCAATGAGTGTTTCAATGGTAAGAAAATCTCCCACGGCGTATTCTAGATCGTAGAGGTGATAAAACTTTTGGAGGTACCTAAAATTATTCGTACAAATGAAAGGACGGTTTGGATTTTTCATAAAGTTGATGATGGGGCCCACCAAGCATCATGACACCACATGAACGTGAATGGTACTAATTGCGTTTTGTATCTTGTTGGATTATCCCAACTGAGTGACATCCGCATGAATCATGGGACTTGGGTATGACGCTTGACTGTGGACTCCCTGTGATGTATGTGATTACATCTACTCCATCCACTCGAATTATATCAGGTTTTTATGTCTATACCCAAAAAGTATAGTAGTCAATTGGAGTCCATGAAGTTTTTAATTGTCACCGTTCAATCACGTGAACGCACTGTGATGCGTTTCACCTAAGCTTTCGTTGAGTTTTATTTTTTCTGATGATGCATTCTAAAATACCTTTGAAAATTGTTGGACGGTGTGGATTTATGGTTTGTATGTCATTGTGACCAGCATATGACATCTGCATGTCGTTCACGGTCCACACTTGAAATAGATTTTCCAAGACATATCTGAATGATGGAGATTTCCGGTGAAAGCCTTTCGTAAGAACATTGTGCGAAGGAGAGTTAGATGGGGCCCACTGTGATGTTTATGGGAAATCCACCACGTTCATCAGTTTTTCAACAATATGTTAGGACATGGAACCAGAAATTACATGTATGCAATTCTCATATGGGCCACACGACAGATGACTTAATGTATACCGTTGAGACATACGTGGGGCCACGGAAGATTTGAAACATGATAACTTATAAGTTTTCGCTAATATGTGTTTAGAATTTACTTTGAATGGTATAGATGGTATATAAAAAACATGGTGGACGTCAACAACGGTTACACAAAGTACATCAACGGAAGACTTGAATATGACATTCGGGATGCCAAAAACGGCTTCAGAGGGTACATCCACAGATGACTTAAATCCGACCGTTGGGACAACCTTTGTTTTCTTTTTCGTTTCGATCATAATTTTTATTTTTGCATTGTATGTTGTGATCAAATATAGAAACTTCACTGATGTTGTCTGCATGGACGTTGTTATCTATCACAACTTTTAACTTGGACGACAGTACTCTCTCTTATGTTACATGTTTGTGTTCAAGTTTAGTATGTCTGCAATCCATGATCTATCATGTGATGGATCACAATTTTTCTTCAATTCTCTCACATGCATTGGGTGTTAGTATAAAGTAATTGCTAAGGTGAGGCGATGGTGTACCACATATGAACAACAGGCGTGGGTCTTGTACAATCTCATCAAATCCCAAGTTTATTGCAAACATGAATAAGGAGAAATGGGATGTAACTTTTGCAATCCCGAGTCCACTTCCAAACATGAGTTGAGCAATCCCGAGAGTATTTGCAAAATGACTTTTGTAATCCCATGGTATCTTTTCCAACATGACTTTACTCCAATCCCGCGGGATAAAAGGTACTCTCATTCTTTCAAACATTGCATTAAAAAGCATGAGATAAACCAAATCCATAGACAATACCTTACACATGTATTAATTGCTACCGTTTCAATTCCATCCACTTTAATCCCACCTAATGCAAGTGGCCAAACGGGCCCTTATAATCCTCAAAAGTTTTCGACAACAAGTGTTCAATCCCCACTATAGCCTGTGGTATGGTCCATGTACACTTTGGGTTTATCTCATTTTTTGGGCTCATACCCTAGAATGAACTGATAAAATGGATGGAGAATGTGGATTAAGACATATCAAGGTGGGCCATATAGATTTTACATATTTAGTTATTCTCTCCCTCCGTTTATTAAAGTTGTAAGGGTTTGTTAATGGCGCGCAGATTTCATAAGGGACCCACTTTATGATAAATGGAAAAAGAAACAGACCCTACATTGTTCATTACAATTGCAAAAAAAAAAAAAAAAAAAAGCATGGTACACATATGGGACCCACTTTTCCGATAGTAACTTTACAGGCAACTAGCAAACAATATATTTATCCATATATACAGTAAAATAAGAATCGAGAATAGATGACAACAACCCAAGAAGATTTTTCAAATGCCATTGATGAAAACTATTCAAATCATAACTACAAACGATCATCCTAATGTTTTACTTTTTGTTTCAAAATTAAAAACCATTGTTTTATTTGAAAATTCTCTTCAAAATTTTCATAAAGCAACAAAAGTTTATATATATATATATATATATATATAATATATATATATATATATATATATATATATATATAATTATTTATTATGTCTCGTAGTGGTGTCGATTTAATCCCACATTAGATAGGCAAGTGAAAAACCTTGGGATTATAAGAGAATGATTTTGGATAGGATATCAGCCCCAATATATACCATGAACTACGTGCACGTCGTGTCGGGCCAGGCCGTAGACATGGCGCGGTGTGGTGTGTGCACAGGCGAATATACTTGCTTAAAGCCTAAATGTTTTTTTTTTCGTAATTTTTTCTTTTTTCAACGGCTGGCCTTTTGAAATTTTGAATCAACAACCATCTCCAACCGTTGAAGTCTATAAAAGGGACTTCTCCAGTTTTGATTTCCATAAGTATTCCGGGGGGGGAGAGAGTTCTGATTTCCATAAGTATGGGTGGGGGGCTCCAATCTATACCATGAACCACGCACGTGCCGGGCTGGGCCAAGCCATAGATGTGGTGCAATGTGGTGTGGTACATCCGCGCACAAGCATACTTGCTTAAAGGCCTAAATGTTTTGTTGCTTTTTTGTAGTTCCATTTTTAACAATGGTTGACCTTTTGAAATTTTGAATCAACAATCATCTCCTTTGGAAAAACCCAACAGCCATGGGCTGTCTATTGGCAAGGGTGCTTCTCCAACCATTAAAGTCTATAAAAGGGACTTCTCCGGTTCCAATTTTCATAAGCATTCAGGGGGGGCTATGCCTCAGCCCCAATCTATATGGTGAACCATGCGCACGTCGGGTCAGGCCGTGGATGTGGCGCAATGTGGTGTGGTATGTGCGCGCGCGAGTATACTTGCTTAAAAGGCTAAACGTTTTATTGCATTTTTGCAGTTCTGTTTTTTGTAATGGTTGACCTTTTGAACTTTCGAATCAATAGTCATCTCCTTTGGAAATACTCAATAGCCATGGGTTGTCTATTGGCAAGGGTGTTTCTACACCCATTCATTGCAACCGTTAAAGTTTATAAAAAGGACTTCTCCCATTTTGATTTTCATGAGCATTCGGATTTTTGCAATATGAATTTCTAAAAATACAAATTGCTTTCTCTAGTTCATTTGGACTCAGTCTTCAGGTTAGACATAAAGTAACGGTTTGGGTCTTCGTACATCAAGTGCGCCGGTGTGATGGAACAACATTCGAGGGCATCCTGTAGGTTGATTGTTCGATGTTCCTGTTGCACTAGGGACAACGTCTAAAGGTGGGAAAATCAACTTCAAGCCGTGTGTGTGTGTGTGTACCATGAACCATGCGCACGCCAGGCCATGGACATGGCATAGTGTGGTGTGGTGTGATGCGTGCACGCGCGAGTATACTTTCTTACAAGCCTAAATTTTTTGTTGCTTTTTAGCAGTTTTTTTTTTTTTTTCAACAGTTGGCCTTTTTAAATTTTGAATCCACGATAATCTCCTTTGCAAAAACCCAACAGCCACGGGCTGTCTGTTGGCAGGGTTAATTCTACACCCATTCATGGCAACCGTTGAAGTCTATAAAAGGGACTTATCCGGTTTCAATTTTCATAAGCATTCAAATTTTTGCAATTCGAATTTGTGAAAATACAATTTGTTCTCTTTGGTTCGTTTTGGTTTAGTCTTTAGGTTAGACATACTGTGACTGTTTGGGTCTTCGTACTTTGAGTGTGCCGATGTGATGGGACGACATTCAAGGGCATCCTTAAGGTTGATTGTCCAGTGTTCCTGTTGCACTACGGACATCGTCCAAAGGAGGGTAAATCATCCTCAAGACAAGCGACGTTCATCACGCCTCAAATTCCAATAAGTTTTCATATTCTTACTTACTCATGTTTCTATTTCCGTTTTAATTTTCTTTTACAATTTTTAATTCCAAATTTTCATAATTACAAATTTACAGGTCTAAAATTTCCAACAATATTGAAGTTGATCTATTGATTTATACATCTGTAATAATGACAAACATAACAGTATATCCGACCACTGAATTATCTAAAATTGAGCCATTTTTTGAAAATCATTTTAAAATATGGAAACAGAAACTCACTTTTGCTTTGGATGCATTGAAAGTATTGTATGTGCTATTTGATACTTTTCATTATGAATCGGACAAAAAATCAGTTGTAAGGGATGACCATAACTGCAAAAATTATATACTAAATTTCCTAAGCTCCTCGACGTTGGCGTATTTCTGAGCTCGATTGAGGAGATCGGCTAATATTGTTGGTGGGTTCTTCCAGAATGAGAAGAGGAACCTCCCCTCCCTTAGGCCTCCCATCATGGAGGCCAAGGCTAATATTGTTGGTCCCATCATGGAGGCCAAGGCCAAGCCCTCGATTTGCATTGCTTCCAGGTTGAAGCGGTTGATGTAGTCCTTCAGCAACTCAACTTCTTTCTGGATGATGGTGAGGAGGTGAGTAGTCAGTTTGAGCCTTTCCTTTCTTCCAATAAAGTTAATGATCAACGCTTTGCTATGCTGTGTGAATGAGATGATGGACTGTGGCTTCAATTGTCGGAACCATTTCCGAGTTGCTCTTGTTAGGGTGAAAGAAAATGCCTAACACATAACTGTGGTTGATGCGCCATAAAGTTCCATCCAAGCCCTAAAAGATTCCAGGTGTTCGACCGGATCAGTGGTTCTGGAATAAGGGGCGATCTGCGACATCCGGAACCTGAGTCGGAACTGGGTATGCATGATGTCGGTATTAAATGAGGGCTCAGTTTCTTCCAGCATTGCCTCTACTGAGGTCGGAGCATGTGTACGGTAAGCTCGCCGTATGTCGCTGATCTTGCCCCGTAGTTCATTAAGCTCGGCCTCTCAAGTATCTTCATTTTTTGCTATCGCCTCGACATCAACCTCGGGAGCATTGTCACGCTTATTCTTCTCCAATTCATGGCGTAAGTTGGAGGCAACTAGAGAAGCAGTGCCCTAATCTTGAGAGGGTGTTGGCCTCGATGTCTCACCGACATGTCTATTCCCCCGGTAGCCGATGAGAGCTCGAGATGGTGTAGAGATTTTTGTGGCTGCTCGAGTGACAACTTCCTCGGCTCTTTGGTTGGGGGAGGGATTTTTCATTCCAACAACCGCCTTATCTGATCGAGATTGCTGGTCAGGGCTTTGACTTGATGTTCAAGAGAGATAAGCCGACCACCCCGATTCCGGGACCGTTGTGTCTGGCGTACGGGTGCAGAATTGGCCTGAAGTTGGGAAGATGAGTCCTGGTGATTTATAGACTATTCCGATGGCGCAGGGCTGGGCACATTGATAGTGGACTGGGCTTTCTTTCACCCTTTCACCATTATCGAACCCTTGTAGGTGATGAGAACGACTTTTGATGTCGTTCCCACATATGGCGCCAAATTGTTGATGTAAAAATCTAGACATCCTCCTTAGACCGCTTGGTACCTGCAAGAGAAGACAAAGATGGAGACCCTGACTGTAGTAAGGGACTCTCCGATGCCAAGGTTAGATATGCAAGCTAGGTCCGTCTAGTCGAACATATGGTTTTAGGGTGGAGAGTTGTGTGTACCTTTCACCATTAGGGATGCTCTTATTTATAAGTGAAAGATGGCAGTGGCATAGAGGATGATCTCCCTATTTAGCAGGAGCGTATTGTAGAGGGATTCGTATCCCGAACGTGTCGTGGGTATCTCCCGAGATCCTCGGCGGAGATCTCGGACAGATCCGTGTTGCAATCGTCTTCCGAGATCCTCAGGTAGATGCAATTAGAACCAGATCGGAACTAGTAGAGACACGTGGTAAGAGTTCGAGGTAGGCGGTCATCCCGAAGAGGGGTTTTGCCGACCTGATCCCTTTAACAAGTAGTAGTCGAGTTCTTTTTGGTGTCGGGCGGATCAATGGGTTTTTCGACCTGCTATCGAGGACTGACAAAAGGTCGAGGCCGATCTCATTTCCTACTCAGATTGGAGCCAAAAGTCAAGCTTTTAGTTGTATCGGTTGTTGACCGACCTGGCGGAGTGTACAGAGTTCTGACCTGACCTTATCTTATTGGTCAATCCATTTTTCCCATAACAATGAGTATTCTTGTAGGGCAATTGTATATCCATGTTTTGTATTAATAAGAGTTACAATGCACTCTTTAATTGACTCATCCATCCATGTCTTGCATGTAGGTCTCAAGACCTCTTGTAGAACCGCTTCTAGACCACAACATCATGTAGACAATACTCGATCCCAAAAGGTAACTGTTGTACCTAGTAAAATATTAAGCTGGGAGTGCCTTTTTTAAAACAACCAACTGTATTATTGATTTCTATTTTTTTTTTTTTTTTTAAATAGGGATGGGAACAGTTGAACCTAACAATGTACGCGTTGGTTGGTTACAACCGGGACAAGCATTGCTCAAAACTTTTTCTACGCAGTGCGGTTCAACATTTGCACTCTCACCTGTAATATATTTTACTTATGACTACGATCTCTTGAAGATATAACGGTATGTATGTGATTTGTATAATATCGTATGATTGGTACGGGAGCCAGTGGTACTAGATTTAGTCCGGGTCTATGTCTGTTGATGAGATCACCCGGACCTTATTTGTAGATGTGTTACGCTATAATCTAGACCAATCATATATGGAGGTGTGGATTTGTATCGACGACGTCCTACATGAGAGAATCCATAACATGTGTTGTGTAGGAACCTAGCCGTTGAGAAAGATCCATGTACTTTCTTAGGACATCAATTGTGAAGCTCCAATGGACCATAACCTGAAGAGACTGATCAAGCGGCCCTTCACAAAGGTTTACAAATCCTGATTATGGCGTAAAACTGTATACTTATTGCAAACCCTTCACAAGTCCAGCGGCTGTAAGCCACAAGCCAATCACACGGTCCTAAGATTTTGGTGATGCATTACTCTACCAGCCAGACACGATCGGTATCCAAACAGGGGTGGGAGCTGATCATTCCATAATCCAAGATCAGACTATCATCCAAACATAACATCACACCACTTCCGTAGCATGGATTTTTTGCGAACAGGCCATCCAAACCGATCCACTCTCAATGACTTCCAAGTAATCCCCGACATACCACAATCATTTAATTTTTTAAATCCCATCTTCGCCGAATGCCCTATTAGGATTTATATTGGAACATGATAATTAGTTATGTTAAAAGATATGATAAATTGCTATAAAATGCATATATCAAAACAATAATTTTTTAGTGGACGTGGATGCCTTCAACAGCCTGCCCATAAGCATACATGCAGAAAAGAAATTATAAGAAATGAAATTCAATGGTCGATCACCCACCGTTCTTGCTTCTTTTAGACTCCTCGGATCCTTTAGCTCCAAAGCTCCAACATTGATGGAAGATAATGGAGGTTGGACGGTGGAGATGAGAAGTGATGAGGGTAGGAAGGTGGGCCACACCAAGCTCTCTCATGGAGCTTGGACATGGGTTGCTTGGAGAGAGAGAGAGAGAGAGAGAGAGAGAGAGAGAGAGAGAGAGAGAGAAGTGTAAGAGAGAGAGAGATGAGTGAGTGATGGGGTGTAATGGTTGAGAGATGGGTGATGGGTAATGGATGTGTACTTGTTGTAAGAGAGTTGACTTTGGGGAGGGTGTTGTACTTGACATTTAATGTGTGATGTGATGGATTCTCTTGGGATTAGCAACGCGCGGCGTTTTCCTCAAACTGAACATAGGCCCACATCTCCTGGCCCGGGTATCGCCTCAGCGCGTGAGACGCGGCATCGGAACCGCGGCGATGGCGAGGTCGCAAGGGTACAAGTTTCGAGTCGAGCCGACTCAGATATACTGGACACGACTCAGGATCATGAGCAAATGCCGATAATAGATCGCAGGTCACCGAAATTCGACCGGGAGGACCACGGAAGCCTAGGAAATGGTACGGTCTGGGATACGAACCTTACAACACTCTTTAATTGACTCGTCCATCCATGTCTTGCATGTAGGTCTCAAGACCTCTTACAAAACCGCTTCTAGGCCACAACATCATGTGGACAATACTCGATCCCAAAAGGTAACTGTTGTACCTAGTAAAATATTAAGTTGGGAGTGGCTTTTTTTAGACAACCAACTATATTACAGATTTCTATTTTCATTTTTATTTTAAATAGGGATGGAAACAGTTGAACCTGGCAATGTACGCGTTGGTTGGTTACAACCAGGACAAGCATTGCTCGAAACTTCTTCTACGCAGTGCGGTTCAACATTTGCACTTGTAGAGATTATTTAGTAACTCACCTGTAATAGATTTTGTTTATGGCTATGGTCTCTTGAAGATATCAAAGTATGTATGTGATTTGTATAATATCGTATGATTGGTATGGGAGCCAGTGGTACTGGATTTAGTTCGGGTTTATGCCTGTTGACGAGATCACCTGGACCTTATTTATAGATGTGTTACACTATAATCTAGACCAATCATATGCAGAGGTGTGGATTTGTATCGACGACGTCCTACATGAAAGAATCCATAGCATGTGTTGTGTAGGAACCTAGCCGTTGAGAAAGATCCATGTACTATCTTTGGACATCAATTGTGAAGCTCCAATAGACCATAACCTGAAGAGACTAGTCAAGCGGCCCTTCACAAAGGTTTACAAATTTTGGTTATGGCATAAAATTGTATACTCACGACAAACCCTTCACAAGTCCAACAGCAGTAGCCCCCAATCCAAACACATAGTCCTTTAATTTTGGTAATAGATCATTCTACCAACTTGATACGATGGGTATCCAAACAAGGGTGGGAGCTTATCATTCCATAATCACCATCATCCAAACAGGACATCACACCACTCCCGTAGCATGGATTTTGTGTGAACGGGCCACCCAATAAGATCCTATTCAAAGCCAACCCTCAGTGAATTCCAAGTAACCCGTGACATGCCACAATCATTTAATTTTTTTAAATCCCATCTCATATAAACCCATCTTCGCCAAACGCAATAATAGGATTCATATGATAAACTGCTATAAAATGCATATCTCAAAATAATAATTTTCTGGTGGACGTGGATGCCTTCAACAGCCTGCCCAAGAGCATACATGCAGATTAGTAATAATAAGAATATTTGAGAGGAATAATCTTCAAAGGAGAGATTACTCACACATGACTCTTGGATGTATACAAAGAATATTACACCTATAAAGCACTGCAAGCTAGAATGGTCAAACCATAGTACAAGAGAAATTACTCAACGTCTTCTCAGTTTTTAGTTACGATAATTTACAAAAATATTTGCTGAAGTAAATGGTAAAGCAAACGCACCTTAGATTATTATTATTATTATTTTAATGAATCGACCTGATTTTTTGAATCAAGTCTAAAGAGATTCGTGGATTTCAATCCACATAAGTGTTTCACAGTCAGTTGCACTTGTTAGATGATCTTAACCCTCCAAACCGATCGTTTGTCTTGGATCGTCTGATTAGTGTGATTTTGAGAACCTTGGACGTCTGCTGTGGGTAGAGTCTGCATTCTTGTAGTAAGGACGACTTGATAGACGGCCTATAACTCTTTCATGTGGGTCACATGGATGGCTCTGGATGTCAGCTTCAGACTCCGTGACAGATAACCGTCCTAGACTTTAAAATTAGTGGCAGTTATTTGATAGTTTGCAGAGCGTGTCATGATTCTTACATATGCACTCAGAAATTGTGTTCTTGGCATATATGTAACTCAAATCAGACCCTTCAAATATCGGGGCCCATTACGGATAGATCGCTACCCTAAAATCAGATTTTTTGTTGGATGATTTATAACATTCTTTTGAACTTGGACCATTCATCTTTCTCCATTTTAACTATTCATCAGATGTCTATAAATCACAAGTTAGGATATCAGTTCAATTTACCTGTTCGTTTTATGGCTGATATGAATGGGCCCCACAATTTTTACGGTTCGATCTGAGGTAAATGTATTAAATTTCTACAATTTTCTGGACGCATGTGCACACGAGCATCCATACTACTTCGGAGTATCAAAGTTCTTCTCCTGAAATTGGCAGGCACGCTGACGCTGCTGACATGAGACGGAAGCGGATTACCTCTGACACCGGGCACATAGACATTCCTGAGCCCCGGGGCTGTGTGGGGCCACTGAGATTTCAATGACAAATCCACTCCGTTCATCTGTTTTGAAAGATCAAAATTGGACAGAATTGTGAAAATATAAAAGATCCAAAATTCCAGTGGGGCATACCAAAGAAACAGTGCGAACAGAAACGGCCACCATTGAAACCTTACTGAAGCTGAATATGATGTTTATATGCCATCCAAACCGTTCACAGGGTTATTAGCACTAATATAAATTGTAGGAACAAATACCATTCTGTACAGAACTTCTGTCATCCCATGGATTTCAATCCCCATTGTTTCGTGAGGTATGGCCCACATGAGTTTTGGATCTGCCTGAATTTTAGAATATTACTCTATTGTAGTCTTTCAAAACAGATGAACGGAGTGGATTTGGCACGGACATCTCATTGGGCTCCACACAGGCCCGGGCATCCTGTGCCCGAGGTCTTAGGCTATCCACTTCCGTATGAGAGGGACAGGAGCGGAGCGCGCATTAGGTGAGGGAAGGGGACAGCATGGTGGGTGAGGCGCTGACGGTGGGTGGGGTCCACCTAATGTGTTTTTATCCACGCCGTTCATCATTTTTTCAGATCATTTTAGGGTATGGCCCCAAAAATGAGGTAGATGCAATCTCAGGTGAACCACGCAGAATTTTTAAACGGTGGGTCCATAATCACCACTGTTTTCTTATGATGTGGTCCACCTGAGATTTGGATCCGCCTAAGTTTTCGAAGAACAATCTCAAATGATCTGGGTAAACGGATGGACGGCTTAGATATACAATGCATATATCTAAGTGGGCCCTACAGTCAGTGATCCGTGCCCGCCCGACAGGAGCGACGGTGGAGACGGTGGAAACGATCGCTCCAGCCGGCCTCGGATTCGGTAGGTGACCGCTCCAGTACGGACGCCATTGGTTGGTGGGGGAGCGGATTTGCTGTTACTCGGGTACAGCGTAATGGGTGTTACCCTTACCGCGTGGGTCCCACATCGATGAATATTTTTCATATCCACGCCGTCCATCCATTTTATAAGATCATTTAATTAATTTATCTAAAAAATTAAGTAAATCTAAATCTCTGATAGACCACGCCACTAGAAAAAGTGGCAAATAATCATTAAAGATGTGGTCCACCTGAGAGTTGGATATGCTTAATTTTTGGGACCACAGACAGAGTGGATATGAAAAATATCATCAAGGTGGGCCCTACATTAAGGACACCACCCACTAAGCTGTTACACGGTAGCACCTAGTCGGCCCCTTTGTAATCCGTGCTTAAAGAGCGCTATACCAAACCATGATACGTGTGTGTTTTTTTATCCAGCATTGTTTTTCAAACTCTCCTAAACTTTGGATCTGACACATTTTTGGGCTCGTGCCTGGTAAGGAGGATGGATGGCATGGATAAAACACATGCTTCATAGTGGCCCCATAGATTCGGGTCATTAGCTATATCACTCCATGCAATCACATCCGCCTAATTTATTTCTCGGCAATCTTTGGTACTCGCTAGAGTTTTCTTATTCACGCACGTGCACATGGGGAATACCCATGTCATGTACATACTTCAATTTAAACCGTTCAAACCGTGAACCCAACTTTTGATAAGCAACAAATCCGAAATATAAATTTTGTATCTTATATCCGGTCATTTTGGAAAAAGCTAATAGGAGGGATATGTAACGTCACACAAAAAAAAAGATAAATGAAAAGATTTTTAAGATATTTGAAGTGCTTTTTGTGAAATTATAATTGATATTAATCTAATTTTACATGTCATTAGATGGTCGGCAAAATAATGCGGCCGAGTTATCTAAAATTTTAACGAGTGAAGAGAAACATAATCGATTAGTTTAAGATATAAAAGGCAACCAAGAAATAAAGAACTTAATCAACAAAAGAGGAATAAACATAAAAGTAAAGTGTGACCAAAAAAAAAAATCTAAAGAAAGACTCTTCAACTACTATAACCAATGGAGTAATGAAACAAGCATTTGAAAGAATATTTTGTAACATAATTTTATAAGTAGCAGAAGAAATCAACATAGTAACAACATCTCACACCAATCAAATTGAACAAATCTACCAATCTACTTTATCTCAACTTATCTTAATAGTATCAATATTCCAATAATAATAATTCTTATATATCATGTTTTAGTTATAATATAAATATATGCTCCTACACTTGATTTATTTATTTGATCTAATATCACTAAATTTTTTCAAGAGACATATTCTTGCAATTATTTTTAGTAACTGATTGTGAGTTTTTCTTTTTGTTTGATTGTATTGGTATTCTAAAAAGTAATTTCTTATGGAAGACAAAATGCAACTCATTTTCGGAGAAAAAACTTATTTCTAACTATTACTTGATCATCATAAAATTCTGTAAGTGGGTGAGTAAGCAACGAATCATCTCAAAATATAATCATATATAATCATATTTGACGTATTTGCTTATTTCGACACTTAGATTCAAAGTTAATCATTTTGGATCGTGTTGTTATATTAATTTTGGTGAGCTTCGACACATCACAGGTGATAGGAAACAAACAAGTGCGAACATTAAACTGAGTATATGATCTGATGGGGTGATATGTTCACATCTAATGGATGGTTAAAAGAAAAAATATTCAAGTTTTCAATTAAACAGACAAATGTCTACAAGTCATAGTCCAGAAATTTATGATCAGTCTGATTTATGGGCCACGCTTCATTGAAAGCAGGCCAACTATTTGGACGGTTTTGATTTCAGTAAATATTTGCCACATGGTTAAACTTTCTTTGTTTTCAGTTTCGGCGATAAAGAGCGTTCAGATATTACATGTACTCTAATCTGAACCGTTCAGATATTGAGCTTCACGGTCCATGGTTAATGACCCTTAATTACAATAAAAGTTTAATCTTGGCCATCAAATGGGTATCCATTCAATTGACCGTTGAATGAAAACAGTCAAAAGTCCAAACTCAATAAAAGTTTAATCTTGGTCATCAAACGGGCATCAAGCCAATGGACCGTTCAATGAAAACAGTCAAAGGTCCAAACTCAATAAATAAGTGGACGTTTAATCAGATCTTAGATTAGTCCAATAAATCCAATGACATGGAGTGGGGCCAGTGTTGGAATGTACCATCACACATGCCATTTACATAGCGATGATATGCATGTGAACTATTAATAATACTCTGCCTCTTTAATATATAAAATAATCGGAGGACAATGCTGTGGGCCCACGAAAGGATTAGGTGTTACCCGGGTAACACCTTAGAGGGTTTGCCCTTACCGTGGGGCCCACCTTGATGACGTGTTGTATATCCACGCTGTCCATCTGTTTTTCCAGCCCATTTTATTTGGCGATCTAAAAAATTAACCAGATCCAAATCTCAGGTGGACCACACCTAAGGAAACACTGATGATTGAATGCTCACCATTAAAAACTTCCCAGGGCCCACTGTAAGCAAATTCGCAATGTTTATTTGCCATTCAACCTTCTGATAAGGTAAAAAAGACCTGAATGAATAGAAAATACAAAGAACAGCTTGATCCAAAACTTTTTTGGCCTACAAAATGTTTTTAACGGTCATTTACCACATTTTCGAGTGGTGTGGTCCACTGGATATTCGGATCTATTTAATTTTTGGCACAACGTCCTAAAATGAGATGAAAAAATGGATGCGCGGCGTGGATTACAGCAAACCCATCAATTGTCCCCTACATGGTAAGGGTAACACCTACTTCACTCTCCGTTTAACGACGCTCAAGCAAAAGCTACCACTTATTAGAAAAAGAGACGGAAAAACAAACTACCCCTTGGGACGTGGCACGTGCATGATGACTAATCATTGATCTGGCGGGCCATTTATATGGATTAGTTGCAATCCAATAGCTGCGGACATGCCCTTCCATCGTGGATTTTGACTCTAGATTTGTTGGAGGTTTACACGATCCTCTGTTTATGAAAATCTGTCATAAGCGGGCCCTATCATTAAAGATGACAGTTTAGCCTAGTTAGATTTTTAGTTTTTCCAACTGTACACTTCGGGCTCACTTGGGAGCTTGTAACTGGAGTTGAATGGGAAATGAAACCGGAGTAAATGAATGGAGAGTAAATGAAGTACATAGTTTAATAGAATGATTGTAATAAGCCCACTGAAATATATATTTTATAATAATAAAAATAAAAAATAGAGAGAAAATTTTGAGTGAATAAGCCACAAATGTAAGGATCACTAACAAGCAATTTGTCAACATTTTTAACATTCTATTTATATGATGGTTTGGATCATTTGTTGGTGTGATTTTAGTGATGTAGCCGATCGTTGGATTATTTTGAAATATCATTAGCATGATACGTATGTGGCAGACATGTGCGTAGGGACACCTTTGTTTACACGTGCGACTCTTGAAGGGAGCTTAAAAAGGGTATTTCACCCCCATTTACTTATAAATCCTCTCTCTTGTACATGTGCGCACGGACACCTTTGTTTACACGTGCGACTTTCAAAGGGAGCTTTAAAAAGGTATTCCATCCCATTTACTTACAAATCCTCTCTGGTAGACATGATTTCATTTATATGCACATTTAATCCAATTTCATTCCATTTACATATATTTACTCTCATGCAAACACACCTCAATTACCATTTACCTTCATTTACTCCTAATTACACCTATTTACCTCAATTTACTCTTATTTAGATGCCCTGTTGTTCCTCAGTATCCCTTTCTTTTATTAAGGAGCCTCGCGTGTATAGTCACACAAGGACTGCATGACTTGCATTAACTGAGTGCTACTTTAGAGAAACATGCATCAAATCCATTCCATCCATCAGGCGCCCCTACATTTTTCGTAATGGATTTTAAAATTAGTGCAATGAAAATCTAAGGTGTGCCACACCATGAGGGATGATTAAATGGCATAAAATTATACTTAAACCCTCTAAATTTATTTGGTATAGTCAACATGAGTGTTGGAATGTCTAAAGCATTTAGGACTTCCTCTATCCTACTAGAGCATATTAGACGAATAGATTAGATAGCATATATACACCATGATGGACCCACATATAATTTGAACAATTTTATAGGTGGGCATCGATAAACACCCTCACCTTAATAAACCATGTACTCGTTATTTGAATCAATATCGATGGCAAACCTAAACCCATAGATCCTTCTAAAAACCAGCAACACGAAAATCCTGATTACTCACGGCAAACCTACTAAACCTCTTCAAAACCCAACCTAAATTGACATAGGGACCATACAGACCCATTTCAGCAAAACAGAAAAGCTAAAGTATAAAAATCCATACTAGTGGCAATCAGATTGCCACTGGCACCTTTAGGCAAATCTAAGCCCACTAAGGGACACCTTGGTTCACCACGAAGTAGCCTTCATGGAGAAAATGCAACAATATGAGGTAGAGATATTTGGATTACCACTCATAAACAAAAGATATATTGAACAAATGCCTTGCACACTGCAGGGCATGGTCGACTGTGAGAATCCACAGTTGACCGTGACTCATTTTGATGTTCACGGTCGATCGTCAATCGACCATGATGTGGCCGTCTGGTTTCACGATTTTATACGAAATAGGGTATTTATGTCTGATTTTTCATTAGGACTATATTCCATACAAGCGTTTTCTTTCAAGGGGCTAGGGTTTGCCAATCAGGTTTACTACACTTATAAATGGCTTGTGAATGATTTCTCAAGGGATTTAGGGGTTTCCTAGAGGTGTGCATCGCAATGAGAGATTGGGTACATCTGTATTCGAAGAAGGCGAGTCTGTACAACTCTAATGTTTTAATTATAGTGAATCTTTGTCACTTTGTGTTGTAGTTTTTCCCGCAAGGATTTTTCACATAAAATATCATGTGTTTGTGAATTGTTTACGTTTGGTTTGGTTATCCCGCATTATTATATTATTTTATCTTCATTTATCGTGCTTCCACAAAGTGCATGGATTAGTGATGGTATTAGATCCAAATTTCTAACACATAGGATTTGATCCAAGTTTGTTGTTGGCTCAGGTTTTGTAAGACCCGTGTCCTAAACCGTACCGTTCCGCAGAATCCCGCGGTATTTCCGATCGAATTCCGGCAACCTTCGACCCTTACCGGTATCTGCGCACGACCCTGATTCATACGTCATTAACCCGAGTCGACTCAATCTAAGACTTGTATCCTTACGACCGCACCTTTGCCGCTGTTCCGATGCCGCGACTTCCGCGCCGATCCGACTCTCTGATCAAGAGACGTGGGTCAACGTTCGGTGCGAGGAAAACGCCGCGCGTTGCAAAACCCAAGAGAATCTCTACGATGTGTTACATCAATCCATCAATCAATCAACCCATCAATCCATCAAGGGTCAAGTACACATCACTTTCACCTTTTCCCAAATAAGCCTCAAAAGTCAAAAAGTTCTTACAACACACATGCCTTCTTACACCTTTTGCCAAAAAAGTCAAAAAAGGTGTCTTACACCCCATCACCACCACATCAACCATCCATCACTCCTCTCCCTTTACAACACTCTCTCTCCCTTCATTTGCAAATTCATCCCCAAGCAAAAAAAAAAACCCATACGTATGAGCCCTTCCCCATTTCCTTCCAAGCTACAAGTGTGACCCACCTCTCCACCCTCTCACCTCTCATCCTAGCCTTCCATTTCTCATCTTCACCATCAAAGAGGAGCACAAGGAGACCGGCAAGCCGAGGGAGCAAGAAGATCAAGCGGTGGGTGATTGTAGCTCCCTATTTCCTTCATTTTGTCGATTTGGGGTCCATATATGTGGGACCCACCTTGATGTACTTTTGAATGAGTGGCCCATAGTGGCGGGGTCCCTCCATACTCACCGATCTCTCTCCTTTTCTCTCTCTTTCATCTCTTTCCTTTAGCTCAAGATTTGGTTGTGTGGCTCACTTGGATGGACCCCACCATGAGGTAGGTGTTGTATTCGAGTCATTCACAGGTGGGGCCACTTAAAATGTGTTGTACCCACACCATCCATTCATTTGGTGGCCCACCCAAGTGGGGCCCACCTCAATGCATGTGGGCGCCAAACCCGTCCAGACGCTGGACGTTGCTTGGGAATGACACAAATATCAGCTTGTTTCTAAGCTTTTGGGGTGGCTCCCATGTATAGGCCCCACCTTGTTGTATGTGTTCAATCCACGCCGTCCATCCCTTCCACAAGAACGTTTCAGGCGTTGAGCCGAAAGATGAGGTCGATCCAATACTCAGGCGGGCCGTACCGTAGGAAACGGTATCCTCTACCGTTCAAAACTTCTAGGACCCACCATGCCTTAACCATACATCAAAAAATTTGATCTTTGGACTCATTTGATGTGTTCCGGGCCCAAGAATGCAATGGGCGGAGCAGATCCTCCGGTAGTGGGCCCCACATGTCTTTTTCTGCAAGAAAACAAAAATAAAAAAAATAATGTTGAAGGCAGCAGCGCCTGCTGCTGCCCTGACAACGCCAGAGAGGGCGCAGGCGCTGGTTTGGGCGGACGGACAGGGCCACCCATGGCTCTAGCCGTGGGCCCCACCATGATGTATATTTTGCATCCACACCATCCATGAGGTGGACCACCCCCTGAGGTGGGTCCCCTCCAAATTTCGACTCTATCCAAGACTCTGGTGGCCCACATCATCAGAAACAGGGAATTGAACCTCTGCCATTGAAATTTTTTTTGGGGCCACAGAAGTTTTGGATCAAGATGATAATTGTATTTCCTCTTCATCCTGGTCTGTACGACCTTATCAACAGATCGGATGGAAAATAAATGTTATGGTGGGCCCCACGTGGGAGCCCACGGTGATGTATGTGTTGTACTGCCACCGTCCAGCGGATGGTGGAGTCCGTGGTGATGCATGCGTTCTATTCACACTGTCCAACGACAGTGAGACCCACCAGAAATTTGGTGCGGCTGAAACTTGGTCTGACCCTTCTTTCAGGCGGGGCACCGACAATGGGTGGGCTGGATCGGTAAACCACATATCTGTGGGCCTAATAAATGCTCATGAATGTTTTAAGGAGGGTAGCTGCTCCCCACTGTTGTATCTGGTGTGGCCCACACTAGTCACGGCTTGACTTGATTTTTGAGACCTGGGCCCACCATTTAATGGTGCAGCTGACTGGCGGGTTAGATGTTTGACAAACAATAACGGTGGGGCCCACTCAGCTCATTGTACCTTTACCTATACATATATATGTATATGTACCTGTATATGCATATGTATATGTATATGTATATGTATATGTATATGAGGAGTATGTATATATATTATATATATTATATGGTATATATGACATATATTATATTTATATATTTTTATTTTTACATTAATATATACATTATGGTGGACCTTAGGGATTTTAATGGTGAAATGGCCCATCTGATACATGTGATTAGGTCCACTTTGGTACATACATAAGGCCCATGATATGAGGCCTATTCGATGCATTTTTAGCCCGTGATTAAGGCCCACTTTGATATATATAAAGCCATGTTACGAGGCCCATTGTGATGTATTTAAAGGTCCACGGGATATGGCCCATTGCAATGTACATAAGACCCATTGATGCGGCTCACTTGATTTATAAAAGGCCCATATGAGGCGGCCCATTTGATGTATTTAAGGCCCATGGGTCAAGGCCCGATGGATTGTTCTTATGGTCCATTACAATGTGTGTTTCCCCATGGTTTGTGAAATGATATTTTAGGCCGGGCCATGCCTTGGGAGCAATGTTGGTTTGACGTCCACATTGAAGAATGATGTTGGTTAAAAGTCCGCATTATGATTCTCCTTAGGGCCCATCGATAGGCCCGTTCTGGTTGTGTGTCGGCTGTCCATGTCTAGGCCCATCTACGTTGCAAGAGTAGTTCATTACTTTATAACATGTATAGTATAGTTCCATGATTCATGATCATACGCATCATATGTATGCTTGACATGAGAAGTGACTGATCATAGCATATGCCTTCGGGCAAGTTGTTTAGGGGCTCCCGGTTAGGCGGTTTGCCCTACATGAGTGCACGATACGCGCAAGATTGCTGCATGATTGGATAGTGTGTTTCATGCATTCGCATTGTGTGATGTGGTTACTGTACGCCATAGCGACATCAGGGTCATAGCCTCCACAGGCGTATCGTGGTTGGCAAGATTGGATACCGAAAATCTTGTTCTACATGGGGTGCTATAGATATCCCTGGGTGAAAGTCCCTAAACCCTTATGGTACCAAGAGGTTGCTCCAACGTCTAGACCGAGTGGGTGCATGAGCGCCAAGTACCGATTACCAATCGGTCGCCCTCTCCACTGTGTCGTGGTCGGTTGGAAGGGGGTGCGGCCTTACCCGCCCGAGTGTAGGGGGCGATGCTAAGCTAAGTTTGACCAGGTCGAGGAATGGATCCGCTATCGACGAGCCGCGCCTGATATTGGTAGGCAGATAGTGAGGTCTCTTCCACTTACCTTATTGCGCGCGATGGGACGACAATCTGGTTTAGAGTGTACTAGACCCCGGTGATATTCCAGATTTGAACTGTACTGATATGTGGACTCAGATGATGATTTGTATGCTTGAGTTGCATTTCGCATTGCATGGCCTTGGTATGGCCGACATCATTCATGCCTTGCATCGCATAGCCTTGGTACGGGTAGTGGTATTCATGGATTCATCAGCATGTTCCGCTTTACTCTGATACTGTGTACCTGCATTGCTACCTTGTGCACACACTTTCACCACCCTCTAAGCTTTCCATAAAGCTTATGCACGACAGTTGCGTGCAGGTGACGCGAGGACGCAGCAGCGATGAGGCGAGAGCGCAGAGCAGATCTTTTGGAGCTTCTTGTCTATTCTCATTATATTTCCCTTTATGCTCATTGTACTTGTAAAGTTTTGATCATAGTGGAAATGTGATGGAGTTTTTGGCTGTTGTTTGTGGGTTATGCCTTTGGTTATGCTTATTACGATTCAAACTGATATTAGAAATCCTCCTCGTAGCATCCCCGGATCGGAACCTGGCGAATGGGTGCCAGGAACCGAGAATGGGGTTCTACGGAGGCTGTCGGCGCTGGATTCGGCGATCGAAAATTTTGTGAGCCCGGTCCCCGAGTTTGGGGCGTGACAGAAGTTGGTATCAAAGCATAACTCGGGAATAACCAAGAACAACATTTCATATCTGCTATGAATGGCTAAGTCCCGAAGTTCGGATAACTTAGCGATCCTTGATTTCAGACCCTTAACGGGCGTACCTTCATAAACTTTGAAGTTGATAAGCGCCCTCGCTCATTCTTGTAGGACATGGCACACGGGAGAGTGACCCGATCGACTCCCACACCACCACCTGAGACTCCCGCATTACCACCGACGATCTCTGCTCCACCACCAGAGATTCCTACTGCCCAGCCTATGGATGCAGCTCCACTACCAGAGATTGATACTACCCAGCCTATGGTGCAGTTCCTCCACCAGAGACCGGTGCGGATCCGACGTATCCGTGAGTGCTTCTCAGTTGCAGCAGATGTTACAGGCTGTGACGGCCGCACTATAGGGGCAGGGCAGACACCCTGTTGTCTCACCGGAGCAGGCCGAGCAGGATCGTGCGAGTGCCCTTCTTCGTGAGTTTCGATGACTCGATCCGCCGCGGTTCCAGGGCGAGCCAGACCCGACGGCAGCTGAGAGATGGCGCGCTGATGTGGAGAAGATATTTGAGACGATGGGATGCACGACTGAGCGGCGAGTCCGATTAGCCATATTTCTTCTCCATTGTGAGGCTGAGCATTGGTGGACATCAGTCTCTCGAGCAGCCGGTGCTGATTTTGTATGGACCTGGGAGGATTTTATGGATCGGTTTGACCGACAGTACTTTCCTGATCACATCCGACGACAGTGAGCGTTGGAGTTCGAGGCCTTGGTGCAGGGTGATATGACAGTGACCCAGTACGTGGCCCGTTTCGTAGCACTGTCTCGATTTGCGCCGTACTTGGTAGATGATGAGGAGCGAAGCGCCCGCCGCTTCGAGGACGGCTTGCGTTACGGTCTTCGAGGCCGTGTCATTTGTCATGAGCTTCCGACTTTCGAGGGAGTGGTGCGGAAGGCACAGATTTTTTAGGCTGAGTGTGCCGGTTCTCAGTCTGATCGCGGTCAGAGCAGACCGGAAGAGGCACGCTCCTTCCGGTGACTTGCAGCAGCGTCGACTACAGCAGCAGAGGCGCACAGGTCGCCCAGCCTTCTGAGCACCAGCAGCACCTCCAGCACCACCTCTGAGGCAGTTCACTGGCACTTGTTTTGGGTGCAATGCGATGGGACACCGTATGTGGGAGTGTCCCCGTCCCCAGCAGCAGCAGCAGCGGCCCCCACAGCAGCAGCAGCAGCCGAGAGGTCCGCAGTAGCCTCCACCACAGTCGCAGAAACCCGCACAGTAGCAGCGACAGCAGCCTCCACCACAGAGACCACCTCAGCAGCAGCACCAGCCTTCGAGGTCACAGCAGCAGAGGCAGCAATTTCGACCGCCTCAGCGACAACAGCAGCAGCATCAGCACGTTTAGAGGGGACAGACACCTCCCCAGCCAGCTCAGGCTAGATTCTATGCGGCCCAGCAGGATCCTCAATCATCTGGAGGAGTTGTTGAGGGTATACTTCCAGTCTTTGCATGCATTGATCGAGTTTTGTTTGATTCTGGTGCTTCGCACTCGTTTATGTCCGAGGGATTCTGTCGTTCGACTGGATTGTTGACAGAGTCTGCTTGAGAGGGGTTGACCGTATCGACACCCTTGGGGAAGACTATAGTATTAGGCTCTTCTGTTCGTCTTGCCCCATGTTAGTAGGAGAGATCTTCTTGCCCGCCGACTTGTACGTTTTGCTGATGTCGGATTTCGACGTTATTTTAGGCATGGATTGGCTTGCCGAGTACCACGCCGTCTTGGATTGCTCCGCGAGGACCGTCACGTTCTGTATACCAGGCTTGCCGCAGTTTCAGTTCGTTGCAAAGCCCCAAGGAGAACCGTTGTCTTACTTGATGTCCTGCGCCGTTGAGGAGCATGTCACTGCTTGTATTGATCAGCTGCCGATTGTCTGCGATTTTCCCGACGTGTTCCAGGAGATTCCGGGATTACCACCTCGCCGACTCACCGAGTTTCAGATTGATCTCGTGCCCGGTACCGCGCCTATTTCAAAGGCCCCGTATCGTATGGCACCGTTGGAGTTGCGGGAACTTCCTAAAGGTCAGCGGGCTATATAGTGTAAATGGGTCTATGGGAAGAAAGAAGCATTAATAGAAAATGAGGGTAAGAAGTCTAAGGCAAGGCTTATAGTAAAGGGGTACTTAAAGAGAGGAGTTGATTACAATGAAATTTTCTCTTTGGTCATGAAACATGCCTTAATCAAGGTGTTACTGACAATGATAGCGGAATCCAATTTAGGATTAGAGCAGCTCGATGTGAAAACATCATTCCATCATGGGAACTTGGAGGAAGTCATTACACAAGGTAGCCTGAAGGTTTTAATGAGCTCGGTAAGAAAGGTCACGTGTGTAGGCTAAAGAAGTCGTCGTATGGGCTTAATCAGTCTCTAAGGCAGTGGTACAAGTAGTTCGATTCCTACATGGTGGAGATTGGGTATAATAGGTGCGAGTATTATTGTTGCATATACTACATGATACTTAAGAACGGGTCATATAATCTATTGATGCTTTATGTAGATGATATGCTGATTGCTACAAAGGATAAGATGAAGATACACTTGCTTAAGTCTCTATTAAGTAGAGAGTTTGACGTTAAGAATCCGAGCACTGCGAATAAGATCTTAAGCATGGAGATAAGTAGAGACAGAGAGTTTGAGAAACTGTGGCTTTCTCAAAAGGATTATGTGCAAAATGTGCTAGATAGGTTCCACATGAAAAGTGCTAAGCCAATTAGTAAACCTCTAGTATGTCACTTTAAGTTGTCAGCTAGGTCAAATCTAAGTACAAAAGAAAATATTTTAGAAATGTCACGGGTGTCATATGCTGGTGTAGTGGGAAGTTTGATGTATGCAATGGTTTGCAGGAGGCCGGACATCTACAAGCAGCCAGTGTGGTTAATAAGTACATGACAAATAAAGGGAAGGAGCATTGAAATGTTGTTAAGTGAATTCTCAGGTATCTCAGGGGCATAGTCGATACTGGAATCAAGTTAGGTGGAAATGGAGCTTTAGATGGAGTTGTAGGCTACGTGGATTCAAATTATACAGGTGATTTAAACAACATGAGGTCTACTAAGGGATATATTTTCATATCAGCAGGCGGACCAGTATGTTAGAGATCTATGATATAGTCTATGATAATGTTGTCTACAACTGAAACGGAAAACATGGTTGTGACAAAGGCGTCAAAGGATGCATTATGGTTGAAATGTCTAATGGGTGAATTCGAATTGAAGTAGGAGTCGATTCGGTTGTATTATGATAATCGGAGTCTTATCCATCTAGTAAGGAATCAGGTGTATTATACACGAACCATGCATATCAACGTAAGGTTCTATAAGATACGGGAGCTCACTGCTTCAAGGAAGATTCATATGGACGAGAATGTCGCGGATATATTGACAAAGCTAGTGACCACTGAGAAGTTCAAGCACTACTTCGGCTTGATCAATCTCACTAGCCATTGATGACATTGGGAATCCTTACACAAGAGCGCAGATGAAGCTGCGTTTCAGGTGAAGGGATGCAAGGAGCGATTTACGCTCAAGGTGGAGGTTGCATGAGAGGTCTTCAGGGTGACTTAGTAGAATGCAAGTCAAGGTAGAGATTGTTATGTAGATGGCTTATATTCTATAAGGCACTGTCGACCGTGAAAATCCATGGTTGACTGTGACTCACTGTGACTTTCACGGTTGACCATTGAATTCCATGATTGATCGTGACTCGCTATGATGTTCACAGTCGATCGTTGGTCGACCATTGAGTTTTGCGATTTTGTACGAAACAGGGTATTTAAGTCCGATTTTTCATTAGGATTATATTCCATATGAGTGTTTTCTTTTAAGGATTTACTAAGGAAAATGGTTGACTACACTTATAAAGGGCTTTGGAATGATTTCTCAAGGGATTTAAGATTTCCTAGAGACAAGCATCGCAAGGGGATATCAGGTACATTTGTAATCGAAAAAGGTGAGTCTGTACAACTTTAAGGTTTTATCATTTTGATAATAGTGGATCATTGTCGCTTTTTGCCATGGTTTTTTCCCACAAGAGTTTTCCACATAAAATATCATGTGTTTGTAAATTTTTTATTTTTGGTTTGGTTATCCTACATTTTTATATTGTTCTATCTTCATTTATCATATTTCTGCAAAGCGCACGGATTGGCGGCGGTGTTATATCTGAATTTCTAACACCTAGGGTTTGATCCGAGTTTCTTGATGGTTCGGGTTTATATCATTGTGGTGTGATATAAAGCGGGTTCACTCACAACAAGTTAATAATAATCTTCAGAGGGATGCACACAAATCTCTAGTATCTCTAAGTTAGTTATACTAAATATTTGCACACATAGCGATCCATTACCATAACATGGCAAAATTATTATTCTCCCTCGAATCTAAATTACAAGTTTTGCTACTTATCTATATGTCTATCAACCAATCCAAGCATACCACATGACATTTTCACCCTTAAACTTTCCACTCATTGCCAAAGTGTCACCACGCCTCGTATAAATACCCTCCACCCATTCTCATTTCACACACAACTTCTTTATAAAAGAGGGAGGGTAAGAGAGTAGGAGATTAGTGAGAATGAGAATAAAAATAGAAGAGTAAGAGTGAAAGATCAAGAGAGAGTATGTGTGCACCCTATCCAAGCCATTTAGAGTAGCTCATACCCATCCAAGACATCATAACAATTTACATTAATTGGAGTAGGGCCGGGATGTCATGCCCTAAATCCGGCATTCGGATATAATTAACTTCGATGTTGTACCATGAGTGAGACTAAATATTCTGAGTTGTATATTCAACATTCTAAGAGGTTCATTCAATGACATACATCAATTTTACATGAATAATATCATAGAAATTTCAATACCATTTCATAAAATAACTATTTTCATCAACTAATTAATTTATTATAATAATTCTCAAATCCTAACTTTATTACAATTAAAATTTTAAATATAGTTCATGCATTGAGCTTTAGTCCAAATCTGCAATTTATTAACAAGATAATAGAATGAGTTAACTAGTCAATAAGTAAACATCTACTACATTTTTCAAAAAATAAGGGATAAACCACAGTAAAAGATTTTTTTTAATATGAAAATACAAGAATTTAGTAAAACTAATACATGATGGATGTTGGAATGCGTAGAGGGTTAGCCATAATAATAAGTACAGTTGATTTTCATTAAATACCATAGCCACTTTACTACAGCTGGCCTCAACTTTCCTTACATCTTACCTGGCTTACTTAGATGGTTTGTTGCACTTTCTAATGTGCTCACCCAAACGACTTTGATCATTGAAGGATCCATTTTATACTTTAGCTAATCAAACTAATTCTCCACTCAACTTGTGTAACTAGGCTCGAGCAAAGCTCAACTCCCGAGATCCAACACATTACGTATGCAACATAAATAATGATGTTTAAATGTTGTCCATATTAGTGTATTTAACATGAGAGGGATTATACTAAATCAGCATATCATACTCCAGAGTTAATGTAATTAAGCAAGCGGAAGACTGAGATAAATATATAAAGTATATTCGTGTTTCATAACTTCTAGAGTATGAGTGTGTTACCGGGCTAAATATAATGAGTAGCTAATTTAGTGGAACTATAAAGCAAAGGTTAACATGTTATCCTACTCTCTAACTACTCTTAATCAAGCAGTAATGATAAAGTATTACAACAAACATCTCTAACTATTCTTATTAATGCAAGGATGATATGCGGTAATGATGTATGCCCTAGCCTGCACTCCCTCAACGACTTCATCTAATGATCGCATATGGCAAACTCCCTAAACGTGCGCATCCTCGCCAAAGCACATTCAATGCGGTGCATGGTCGTGTTAGCTAAGTAATTGATTAAGCTTATTCATACAGCAGATTCGGGAAGCTAAGGTACCTCCTTTTATATCATTAGCCCAAGCGAAGGATCCATCTAGGGTCGTCAATTCTAGTCAATCATATACGATATGCAAGTTAAAAGTAACATCACCCCTAATGAAAAGGGGTGGATAGGCAAGTTCGAGAGTTTATACTCGAGGTCACTACGGGAGGCTCGTCACTTGAACGTAGGCCGACAACTCAAATACAGTGTCTCATACCACCGTATTCGGTTCACGAGTTTAGGTTGCTCACTGGACACTACGGGGAGACTCGTCACCCCAGCGTAAGCCGACAGCTCGACCCACGGTGTCCCATACCACCATGTCCGGCTCATGAGTCTTAGAGGATCGTGGTACCATGGTTGAATTAGGCTTTACATTGGTAAGTGGTACCTTAGATTCAAGCAATAGTGTCCATACATGGTAAACACGATAGGCTAATCGGGTTATTTGACAAGTTCGATTGGTACGAGCGCACGCTGAGTTAATCGACATGGAGTGCATAAGCACTCCACGTGGCCTAACCACTGTCGACAATTGTCATACGACTCGGATTCATCGAACATATCGACTATGGCGAGACTAGTTCGGCCACTCAATCGGGAACCGTTACCGATTGTCTGGACTACCTTGTAGTCCCAATCATACTCAAATGCAGCATGTGGATACATGTGATAACCATATAAGCGTTTAACAAACAATCTAAGTACGACACTCATTTGAGCATTTTATCAAACATATTAAACATCTCATCGAACATTTCAATTCATCCATAAATTGCATAGTTAAAATTAAGGTTACATGAAGGGAAATTATACATATAGTTAGGGTAACTGAGAATTCTATCTCAACACCCTTATTAAATATAATTCATCAAACAATTTCTAATTCAGACATTTTATCAGACACTTTGCCTACACATTAACAAATACATAGACTAGATTAGTTATGACATGAACTATAACAATTTCCTACACAACATAGGCTATAACGCATATAACAAACATGGATCTTAGATTAGAAATCATAACAAGCACAAATCATAATTCTAAGTAAATTCAAACATTTCAACAAACACATGGAATGCATATTTGTTCAACATAGTTCATACATGTGTAACATAAGGAAAACGTCGTAACTAAGATCATACGGCAGCAATCAAGTCAGACATAAATCATTAGCTGACATTGAAAGCCTTGAAAACCATAACCTAAATGTTTATAGTCCGCACCTTTCGTCAGATTGCTCATTTCGAACTCGGTTCGAACACTATAAACCCGAATACGGAACAACGAGTACCTAAATCACGAAATAGGTTAGCTATTTCGTTGTTTCCTCTATTTGGATTCTTAAAACAAGATTAGGGTTAGAATTTCTTACCCAAATCAAAGTTGGATAGGCTTGTGTACCGATGGTGGGGAGGCGATTCGGTACGTGGAGTTGTGGGAAAGGATCCAAACAACGATCTCCAAGAACCCTTCTTTCATCCTTCCTCTTTTCTCTCATTTTTTTTCTCTCTCTCCTAGGGTTTCTAGGAAATTCGTATGAGGGAGAGAAGGGGTGGTTTAAGGGCCTTATATAGGCTCAAAAGCAATGTAAATGGCCCCAAGGCCATGGTATACTTAGGTTATAGCCAAATGGCGACTGTTTCTGGCAAATGGGGCTCATCTGGAGGTCCATTACCTATTTATGTCACGGAGTAAGTTCCCTAACAATGGATCTAGGTGATCAGGTTATGATTTCGGTACGATCGGATTAGTGGATCAATCGTGGAGGACTTGCATCAGTTCAACGATCGTTGTCACTCGATTAGGGCCACAAGTATACCAATATGTGCGGAAAAATTTCCATGATCCAAGGGTATAGTTTGGTCAGAAACTGACAGTCTGAAACCTTTAATTTCACCGGTAAGCAAACGGTCCAAATCACTTAAGTTTTGCTTCATTTTCTAAAGATATTCGCGTTTCTCATACACTTCGCTCAGGGCTCAAGTTGTGTGTTTCTAGATACTATTTGGGTTTGATTCCCGCGATAATTGTCAAGCCCAATAAGACGGTCATAACCTTATAATTTCGCAGTAATCGAACTTTTGACATGTGGTTCAGGTCCGATACGGAGTTTTAATGTGCTCCCGAGAGCAACTGGGTTTTGGGATTTCTCTGAGGTTTTTAAATAATGTTGAGAAAGCGATTTTTAATGGTTTTGGGCCTTACAGTTTGTATAGACAGTGGTTCAAGTTAATCCACCGATTAATTTAGTTTAGTACTTAATTAATTTTCGTCTATTTTTCTACAGAATATGGTCTTTAGGGATTTTTGGTTGAGGTGTTACTCGGGTCTTTGTATAAATTTTTCCGAGACATTACAATTACACACTCTAATGTGCTCACCTAACTGGCCTCGATCAATAAAATTCCAAATGGCACTAATTTAGAATTTGGAGATGTTCAACCTAGGGGTCGAAGCTTTAGGGACTTTTTACTCAAGGGACTTGATCACCCCCTATTTTTACTAGTGTTTTCAATACAGGTCACAAGCCCTATGATCATTAAACATGTTTTCTTCTTCTTCTTCTTTAAAAAAAAAATAAAAAATAAAAAAAATAAAAATAAATTTTAAAGAAACATTCCAATGCCTTGCTACGAATGTAAAATGATACCATGATATTCCAATCATTTTAATAGTACACGTATTAATGCAACTAAGGAGCAGTTGTTTAAATGCAATATTTTAGAATAGAACGATACAAAATAGAACACTAATTTGCTAATTTTCGTATATAATTATACAGTACTAAGTCACATCGCATATATGGCTGGATTTATTTTCATCTTTGAACCTTATCACTCAGGTTGGTGGGCGCTTTGTACACTAACCCACAACTAAACTACTCACAATGGCCGATCTGTACCGTTTGGTACACTGATTCATAGCCAGGGATTAATCCCCAAGACAACAACTAATCGAGTTTTGATTTGTAGGTCATTTGTATGCCAAAACAATAGCATTATTGCAATAAATTTGTAATGCAAAAGTGGACAAATTGTTTAAGAAAAATGGGCTGATTTGACTAATTTCTGGATGTAGATCACAGAATGGATTATGGCTGAGTTTGGACATCAGAATATAGTCTAATGTGGACAACCTTTCATGGTGAAATTAGTGGACTGGATGTCATAGTAATAATGCCAACGAATAGTCAACAGGTTGCATATCTGATTGGATCCTTGCTCTTCCACGGGTGGTAGACTCTTGGGGGTTTCAACACCCAGTCAAGGGTTCGAGTATCCATAGGTGGTGAAATCCCACTACGGCGTGAGTGTGTGGGGGTGTGTGTGCGTGTGTTAAAAAAAAAAAAAAAAGTTGCATATCTGATTTCAACTATAATGTACAAACTTTATACGATAGATGGTCCAGTTCTCCACTTTTATGGATGTCAAATCATGGTCCGTTATGGATATTTGGTCACTGCTTTAGTGGTCCAGATTGTATTTCTTTTAGACATCTAATTCATGGCCCGATTGAGTAAGGTGGGACACTAATTAAATGGCCTAGATTGGGTATATTTAGACATCAATCCTTGTTTTTTTTTTTTTTTTTTTTTTTTTTTGCAACTTGGACGTAGGAAAATAGGTCCATTTTGGACAGTTCTAGTGTCAAATCCGGGGATACAAATCAACAAAATTTGGGTGTCTAGCAAGCTACCCAAAGTTGATTGAATTTAGATTACAGGATCCTTGCTCTTGCACGTGGTGGACTCTTGGGAGTTTCAACACCGGGTCAAGGGTTCGAGTATCCATAAGTGGTGAAATCCCACTACAGCGTGAGTGTGTGTGTGTGTGTGTGTGTGTGTGTGTGTGTGTGTGAGGGGGGGGGGGGGCGGTGTGCGCGTGTGTTAATATATATATATATATATATATATATATATATATATATATATATATATATATATATATATATATATATATATATTACAAATCTAATCACGTTGGAAGTTCATTTTGGAGGTAGAGATTAGATTAGTGGCTGTTTGATTTTTTTTCATTTCTCCTGTAAATACCCAGTAAATAACTCATTATTAGTTTCTTGGTATTTGAAAGTATGCGAGTATTTTTGTCTTAAAAACTGGTTCAAAAAGGGTTGACCCTAATTTGTGATCCCCACTGTAATGTATGTGACATGTTCTCGCCGTCCTTCCATTTTAGGGCATGAACTACAAAATGAGGTAGATCCAAAATTCAAGTGTCATACAATAGAAAAAGAGTGGTTGTAAAAAGTGTTGATGATAGATGTCTTAAATCTATCAAACAGGCTCAATGTCATCAAGGAAATTCGATCAGCCCAAGAAAGTTCGGCTGAATTTCCAGTAATATATTCTTTTGGAATTTGCTGGAAGTTCGGCCAACCTAAGGTCAAGTTTGGCTAGCCGAAGTGTCGGTCGGCTAACCCGAGCTCTGCTTAGGCTAGCCGAAGGTTACGCAGATTGTACGCGGACTGCGTAAATTTGAGGCGGTTTTCGGACTATTCCAAGTCAGTGCGAAAGTAAGGTTTCCTAATATATAAATAGGAGTTCCTGGGGCCATTCTAAAATAGTGTTAAGGCCTTTCTAAGGTATTCTAAGGGTTTTTAGAATGAGTTTTAGGGTTTCAAAGGATGTAGCAAGGGTGAGATTCAAGGTTGTTCGAATCAGATAAGTCATCTCTTTGTAATTTGTGCTTTCGTAGTGGATTATTGTCGCTTTGTGCCGTGGTTTTTTTTTTGAAAGGGTTTTTCATGTTAAATCTTTATGTTCTCTTGTGTTTGCTTGGTGCTATTGGATTGTTATCCTAGATCCATCTCTGTGTGATTCTGCAAAACAAATCCCAACAAGTGGTATCAGAGCTATCATTGGGGCACAGATATGAATCTGTAAGATTAGCATCAATGGGAAACGCCAAGTTTGATATTGAGAAGTACTTCGAAAAAAATTAACTTTGAGTTATGGAAGATCAAGATGATCAGTTCCTTAACCAAGTAAGATGAAGATGGTGCTCTTGAGGAGTGAAAGTCGACTATGAATTATGATGATTGCAATACTCTTAATAAGAAGGCCTTATCCTCGATCCGTTTGTGTCTTACAGATAAGGTTTTCTACAATGTTTTGAGGGAGAAAACCGTAACGAGTTTGTGGGCGAAGTTGGAGGACTTTTATGCCAAAAAATCCATTGGAAATCGCTTACACTTGAAGCTGCAGTTGTTCAACTTCAGGATGGCATAAGGTAGAGATGTGGAGGGCCACATCAGTAATTTTAACAAGTTAATTTGTAAGTTGTTGGACATGGAGGAGGTGATCAAAGATGAAGAACAGGCATGTATTTTGTTAAACTCTCTGCCGGCCTCATATGAGCAATTCAGGAACTCATTGTGCACCAGGAATTCGTCCCTAAGTGTGGCCACCATTATCTCATCCCTTTAGGGTAAGGCCATGAGAGCGATAAATGGTACCATAGGGGGCTCTTCAGATGCACTGATTACGAGGAACATAAATTCTGATCGAGGTACAGGATCTTCAAGGTGAAGACCTAAGTCCATCGGCAAAGGCAAAGGTAAGTTAAAGTTCTAAAATTTTGGGATGGAAGGACACATGAAGAAGAATTGTACAAATCATAAATCTAAGAGAGAAGAATTTGAAGCTTCGTACAGGGGGGTCAACGTTGCCACGTCTGATGAAAGAATGAGTGGATGTGAAGGTGATGTCTTATATGTGTCTACGATCAGACACTTATATGATGATTGTAGGGATGAGTGGATTGTAGACACAGGGGCGTCTTTTCACATGACTCCTCATTGGAGTTGGTTCGCCAACTACAAGGAGTGTGATGGTGGACAGGTGTTTATGGGCAATAACATTGCCTGTAATGTTGTATTTGTTGGTACGGTGCACATCAAGATGTTTGATGGGACAAAGCGTACCCTGACTGAGGTAAGGCACGTTCCCGACATAAAGAAGAGTCTGATTTCTCTTAGTGTACTTGAGGCAATAGGCCGCAAGTTCACGAGTATTGATGGCACTTTTAAAGTATCTAAGGGGGCACGAGTAATCATAAAAGTGCAATGACTCGATAATCTTTACAGGTTGATTGGGAGCACTTCAACAGGTCGAGCTGCAGTGGCTATAGCGGATTCTCCCTCTGCACATGTGTAAGCCCCGTATCCTATACCATACCCTTCCGTAGACTTTCGCAGTCTTCCCGATCGAATTCCGGCAACCTTCGACCCTTAACCGGTATTTGCATGCGACCCTGAGTCACACGCCGTCAACCCGAGTCTACTCAACCCGAGACTTGTACCCTAGCGACCGCGTCATCGCTGCAGTTCCGATGCCGCGACTCGCGCGCCGATCCGATACCCTAGTCAGGAGATGTGGGTTCGCATTTAGTGCAAGAAAAATGTCGCGTGTGCAGATTCTAAGAGAATCTGTACGACTTGTCACATCGATCAATCAATCAATCAATCCCATCATGTCAAGTACACATCACCTCTCACCCTTCTTTAAGCAACCCCTAAAGTCAAAAGTTTCTTACAATCCCATACCCCTTCTTACACAATCTATCCCAAAGTCAAAAAAGGCTCTTACACCCATCACTCACCACATCCATCACTCCATCAGCCATCTATCTCCCTCTCTCTTTACATGTAACACCCCATACTTTCCAGTACTCGGGTGTTACCGTATAACCAAACTTAGCATAAATGTAAGTCAGGCCTAAGTAAACACTTACGTTTATCCTAGTTTAAATCTGACCGTTGAAAAATAGTCCGCACCTATGTACCAAACTATCCAACTGTTAATCTTCAAGACGAACCATCATGTCATTAACGCAACCCATTGCTAGGACTTCGATCACCTCGATAGACGAATCAAACCATCCTGTGATATTTAATAACTATATAATCATCCTTATTTATTTAGTTATTATATATAAGTGTTACTCAATCATATATCAAAAAAATTATAGATGAATTTTGATAATTTAATTATCATATAGAAATGTATGAAAATGTATTGCAATAGGGTGACACCTATATATTTAATGCACATAAAATATTATGAGAATAATATTATATTAACCAAGCATTATGGATAGTAATTTTACTGTATATAATTGAATTATAAATACTAATGTAGTATTGAAATATCTGTCATAAAGATGTATACAAAATCATTAAATATTTTAAAATTTTACATTATTTAACAATGTGAATCTAATCATGATATTGTAAAATTTTTAATTCACATATATGTATAATATGATATTGTATATTATAAATCATACAAATATGTGATCAATAGCATGAATATAGTAGTATGTTAATATTTAAAATTTTATTTACATATGAGATTTTAGACATTTTAATACACAAAAATAATACAAATTATATTAATATTCGTATTGGTTAGTTATATACGAAGAAAGCCTTTCAAATGGCCCCTTGGACCTTTTCAACCGTTGACGTTCAGTTTTAGGGTGATCCGACCATTAGATCGACATAACCGACACTTAAAGACCTCAGTTTTGTTAGTACGGCCCACCTAAGCATTGGATCTATCTCATCTCCGGTCTAGATGGCCCAGTTAGACTATAAAACAAAATGGACGGCGTGGATCTATCTCAATCATCACGGTGGGCCCTACACTCGGTGCGAGTGCACCACAACCACCCGTGCACGAAGTGCACAGGATGTCCAGCGCTAGTCTTCCCAGCGCTGACCTGCCATTTCTATTAAAAGAGAAATCTCTCTCTTCCTTTGGTTTCAACAGTCGGACGGACGAACGTCCATTCTTTGATCGGTGGCCCACCACCAGAAATCCTTTAGCTAATCCAAACCATCCATCGTGTCCAGGGTTTGGGTCCCACCATGACCCATCTCGTATCACACGTTGAAAGGCACCCACATGCGGACAACCTTTGCGGTAAATAGACCTACAAACACACCGTTTCCGGAAATGGAAACTGTCTTCCCTGCAACCTGTCGACGATCCATGTGAGCCTCCTCTCCTTGCATCTCCACTGTTCAAAACGGAGTAATCTAGACCGTCCAAGCTAGTTTTTCGGATACAAAGAGAGAAGAGCCGAAAACCAACTCTCCCCAGTTGTTTCTTCTCCGTTTGAAACCCACCACCCAAACCTCCTTCAACCTTCAAAACCTCCATTCCACAAGCACCCTTGCATCCATCCTAGCCGTCCATAACCACCAGATCGAGGGAAAACTGTTCGGGTGGGATTCCGCCATTGGACCTACCTCCTTCTCCGTTCAGGCCGCGCCGAGTCGCACCGTTTGTGGGCGATTTCCTGGTCAGAGTTGGAGTCCTTGCTGGCCATGGTCGAAGGAGAAGTTGAGAGAAGTAGGAAGAGGTGGAGAAAAGAAGAAAGAGAGAAGAAGAAGGAGTGGCGGCAGCGGTGGTGCAGGCCGGTTGCTGCACTCGTCTGATTTCAAGGTAGACCCTGCTGGATGTCCGGTTATTTTCGCTGGACGTTCAACAGGCAAAGAAAAGAGAGAAAGAAATGGAAGAGAAGCAGAGGGAGAAGAATCGGAGGAAAGGATGGTGCGTTGTTGCACCGACTCGAACCGACCGGAACCGTGCCGCTGACTTGCTCGGACTCAGTCAGGATGGGTCCCGAGCTGGTTGCAGCTACATCAAAGAAAGGAGAGAAGATAGGAAGGAAGAGCAGAGAGATAGAGAGAGAGAGAGAGAGAGAGATGGGAATGGCGAGAGAGGGAGCCGGGTTGAGCTCAACCGAGCTAAGTCTGGACTGAGTTGGGCCGGTTCCAATCAGGTGGGGCCTAATTCGAACATGGCTAGGATTTTCCAGCAGCAGAAGAAAAGAGATGAAAAAAAAAAGAAAAAAAAAAGAAAAAGAAATGAGAGGAAATGAGGGAGATTGAGTCAGCCCGGTTTCAAACCGAGTCAACTCACTGAGTCAGACTGCTGACCCGTTGCTGGATAGAGTCCAGGGGCTGCTGGACCTCTCTACATAAGAAGAAGGAAGAGAGAGTGGGAGGAGAGGCAGTGAAGGAGAGAAAGTAGGGCGAGTAGTTAAGTGGAGCCGAGTCGACTCGACTCAAACTGAGTCGACACAAGTAAGTAAATGTTCCCCTTCTAGGCTACACTTGTTTCGTTATATTGAGATCAATATTACCATTTCTATCATTATTAAGATTGCTAATAGTAGAAATGCATAGCCATTAGTAAATGATTTATAGTTAACAAGACAAGAAAATAAAATAATATTATCATTAAATGCTAGTGTATTGTTTTGTCATACTTAAATATTATCAAGATAGTAGGTCATAATATTATTTAGCATTACAATGATTATTACCAACATGTTGCACTAATATTAGTTAATATAAATGAAAACATCATTAATGATAATTACATGGTATACATCACTTGAAAATATTACCTTTGGTAATATCATGTTATTTCGATTGTAATAAAAATTATTACCATGATGAGCTGATATTAATTATACTGCATTAATATTAGTACTTACGTTATATGTGTTAAATTAACATGGTGACTAGTTTTACACCAACTAACATTTAAATGCTAGTATTTAAATTTAAAACTAAACCCTAAGATGAAAACCCTAATCCTATATTAAGACCCTTAGATAAATAATCCAAACCCTAGGTTATAATCTCAACCCTAAATAGTGTGTAGAACTTGATCTAACCACATAATTTCCTAATTCATGATAGGACTCGATTATAAGGGGCCACGCGTCCCCTAGCCATGCTGGTAGGCAATGCGAACTATCAGGTGATGATTCTTCCCCTTGAGCTTTCCACCTTCTCATTAGCTTAAGTTATAGTTTTTATTTAAATTCATAATTGATATCTCTCTCTTATAGTCACATGTGTTAGCTAGTGGGAATTGAATTGCTATATTGCTTGCTTAATGTTCATCCTGTATATTTGTTCATGCTTGTGTATTGCTTATGGACTTTAAACTAGTACATTAGTGGAGAAACCCCACCTAGAAATGTACACCCATACTTAGGATGTAACCTGACTAGTTGTGATCGTAATGGACCTTCGACGTGGTGGTTATTGAGTGGTGGTCTAGATGGATCATTGATGTGGGCCTACCATCCAGGGTTGTTGTGCCCAATGGTTTTTAAGGATGGTCTTTATCGTATGGTTTTAATATTTGCCCTAGGTGGCATATTTTGATACTCGTCCTACGTGGTTTTATTTGATATTTTCCCTACATGGGTTTGACGTTTTACACCGTGCAGTCATGCGATGGTAAGCCCTATATATTGTAATATGATTGGCCACTAGTCGATGGGGTACCATTAAACATCCTAAGGTGGTAGTCTCATGAGCCGAGGATGGTGGTATGGGACACTATGCCCGAGCTGTCGGCCTACGCTGGGCCATGTGCTCCCCGTAGTGACCTTTGAGCTTATTTAAATTGGCTGGTTGTAAATGGACTAATAATGACATGGCTAATCATGCATACATGGCACGTTCCGACTGGTTAATATTTCCCAGGTTCGATGATTCCGACTGGTTGATGTTTCCCAGGTTCGATGATTGCATGGGTGACGGCCCACTGTCCGCATGGATGAGCATCCCCGGGGCGATGATTGCATTCACGCATTCATGCATTTAAAAAGACTGCATTTACTCTGTTTTGGTTGTCTGGATGTTTTATAACTATGCTTACCTAATGCGGCGGTGTGTAATTTTGAGGGGAATTCACACTGAATTGGCCACTCACCCATCAAATATATAACCGTACAGGTAGCACAGGTGACTTGAGAGATTTTCAAGTTCAGATTGATGAGGAGCAGAGTACCACTGTTAAAGATGCATTATGGAATTGTGAAGAGTTGCTACATGTTTTACAGCCCCAGATTTATTATAACTTGCTTTGTTTACATGTAACATTATTTCACTGTAATTGTAAGTATCGAGACGTTGGTTTGTATAAGTCATTATGGGCGGCTTCTTGTATATTGAATGATAATGAAATTTCCTTTATTTCGAATTGTCTACACTACGCTCATTTGCTTACTCTGATAAAAGAAAAATATTACATTTGACCATCCTTTAAGGTTAACACTCGGGTTTTTGGGACACGGGTCATATACTCAGGTCCTGAAGATTCGGGTTGTTACATTACAACCCTCTCTCTCTCTCATTTCTCAAACACACTTTCCAAGCAACCCAAAATTCCATACATCCAAGCCTCTCCAAGCTCTCCCAAGCAACAAATGTGGCCCACTTTCCTACCCCCTCATCTCCCATCTCAACCGTCCAAACTCCATATCCTCCATTAGGATCGAAGCTAAGGAACAAAGGAAGCCTAGGGAGCAAGAAAGAACGGTGGGTGATCTTGGATCTCCATTCCTTTACCTTTTGTGATGTAAGGGCCCACTTATGGTGGGACCCATCTTGATGAAGGCTTTGTATCAAAGGGGGCCCCAGAGTGGCGTGGCACCTCCATCCTTGCCGATCTCTGTCTCTCTCTCTCTCTCTCTCTCTCTCTCTCTCTCTCTCTCTCTCTCTCTCTTTCTATGATCATGGCCCACATATAATATGTGTATTTTACCCATGCCATCCAAATAGTGGGCCATCTTGATCCCTTTTTGGGGCCTGCATGACCGGGCGGTCACACAGGCCCGGATGAAAGGGAAACACAAATATTAGCCTGATCCAAAACAGGTGGGCCATGTGGGATCCACCTTGATGAGGTGTACATCCACACCGTCCGTACAGGCGGACGCACCAGTGGGAGTAGCTAACAGTGAAGTGTGGCTGACAGTGGGAGTAGCTAACAGTGAAGTGTGCTGACAGTGGGAGTAGCTAACAGTGGAGTGTGTACGGACAATGGGGTCCATGGGACCCATCCACGCCCTCCACCCCATGTTTGGGGCCACACCATGGTGTATGTGCCTTATCCAGACCGTCCACCACCCCTGGACAATGGGATCCACGTCTGTGTGGGGCCCTCCTTGATGCGTCTGTCTGCACCCAGATCCATAGCTCAACTGGCAAACTGAGTGGAGACACCTCGTTTCAACGGTGGGACCCATCGCTCCAGTGCGGGTGGCAAGCTGAGTGAAAGATACCTCATTTCAACGCTGAGGTCTTGGTACGATTCCCTAGTGCGGGTGGCTATCTGTGAAGTGTGTGCAACAGTGGGGTCCATGGAACCCATCTACGCCATCCGTCCATTGGGGTGGGCCACACCATCGTGTAGGTGTTGTATCCACTGTCCCTGGACAGTGGGACCCACCCCCACATGTGGGGCCTCCCTTAATATATGTGCATGTCTAGGCCGTGGACAGCCTGGACGTGGCATGTTATGATATAATATATTAATATATGATATAATATATTATATGTTATATTATAATATTATATAATACCAGGCATTATCTAATAAGGGTGGGCCTTACGTGGGACCCATCTCTCTCTTTAAGGCATAAAGCTACACAACAGCAGCTAGACTTATAAATATATTTTATATTTTATATATGCTTAAAGCTGACAGCAGCCATATTAAATATATATTATATATAATATGTATGTGTTGTATCCATGTCGTTCAACCATTTGTGACCCACCATGATGGTTGTTTGGGTGGTGGGACCCACCATGATGCATGTGTTGTATCCATGTCGTTCAACCATTTATGAGATCACTGTACGGCACGGGAAAAAGAATGATGTCAAATCTAAATTTCAGGTGGACCCCACCATTTGAATAGTGTACCGTGACATCCACCGTTCAAAACTTCCATGGGCCACTGTAGTTCCCAATGTTACTTCCACTTCATTTATCTCTATGTTAACTAGTGAATAGGTTGGATCTCAAATATACATAAGGGTGGGCCCGATTTGATATACATGAGGCCCATCGGTGTGACCTATTTGATGTACATGAAGCCCATTGGTGTGGACCATATAGTATGGCTCATGTGATGTGGCCCGCTTGACATAAGAGGCCCATTGAGATGTATTCGAGGCCCTAGTGCGAGGCCCACCTGTTGTGTGTATTCGAGGCCCGATGTGATGTATGTTGGCCCATGTGACAAGGCCTATGTGATGTAAATGAGGCCCATCATGATTGTACGTGAGGCCATAAGCCCACTATATGTTTAGCCATATGTAGGCCACCCCTTAGGAGCAATGTTGGTTTGACGTCCACATTGGTGGGCAATGATGGTTAGATGTCCTCATTGTGACCTTCCCTTAGGCCTTGTTAGGTCATTTTCTTCATGGGTTAATCCAAATAAGTGGGCCCCATTCGCCGTAGACGGATGACTCTGTACTATCGAATTTGATATAAACACGGTCAGGTGTCGATCCTTATACTAGGGTTGATCGGCTGATCATCTATGGACCCCGCTTTGTTTATCTGCTGATTATCGTTGCCGATTGTCGAGACCAACGCTGACTATTGACCCTGATTATCGGTGCCGATTACCGATGCTGATTATCGGTGTCGATTGTTAAGGCCGACGCCGATTATCGATGTCGATTATCAATGTTGATTATCGATACCGATTATGAGTATGTGACAACATAACATCATGATACATGCCCATACGCATCATCTGCATGCTTGTGATGAGATGAGTGATTGATCATAGCACATGTCATTGGGCATATTATTATGAGACTCCCTTGATAAGGGAGATGCCCACATGATCGCGCAGTACGCGCATAATTGCTGTATGACTGGATTGCGTGATTCATGCATCTCGCATTGTGTGACATGTATACTATACGCCCTAGCGACATCAGGGCCATAGCCGCCATAGGCATATCGTGGTTGGAAGGATTGGATACCGAAAATCTTGTTCTACATGGAGTGCTATAAATATCCCTGGGTGAAAGTCCCTAAACCCTTATGGTACCAGGAGGTTGCTCCAACATCTAAACCGAGTGGGTGCATGATCGCCAAGTGTCGATTACCAAAAGGCCGCGCTTTTCACTATGTCGTGGTCGGTTGGAAGGGGGTGCGGCCTTACCCGCTCTAGAGGAGGGGGCAAAGCTAGACTGAGTTTGACCAGCTTGAGGAATGGGTCCGCTATCGACGAGCCGGGCCCGATATTGACAGGCGGATAGTGAGGTCTCTTCCACTCACCTTATTGCGCGCAATGGGGCGACAATCTGGTTCGGAGTGTACTAGACCCCGGTGATATTCCAGAGTCGAGTTGTATTGATGTGTGGACTTAGATGAGGATTCGTATGCTTGAGTTACATCTTGCATCGCATGGCCTTGGTACGGCCGACATCATTCATGTCTTACATCGCATAGCCTTGGTACGGCTAATAGTATTCTTGGATTCATCAGCATATTTCGCATTACTTTAATATTGCATAATTGTATTACTACCTTACGCACACACTTTCACCACCCTCTAAGCTTTCTATAAGCTTATGCACGACCGTTGCGTGCAGGTGACGTTGGACCACAGCAGCGCTGAGGCAGGAGCACATATCTGATCATCTTGGAGCTTTTGTCAATTATCATTGCATTTCCCTTTATACTCATTATACTTATAAAGTTTTTTATCATAATGAAAATGTGATGGAGTTTTTGGTTGTTGTTTTTGGGTTATACCTTTGGTTATACTTATCATGAATCAAACTGACGTTAAAAATCCTCCTCGTAGCATCCCAGGATCAGAACCTGACGAATGGGCATTGAGACCCGAGAATGGGGTTCTACGGAGGCTGTCGGCGCCGGATTCGGCCATCAGGAATTTTGTGAGTCCGGTTTCCGAGTTTGGGACGTGACAATGTGTGTGGCATACTGGGCATGGCCACATGAACGGGCAAGGCATGAAGGTTGAGACGCGTAAATAAATATACGGAGCAGGTGGAGCAACCACCTGTGAGAAGAATCACATAGCATAATCGTAGGATATTGGCGAGGTACATGAACGACTCCAATATCGTATATGCTCTCGTTACAAGTGAGGGGGATCCATCTACTATTCAAATAGCTCTAGATGAGCCTGGTGCTGAGAAGTGAAAGGTGACTATGGACGATGTGATAGACTTGTTATACCAAATCGACACATAGGAGCTAACGGAGCTTCCAGTGGGTCGGAAAGCGGTTGGATGCAGGTGAATCTTCAAGAGGATACAACATAGATACAGAGCGAGGTTGGTAGCGAAGGGTTATGCTTAGAGAGAAGGAATCGACTTTTCAGAAATATTCGCGCTGGTGGTATAGCGGGTGTTTATTAGAATCATATTGGCGCTGGTTGCTCAATGCGATCTCAAGCTAGAACGGATGGATGTGGAGACTGCACTTCTGCACAGGAAATCTAAAGTATTACTATTCATGAAGCAACCAGATAGGTTTGAAGTTTAAAGGGGCTGAGAAAAAAGTTTGCAAGAGGTCGTAGTATGACTTGTCGCCTAAGTAGTGGTATAAAATTTGATTCCTTTATGGTGAGTCAGGGATTGTATGTTGATGACATGTAGATCGTCAATCATGTTATGTCTGAAATCAACGTACTAAATAATCGGTTAAGTGGGACATTCGAGATGAAGGATCAGTGGGCTGCAAAGATGGTTCTCGGCATTGATGTTCATAGAGACTGGAAGAGAAGCAGGCTTTGGTAATCACATGTAAAATACCTTGAGTAGGTTTGATCAAGTATGCGATGGACTAGGCAAAGCCGGTGAGCGTTCCCTATGCTGCTCACTTCAAGTTTTTCTCAGGACATATCCCAAAACAGATGAGGAAAAGCAAGATATGTCTCATGAGCCTTATTCAATTGTGGTTGGCAGTGCATATCATGGTTTGTATTAGACCGGTTATTTCACAGGCAATTAGTGTTGTGAGCAAATACTCCGGCAAGCAACATTGGATGGCGGTGAGATGGTTACTTCGATACATTCGAGGTTCAGAAGACTACGTCTTACTTTTGGGAAGATAGGGACAAAGGTAGTAAGGTATGTGGATTCAGATTACGCAGGCAGTGTAGATTCCAGAAAGTCGATTTCAGGTTACTTATTTGTACTAGCAGGTGAAGCAATTAGTTGGATGTTGAAGCTTCAGTCTGTGGTGGCTCTTTCCACAACTGAAGCGGAATTATCCGACACGTGCTTGAAGAATGAGGTGTAATACTGGAGAAGATTCACACCAGCATGAATCCAGGATATGCTTACCAAGTCATTCTTACAGAGAAGTTCAAGTTCTGTGCAACTTCTCTGAGCTTCGCGATAGCATAAAAGGAAAATGCAGTGTGCACGAGAAGCGTTGATGAAGCTATGATGCAAGGCAGATATAAGAGAAGAGGTCGAGAAGCTACACGTTTGAAGTTTGAAGACATGATGGAGATTGTTGGTGACAAATGTCTTAAATCTGTCAAATAGGCTTAATGTCATCAAGGAAATTCGGTCAGCCCAAGAAAGTTCGGGTGAAAATCCAGCAACGTATTCTTTTGGAATTTGTGGGAAGTTCGGTCATCCTAAGGTCAAGTTCGGCTAGCTGAAGTGTCGGTCGACTAGCCCGAGCTTTGCTTAGGCTAGCCGAAGGTTACGCATATTGTACGCAGATTACGTAAATTTGAGGCGATTTTCGAACTATTTCAAGTCAGTGCGAAAGTAGGGTTTCCTAATATATAAATAGGAGTTCCTAGAGCTATTCTAAAAGAGTGTTAAGGTTTTCTAAAGGTATTCCGAAGGTTTCTATAATGGGTTCTAGGGTTTCAAAGGGTGTAGCAAAAGTGAGATTCGATGTTGTTTGAATTGGATAAGTCATCTCTCTTTGTAATTTATGTTTTCATAGTGGATTTTTGTCGCTTTGTGCCGTGGTTTTTTTCCCGAAAGGGTTTTCCACGTTAAATCTTTATGTACTCTTGTGTTTGCTTAGTGTTATTGGATTGTTATCCTAGATCCATCTCTGTGTGATTCCATAGAACAAATCCCAACAAAAAGTCCATAATTGAAATATTTTTTCTTTGTGGGGCTTATAAGATTATTTATTTGTTATCTAACCTGTTTATAAGGTTATACGGACATGGATAGAGGGAAAACACAAATATCAGCTTGATCTAAAACTTCTGGGGCCTTAAGAAGTTGTTAACCATAGGCGTTCAATTCTCACTATTTTCTATGGTATGGTCCACTTGAGCTTTGGATCTGCCCCAATTTTGGGCTCATGCCCTAAAATCAGTTGGGAAAATGGATGAATAGTGTGGATAAGCCCGTACATCACGGTGGACTCCGCATAAAATTCACACCTCTTCTTGGATTTAGCTTTTGAACCTGTTAACATCTGCATTGAAAATAGTGTAGGAATTATATTAGTAATTATTACCAATTTACATGAATTTACAAATGTGAATTGGAGAAAAAAAAAAAAACACCCCTTAGTGTAGTTTGATGTGGAATGTTGGCCATAGTGGTCAGGTTTTGATGCCTGATTAATGGTCTTAAAGCAACTGGGTTTGTAAGACTTTAGAAGTGAAAATTCAGGTTGGTGGTCTAGTTTTAACGCCTTTGATCACCCAATTTGTAGTCCAAGAGGGTAGATTTTGATGTCCAACTGTATATCCAGTTTGGATAGATTTTAAGACCGTCCATTAGCCCAATTCGGGACAGCGTTTGCACCTATCTGTTGGTCTGAACAGGGAGGATTTCAAGTGTTGGACCAGTTTGAATATCGAAATATCAACTCAAGTTGGATGGAAACTATGTATTTTTAACCGTCCAGATTGGGACCGTAAAATTGAGTGACTTGGATTGAATCCATTGGACACTCAATGGCCAATCATTCTCTTTAAAATAAAATAAAAGAATGGTAATAATAATAATAAATTATACACAAATACTGAGAAAGGGTGAAGGCACTCACATGATAACGTGAAGTGGAACTCTCTCTCTCTCTCTCTCCTCCCCCTTGGTTGGACATGAGTAAGTGCTATGGGAGAGGGCTTAGGTCTCTTTAAATAGAGTTGGAGGGAGAGAGGGACGTTAATAAGTGGTATTAATAGGATTTTTAGTTTGAACGGAAAAAAGAAAAAGAAAAAAAAAGAAAAAGAAAAAAGAAGAGGATATTAAGAGAGGGGATGGGTAGAGAGTTTGTTACTGGAATTTTTTAATGGTTTTGGTGCACACATGGAGTGTGTGGACACATGTTGTGTGCACACGCGTGGTGGGTGTATGTATAAATATGCATGACGTATAGTGTAGGTGTCTGAAAAATGTGTGTAGCATAAGCACGTCGTGTATATAATGAATGTGTATAAATGTGTGATGACACACATATCTCTTGTGGTAAGGCGTGTGTGGTTACAATTATAAAATGAATAGTTGATCATGATCGAAAACACTTGTATATGTATATGCACGGCTAAAATTTACGGATACCGATTGGATTGAGAGATACACGAGTTAATAGGTTATCTATCAGATAAATAGTTGATGAAACAATTGAAGGAATTTATATGATAATAAATGAATGGATAGATGATTAGATGCATGGTTAGATAAGCTATTTAATCAGTGGTTGATAAATGAAAGGATGGATTATCAAATAATTTGATAATTAATTAATTAAATGGTTAGATTTGGTGAATGGATATATGATCATGCTAATTAGTGGACAGATGAATGTTTGGATGCCTAAGTGTACGAATGTATGATATGATTGGTTAATCTAACGGTTGGATGTTATGTTTAATAGATGGAAGATGTATAAATGTATGTTTTCCTAATTTAACGGATGGATGGATGTATAGATGCCTAGATGAAAAGATGAACGGTATGGATCGTTTGAAAAAAAAAAATGATGGCTCTAAAATTTACTAAGGTAATTATACGGGATTTGAGGTCCACGATTATCTTCTCTTAGGGAGAGTGTCATAGCTGTCACTTCTTTTCTCATATCTCCACATGCATGGGCAGCAATCTGACCATTCATTTAATATGCTTTTTTTATTATATTTTACATCTCCCCTCTCATACACCCTCTACGCTTAGGTATATGCTGTGTGCCTTGCTGAGTTATTAGATCCTACACAAAAAACTTAAGGCCAGGTAGTGCTTTCCCCTTTATTTTCACAAGTGATCGATGCAAGCAATTTTCCCTATGATCATAGCCATGGAGTCTCATTAGTGCCTTACTTTGCTCACGTTTTCTTTTCTTTTATTTTCTTCTATAACCACTATCTCAAGTCACCATCAGTTAAGACCTTGTGATCTCCTAAGCAATGATTTGAGTTGAATAGTAGTGTTAATGTGCTGCACAACCAGTGCCCTCATTTCCTTGATTTTCTGTCTTTTAGTCAGTTAAGGTGTGGTGTTGACTCATATGTGAAGATGTCTTTAATTTTGGGTCGTCACTAGCCAAATAAAACTTATAATTTATAGCCGGCTAGAAATCATATAATCACTTAAAAGGATTCCCCAATTCAAGTGAACTCTATAGTTAATTTGCAATCATAAATTCTGAGCAAGGGCTTTGGTGATAAAAAAAAGCAGGGGTTAGGCACCATTTTCTATCTCCACCATGTGCAGTTTCTACTTTTGGGGATTTAATGGTTTCAGGGAGATTCAATGAAATTTCATCATATATATATATATATATATATATATATATATATATATATATATATATATATATTCGTCCTTCGTAGATTTTAAGACTCTGGATAGGGAAAAAATAAAATAAATGTCTATAATGCCACATGTACTCCAACCATTCAAATCTTGCCACAGGGCAATTTTTGCCCTCCGAGTTACTACCATCTACCGAATTGCCAAGCTAATCACTATAAATAAAGGCTCACTCCTTTCATTTCCAAGGAGGGAGACCTAAGATAGTGAGAGGCACTTGATCCAATTATATCCTGCAAAATCTAGTTAGAGAGTCATTAATGTAAGTTAGAGAGTAATTAATGCATGTAGAGAGCAATTAAGTAAGGATGAGAGTCCGAGTGTAGCCTCAATAATTCCACCATCATCCTAAATGTCCATCTCTACCCACACTTACATTTAAGCCATCTCAACTGATATGGTCAGTAGAGTAGGGTTAGGATCTGAAATTTACAGTCATCTCCTCTAGCATGAGTCATTAACTCTCATTTCCTCCTCCCACATTTCCAAGTGCATCAGCGGCAATCCGGTCGTCCCCTCTTACTTTTCTATTTACATTTTGCATTTTCCTCCTCTCATATACCTAGCTTCTTATTGTTCAAACAAATTTGGTTGTATGCTCTATACTTTGGTGAATTTTTGGACCCTGGTGCAATGGAAGCTAAGATTTGCTTGAACTTGCCTTTCTTTTCTTTTATCACTTGCATATTGCATTAGTTCATCTTTATTAGTAGTTAACATATTCTTAAGTTCACCCTAGGTTGAGACATTGTGATCTCCCTAGCAAGTAACTTGAGTGAGTAGTAATCTATCTTGTTATTAACATATATGATTGCATCATTCATATATTGTGTTAACTTTTCTTCCTCTCTTTTGCAACTATTATCTCTTCCAAAGAGGAGACATTGTGATCTACTTAATAGTGTTTTGGGGGAGTAACGGTTCATTAGTTGATTTTTTTTCTTATTGGTAACTAGACTTGTTTGCTAATATAAGGCTTTCTAGAATCCTGAAAATTCCTTTTAAAAAAATCTTAGATTATGTAAAGTAGAGACTCATGCAAGTACAGGAAGTTGGAGGTGTCTAATCTCTTCCATCACCATTACCGAGATCCTTACTCAGAATTTTTTAGTCACAAACCATATTAAGGAGTCATCTCAAGTTTGAAATTTTTTTATTCCCAACCCAAGATGATTCTACAGTCTGGGTCTAGCATACTATAGATTATAGGCCTTTCTCAACTAGTATCGGCTCCAAGTTGTAGCATACTATAGATTATAGGCCTTTCTCAACTAGTAGTGACTCCAAGTTTTTTAATTTTAAACGCACTATTTTAAGTCTCCCCCATGCTCACCAGACCAAGCCATGACAATCATGAGATGCATTTGAGCATGCGTGCCCACCTCACAAGATGACATTCGCAGTATTATATATACATGTTGTCCATCCGTTCTGTTAGCTCATTCGAGGGCATGAGCCCAAAACTTAAGCAAATCCAAATATCATGTGAAACATACCATAGAAAATAATGGTGATTGAATGGCCACCATTAAAAGCTTCCTATGACCAACTGTAACATTTATTTGCCACCCAACTTATTGATAAGGCTACGCAAACCTAAATGAAGGGAAAAAAAAAAACAAATACAGCTCGATTAGTACTCAATCATCACTATTTCCTAGGTTGTGGTCATCTAATATTTGGATATGCTTCACTTTTTTACTCATACCTTACAATGAGCTGGCAAAATAGAGGGACAACGTGGATATACATTACATACATCAAGATGAGTGAGGCCAGGGCGGACCTAATATTTACTCCCATTGAGACCAAGAAAGAGTCCTCCACATGGGCTCTGCACGAGCTTTGTAGTTAGGTAACATCTTAATAACAAAAATAAATAAATAATGATTCTTGATATCTATGCATATTTCCAAATAACTCCTTTCACTTTTCTCTCTTGTTCAAAAACTATCTTATGGTTAATATCAGTTGACAGTAATTGACTGAATTATATCATAGCCGTTATCATTTATTATTGACTAAGGGAAAAAGTTCTTTTTAACCTTAGTTTATATAAAAAGCATAAAATGGCATTTTTTTGGCCATCACTATCGGTGGGGCCCAGCACAATCTATGAGGGGGCATGTGGATGTCACGTGCATGCCCAACATGGTTGATCCAATAGAGCGAGGATAGGTGGGACGTAGGGTGTTATTGGTTTGTAGGCTGGACGGAGAGTGCTATATATGTCGGAACCACAAAAGGCAATTAGATGATGTTAACAGTCCAATCAATGGCCATCAAATGGATTGTGACAGCCAAAAGATTTGAATTTAAATGTTCAAATTTAATAAAGAAATGTCCATTAATCGAACTATCATCCCATCTAAAATGGGACCCATGATTTGAACGGTTTGACTTAAGGTCTGTTTACACCATTTTTATAAAGTGGTAGACTACATATAGGCATGGCAATGGGTTGAGTTCAGTCTAAGTTGAGGTAAGCTCAAGCCCAACCCATCCACAAACCTAACCTGACCTGACCCAATTAAGATTTTTGGAGCCCAACCGGACTAACTGGGTTGGGCTCAACCAACCCGACCTAGGTTTAAGAATGTAAGTGTGCTATTATTAAAACTATAGTGCCCCTCACACCAAAAGGCCCAACCTCCCATCACTACCTTGAAATGGCAGGCGAAACTTGATATATGCTGGCAAGCTCCACTTCATGCTCAGGCCTTTAGATACACTAACAGTATGTACATGTGCGGACCTGAGCCAGCAATTAGGTGGGGCATATGCAAGTAAATGTATTTTAATTTTTGGTCAGCCAAACAATCACACGTAGCCGAGTATGGATGCGGATTCCCTGTGAAAGCCTTTCGCAAGAACTTCCTACGACGGAAAGTTAGGTGGGGCCTACTGTGATGTTTGTGGGAAATGCACCATGTCCATCTGTTTTGCCAGACCATGTTAGGACATGGGCCTAAATATAATGTAAATCCAAAACTTAAATGGGCAGCACGGCTGAGAATTGAACATCTATTGTTGAAACATTCGTGAGGCTATAAAGGTTTTGGATTAGGCTAATTTTTGTGATTTCAGTTCATCCAAGTAGGCGTGACCTTATTAAAGATGCCCTTTCTAATAAAGAATTCCGGCTCGGCCAGGTAAAGCACTGGCAACAACAAAAAGGAAGGGGTCCATGTAGCTGTTGCGCCCGCCCATTGAGCAGCAGGTTCGGCATCTACTACAAAAGAGAGAATCCACTTCAGATAACCACGCCTCTGCTAGGCAGCATGTGGAATGGCCGAGAGTAGACCTTTTTGGATATATAATCCAAGTCGAGAGTGGAGTTACGGGAACAGCCGTTTGATGGAAAACAACTTTCGTGTTCGGTTCAGAGAGCACTTTTTTCATTGAGAATTCCCCGTTCACTTTCATGTGAAAGACATAAATATAAGGGTAGACACCAGGGAGGTTTCAACGGTAGGTACATATGCTCAATTGAGCCTGCAATTAGGTGAGGCTTATGCAAGTAAATGTCTTTGAATATTTAGACAGCCATACAAACTCTCTCTATCTCTCCCTATATATACATATATATAGGGCCCCACCATGATGTGTGTTGAACATCAACACCATCAGTGAAATGCACCATTCCATACTGGGCTACGGGCTTAAAAATCAAGTCAATCTATGACTTGAGTGCGCCACACCACATACAATAGTTGAGAGGGGTTACGCTCCCATTAAAACATTCATAATCATTAATTAGGCCAACAGAGACATGGTTCCCAAATCCAGCCCATCCATTGTGTGTGTCCCACTTGGATGAGGGGTCAGACCAAGTTTCACCTGCATCCAAAACTCAAGTAGGCCCCACCAAGTGCTTTTATATGTTTTAGGCGTCTTCAAATGGTTTTAGATGGTATGGCCCACCTTAGTTCCTCATACATAAGATTTTTGGGATATCCAGGGACTCATCAAATGCACGGTGTTGATGTTCGACACATCACACCAAAAGGCCCAACCTCTAATTACTACCTTGAAATGGCAGGCGAAGTTCTATATATGTTGGCAAGCTCAACCGGACTAACCAGTCCTGCACTATTGGCTGGGATGGGTCAGGTTGGTCTAAACCTGAGCTTGACCCATCATTTACTAAATGAACTTATTTTATAGCCTGAGCCAGATTCAGAATTAGACCTGGGCCAATTGACAAGTGAGTTGGCCCAGCCCATTGCCACCCCTAATTGCATGCCTATAGATTCTCATACTCTGCCAGAGTATCATTGTATCAATTTTATTTTTATTTCTACACACGCACACACACCCCCACACTCACGCTGTAGTGGGCTTTCACCACCTATGGATACTCGAACCCTCGACCGAGTGTTGAAACTCCGGAGAGTCTACCACCTGAGCAAGAGCAAGAATCCATATCATTGTATCAATGTTCCTCAAAAAAATAAATAAATAAATAAATAAATCCATAGAGAAAAGGAAAAACAATAAAATAAAAATAAAGAAGAGTGTGTACGGTACGCTCCAAGGCAACGGTGCGTGCATTCTGCTCTGGATGAGTCATGACGTAAAACTCTTCCAGATTGGAATAATCCTGACCCTTCCTTTGTTGGGTTAAGAAATAGTAAAACATTCGAGCAATTTATGTGATCAAAACTGTGCTATGAATGTTTTTCTTAGGGTTATGGGCTGGGCCAGGTCGATCATCTATGCTGGGCCAGGTTGATCATCTGGCCTAGCCAATTGGTGCACTATATGGGCAGGACGGGTCAGGTTGGTCTAAACCTGAGCGCCACCCATTTATCTAAATGAGCTCATTTTCTAGCCCGAGCCCAATTCACTTTGGGACCCCACAAGGCTGGGACCCAACCAAGAAGTGAATTGAGCCGCATGTGCACTCCAACCCATGACCTCATTGTATGAAATTAATACAATCTATTCTACCTGTCTGGTTACGGAGAAAAAGGAAGAATATGAAAATGAAAATGAAAATGAAGAAGAAAAAGGAGTGTTGAGCCCACACGGTATAACCGCATAAGGGGTACTATCGCCCTCAAACCTAGCTAGAGATGGACAGTCCTGTTCGGAGCTCTGTGGGCCCACCATGATGTATGTATTTTATCCATACCAATCATCCATTTTGACAAATCACTTTAGGTCGTGAGACAAAAAATGAGGTAGATTGAATACTTAAGTAGACTACACCATAAGAAACAGTGGGGATTGAACCCCTTCCGCTGAAAACTTCTTGGGGGCCATAAATGTTTTGGATCAATCTAACATTTATGTTTTATCTTCATCCAGGTATATGTTACCTTATGAACAGGTTGGATGGTAAATAAACATCATGGTGGACCTTAGGAAGGTTTCAACGATGGGGATCATTATCATAATTGCTTCTTGTTATGTGGTCAAGCTTTGGATCTGCCCCTTTTTAGGCTAATGACCAAAAATGATCGGTCAAAATCTGCCCCCTTGTCACAATTTCTTCTTGTAATTTCCACTGTGATCATGTGTTTCATTTACTCCATCCATCTATTTTTTTAAAGCTCATTTTAGGGCATTAGCCCAAAAAATAAAGAGGATAAAAGTTAAAGTGAACCACACCAACAGGAAACAGTGGTGATTGAAGACCACAAAAGTTTCATGTCAAATTGATATTTATATTTTCCCTTCATCCAGTTTTGGCAAATAAACACTATAGTAGGCTTTAGGAAGGTTTCAACGGTGGATGTATCCCCATGGTTTCTATGGTGTAGTCCAATTGAGCTCTGAATCTGCTTCATTTCTGGGCTTTGGACTCGTGCCCTAAAATGATGGGGTAAAACAGGTAAATGGGGTGGATGTAAAACACGTGCATCATGGTGGGCCCTAGAATGCCTACATTCTACGGTATTTTGGTGATTCCATCTCCACTGGATGCGGATTGTATGGTTGGATTCCATGCCATTCGTCCCTTTTTCAAAAGCTCATTTGAGGGCGTGAGCCTAAAATCAAATCATATTCAAAGCTCAAGTGGACCACACCACAGTAGATAGTGGGGATTTAACACCTACTGTTGGTAACTTAGGGCCCGTTTGGCCGAGTGGATTGGAAGGGATTGAATGGTATTAGGTTGGATGGCATGGATTTCTAGGTAATGATGGTTTTGTCAGTGGATTGTCTTAAGATCCATTGGATTGGTATATCCCAGGATTGCTATATCAGACTGTTTGGCACGCCCGGCCAATCACGGGATTAAACCTTCCAATCCCTCCAACCAAACACGTCCCAGGCAAATTTGAACATATTAGGTTGGATTGGATGGGATTTAAAGGTAATGATGGTGTTGTCAGTGGATTGTCTTAAGATCAATGGGATTGGGATCAGATCACCCAGTCTGCACGCCCGGCCAATCCTAGGATTTAACTTCCAATCCGTTCCAATACCAATCAATCCCTTCCAATCCGCCCGACCAAACAAGCCCTTATTGGGCTCGTTTACACCTTGTTTTCGGTGTCCAAAGTTGGACCAATGAAAGATTGCCATGTGTTGTTATTATGAGCTTGATATTGGCTGAACTTCTACTCACAAGCAGTAAGATCTTCCATTGATCATCTTGTGGTGGTATGCATTCGATTATTAATACAGAGGCACGGATGCTTAGGCATGCCTTTAGAATATCAAATCGTAGAATACCACTTGGGTACTATTAATGTGCTAATAAATAAAGGTAGCATGTAATAAAAGACCCACTAAGAAAATATATCTTATCACAAAATCCAACTATGATACACTCGGTAAGTCTGTCTCTCACAATCCTTCCAAAATGGGAGATATTCCCAAAGACATTTGAAGGATTTGTGACAATTGAGAATGTTCCGAATATCCAAAAAATGGACCCTTATCTAAGCAAATATGATTATGATTCAAACCCAACTCAGGAGAAATTAGACATTGGCTAAATTGGGTCCCAAGCCATACAATAATCGAAATAAAAGAATGGGAAAGTTTGGCAGTTCGATCCTGTGGTCATGCTTCAATTAGGATCAAGAGTTTGAGAGATCAGGATCTGGTGGATCATATCCATCTACCCTTTCCATCACTCAAAACCATCAAAGAACAGGACCCAAGGTTAAATGCAGAATATGGTTTGATAAAGTCATGTAGATGTACGGCCATGATCGATTTGAGATCCTGGATCAACTCTTAGGGAATATTCGAGATCCTAGATCAACTCTAGAGGCTTCCCCGGTTAATCTTGAATACTATTAACGGCCCACAAACATCTCCAATTAAATGAATCATCTACCAGAAGAAGATCTTAGAAGCCAACAGTTTTGGATTTGTTTAGGAGATTTTATTATTTGAAATACAAGTCGTAAACACGGAAGATCCATGATCAGTAAAGAAACCCAACGAGAGTTTAGCCACCTCAGCGAGCTATAAAAGGAGCACGCGAAAAAGAGCTCAAGGCCTTATGTTAAATACATCTATCTACTTTTCGACTTACCTTACATTTATCGTCTTTTACCTTAACATAGCCTAACCTAATTCTAGCATAGATCGCTACTGTTTGATAGCTGCCACTACAATACCATAAGAGTAGATTAAATGTCCATAACCTTAAGCTGTCAGATCCTGATAAACTGAGTTCTTACTTGGACGATCATACCTATCCGATCACATCCTGCGGACCACTCGCCTCGATCGTCTGTTCCGATAAATTGGTTAGGTATTTATCTTGTTTATTTATTTCTCTTATTGTTTGATACTTTGCTAATTATAATGGGGCCATACATTCAAAAATTAATAAAATCATATCTTTTTTATTTGTCTATTGACACCCCACTATTAGACCACGGTTAAACTTCGAATTTTGACTTCTCTGGACCTTGTTCAGAACATTCACACAGGTAACAACAATGTAGGTAAACAACTAATGAACTAGATTGGGCCACACAGATCAGTTTTGACAGAAATGGCCACCACTTGGCTAGTTCTAATAAAAACAGCCATCCCTTGGCCAATTTTGATCAAAACTGGCCACCCCTTGCCTGGTTTCGATTAAAACCCACCGCCAAGATCCTGGGCACGGTCTTTTGATGTGTTAGACCAATCACAGCCTCACCACTTTTGTCCAGCTCAAACTTTCCTCCGAACCAACAACACTGGATACTTGGTTTGGGAGGTCTGAACCTACAACAGACATTTACATGTCCATCTCTAAAACCAGAGAGAGGGCGAGCTCTAGAGAGCTCTCTCACAGACGAGGAGTTATAAAGAAAATAGGAAGGAAAGACAAAGAGCCGGTCCCAGTCTTCCTCCAAGCCTTCCCCAACTCACTCCTTGCCTCTCCTCTCTTTCTATCATCTTCAACGAGAGAGATCAATAGCCAATACTTAGCTGAGAGCTAATCCCTATTCCCTTCTACATACTCCCGATGAATCTAAAGTGCTTGCATGCCCTTGCATTACTTTCTTTTTTATTTACGTGCGCTATTACTAATAGGCTCTGTCCAGACGCCACTTTGAGTATGCTCTACAGTTGCCCCTTTTAAGGATCCTCTATATAATAAATAATGGTTTAAAGGGACAACTGAAAGTTTAGCGTTACGACTATTTCGTTTCTCTCTTCATTTTTTGTTTGATTCATACATTTGCTTTACTTTAACTTCTTTTTCTTTTTACTTAGGCCATTATTGGCCAATATAATAAATACTTTTATTTTCTTAGGCTGTTGGAAGTTACATGAATCCCCTTTTGAAATGTACAACTGGGCAAAGTAGAGATATACTCTATACGAGTGGAAAAATGGTGCTTAATTCATTCATTTTCCGTAATCGAGGCCCTTACCCAAAATCCACAGCGCGGATCAATTCAGGAGTCACTCGGGTCGAGAACTCTTTGGATTTCCCGCTCTCCAGGCTATTCTATGGATTTTAGTTGACCGTTGATTTTGAAGCATTTTTTTTTGCTAGTGATGACTCCTCAAGTGCTTAGACGAACAATTTTATTAACCTCGGGGAATGTATTGCAACCAATGAAAACAATCATCAAGCCAAAGTGAATCTTTCACACCCTTTGGTTCCGTGCCAATAAAAATGAGTGGGGTGCACGTGATGTGAGAGAAACATTTATAACATCATTACTTCCCTTCTCAACCCCTCTTCGCTAGCTAGCCCATAGGTGTCTACTCTGGGAGTTGCCGGAATACTGGATCCTGTCTCACCTATGACTCATGGTAGTCTATCTCATGCATTAGCATACACTAGGTCCTCTAGTAGCTTATAACTCCACGACTTACCAAAATCTTGGATCATATCTTATTTAGGCCGGTGGTAGTCTAGATTACGGGTGCACATTTAACCAGTAGAACCGTGGAACCGAACCGGAACTGACCAAACGGTCCGGTTTGGTCCGGTTCTAGAGTGCACCGGTTCCGGTTCCGGTTCCAAAAATCAAAGAACCGGTGACATCGGTTTGGTTCTCGGCTTGGGGGTATGTAGAACCGAACCAAACCGTGAACCGATTTGTAGAACCAAATCGTGGATCCGATCCATAGAACCGAACCGTGGAACCGAACCTCGAACCGAACCGATGTATTTTTGCACACCTTATAATTATTTTCTCTAGAACAATTATTTTTATAAATGTATTTTTGCACACCTTATACAATATCTAAACCATTCATCAAATGGACCACAACATGGATGGACATGGGCATGCAATTGGGTTGGATTATAAAAAGCCCAGAACCGTGGAACCGATCTGGAACCAAACCGGTTTTAACAGTTCGGTTCCAGTTCGATTCTAGGGTGCCAACGGTCCGGTTCCGGTTCCGAATTTCCTAGAACCGTTAGGAACGGTTTGATTCCGATTTCACCCCAGAATCGGACCAAGCCGAACCATGTGCACCCCTAGTCTAGATCGCCATGCATTATATGTTAAATATTCATCGAATGCATGCTTTGTGACTTGCCAAATTCATGGATTCTATCATATCAGAAATTCATGTGTGTTTAATCTTATATCTCTTACTCTATCATATATGCCTATGCTCGACACGTGCAACCATAACTAGTCCAATGATAGGTCACGTGAACGCCCTTAACCCCCACAGTCCTTTTTCTTAGCGTTCACATTGTCCATTTTTATAAATTTGAGAAATATAAAACTAAATTACTATTGGAAGAACATGTCCTTAAGTTTATACACATAAGGCAAAATAATCCATTCAGAATGTCTAACACTTAGGGTCCATTTGGGAGCGTGGATTCAGAACCCCTAGATTCGGAACCCCTTGGACTTGAAACCCTTTAGATTTGGAATCCTCCCATTGTGTTTAACACCCTGGCTTCAAAATCCCCTATAATTTAAAAGTAAATATGCATAGTATATTTATAGGGGTTTGATTTTAATTACTAAATCAACTTTAATATCTCTAATTAGTATATGTATGTAATATTTTGACACAATGGTTGTAATAAGCTTGTTAAGATATATACTTTGCCCAAAAATAATGAAATTCCAAGTCTTGGATGGGCCATAAGCATAGGATCACATTTGAGTGACTAGCTATTGATTTTTAACAACTGGTTTACATTGGCAATGTTTGGATGGCATAAATTATCATATTAAAGTAATTACAGTGATGCAGTTGATAATCTAATTGTTTTGGGATATCATCAGTGGGCCATGTGCCCAATAGATTAGTAGACTAGTGACACATGTATTATACATGCAACTCTTTGAAGGTTTTTATATGTAATCCAAGCTTTCACCTTGGATTTCAAACCCCCTCTTTAAGGAGATTTGAAATCTCTTGGATTTGAAATCTGAGTACTTTATGGTGCTAAACATATTAAGGGATTTGAAATTTCCTCAAATTCTCTCAAATCCCTCCAAAATCCACAGTTCCAAATGACTCATTATCCTTTCACAAATCACTTAATGACTTATCACAATCTGTAGTTGAAAGGATATTTGGATCTCCAGCCAGTCTCTAATCAGTCTGACTTAAAATGGGAGACATAGTGACTTAATCAACCATTGAGTTGAAGTAGGCGAAAAGTAAAGGATTACACTAGGAAATGTAATTTGCTTGCAGAATAGTATATTGACTACAGGTTTGGTATGAAACAAAATATTCCTACTGAATTCCTCTGCTATTTATACCCTTATCCTTGTCATCTAGATATGATTACTATAACCATTTCACACTACATATGACATTCTTTGCTTATACTCTTGTTATCAGTCTTGTAACCGCTTCTACACGATCATTCTTCAATTGACTGCTTAATAGATATTGTGTCATCACTTGATGCGCTCCGGCTGTAATATTGTAAGATTCTCTTAGTATATATCCCTTAGGGCGTGTTTGACTGGGCGAGTTCGGCGGGATTAGAGGGATGGAATTGTCAAATCCCGGGATACCCTACTCGATAGCTGTTTGGACGGCAAGGGATGGGAGCATGTCTCATCCATCGTCCGGATAGTCGCTGGATATGGAGGGATTTCGCAATCCCATCTTGGATTTGCCGCCGGGTCTATCTCCTGCATCGAGCACATCCCGTCTGCGCTCCTCAGTCCTTCGTACGAACAGAGGGATGGGAAGCTTCAGTTCATCATGTCGAGACAGGCGAGATGGCGGGAGTGATTTCATTCACGCCAAAAATGGTGTTTTTAAGGAGCGATGTGTGGCTGCAGACGTGATTGGGTGGAAGCACCTTCAGCATCGCCAGTTGTCGGAATTTCTGGGCAAGGTAACTATTCTTTCTCGCCCCCATCAACGGTCGTCTATGGTTTCAGTTTGGGTTTATGCTTCCTGTTTTCTACAAAATTGGGGCTTTTTCTATTTTCTGAAAGGAGCAGTTTGTTGCATGTCGGCCTGTTCAGCTATGGCTGGGTTTATGCTTTTTTTTTTTCCCTAAAGAAAATTGGGGCTCTAGAAACTTTCTGAAAGGGGTGGACAGATATACATGAAGGCCTGATCATTTACAACTTGTGCTGGCATGTTAAAATGCCCACAGAGATTATTGTCTCTCATGGTTGGCTGCCATTATCTCAGGATTTACCACCTCAGGTTGGCTCGCAGCAAGTTGTATGTGATCAGGATTCCATCCCCTCATCTATATTGTCGCCCATCTCCTTTTGAGGTTTTGTACTAATAGCAGTAATCTACCGTCTTTGGGTTGTGCATGGCAGAAATATTCGTGTAGGGACCTCCAAGCTGTATATCTGATCTGATAACGGAGACCAGGTACTGCCTTACCACTTATTCGAGTAGGATTTGTGACATTTTTTTTACATGCACTGGCCTCCTAAGATGAAAGCATACATGCACTGGCCTCCTCATCTATATAATGTTCATGCTCTGCCCATGTCGACTCTTTACCCAACACTCTGCCTTATATAGCATAACTAGTCTAATAAGTAACTCTTATTAAATTTTCCCATTACCACTGGCATATAACTTTCAGTTTCAGTTTTGAAGTATATATGTTTAGTTTCAGTTTCCTCTGGCATATAACTTTCTATAATTTTTCCCATTTCCACTGGCATATAGCTTACAGTTTCAGTTTAAAGTACGTATGTCGACTCTTTTTCAATTTTTTTTCCTATTTCCACTCGCATATAACTTTTTATAACTTTCTGATTCTTTTTCAGATTCAGTTTAAATGATATGTGTTCAGTTTCAGTTTCTTTTTCAGTTTCAGATTTCAGATTTCAGATTCAATTTGAAGTGGTATATATGTTTAGTTTCAGTTTCTTTTTTCTGATTCATGTTGAACTGGTATAGATGTTCAGTTCAATTTCTTTTTTTTGATTCTATATCCAAGTGATTCTAGATTCAGTTTAAAGTATATATGTTTAGTTTCAGTTTCCTCTGGCATATAACTTTCTACAATTTTTTCCCATTTCCACTGGCATATAACTTTCATTTTTAGTTTGAAGTACGTATGTTGACTCTTTTTCAGTTTTTTTTTTTTTTCCTATTTCCACTTGCATATCATTTTTTATAACTTTTCGATTCTTTTTCAGATTCAGTTTGAAGTATATGTGTTTAGTTTCAGTTTCTTTTTTAGTTTCAGTTTCAAATTTCAGATTCAGTTTGAAGTGGTATATATGTTTAGTTTCAGTTTTTTTTTTTTTCCGATTCATGTTGAACTGGTATAGATGTTCAGTTCAATTTCTTTTTTCTGATTCTATATCCAAGTGATTCTAGATTCAGTTTGAAGTAGATGTTTGGTTCCGAAACTGGCATTTTAAATCAAGTGATGTTGTATATATGTTTGAAGTATATCAAGTGTTTGACGTCTATATGTTTGAAGTATATCAAGCATTTTAAATCAAGTTATGTTGTATCAAGTGATTCAGTTTGAAGTATATATCCAAGTGATTCTTGATTCAGTTTCAGATTTCAGTTTCAAGTATATATGTTTAGTATCAGTTTCAGATTTCAAATTCAGTTTTAATTGGTATGGATGTTAACTATTAGTTTCAGTTTGAATCAAGTGATTCTAGATCCAATTTGAAGTATATGTTCAGTTCTGGAACTGGTATTTGCAATCATTCTGATTCTATATTCAGTTTGAAATATATAGAAGAGGATTGCTTAGGAGAGGGTTTGCTGTGATTGCTCTTGCACTCTCTTCTGCCAATGCGTTTTCAATCATTCAGTATATAGAAGAGAATGTTGACATTTTGAATCATTCTGATTCTATATTCAGTTTAAAAGAATGCTCTGTCTGTGATGAAACTATCCCTCCTTCCAAAGAAAGTAACAAAAACCCACACAAACGTGTAGGATGAGTTATAACTCAAAAGAAATAAAAATCAGAACACTCTAAAAAGACAAAAGAAATGAAAAAAAAAAAAAAGACTCATGTTTCCAATTCATGGTCCACATTTGTAAAGATATTCTCTTCACGGAATTGGAGTCTTGCTATTTTGTTGCTATCTCTCACTCCCTTCTCATGCTCTTTACATGGGACAAATACATGGGACATATGAAGGTATTTATTATACACAGAACATCCTTCAGTTTGAATTTAATGTTGGAAATATGTACCACCGTATTAAATGGAAGGAAAGAACTTATTTGTAAATGCATGCGTCCACTGATCATGTTGTCTTTAGAATACGTTCCGCAACTTCAGGGGTCCTTGTACTGCATTGCCCATCTCATTCTCTTTTTGGTACCTCAAAAACAAGAAATGTAATCGTATGCTTCTCTGATCTGAGTTTCTGAGCTTGAAGGCTGTAGTCTGAAATAGTCCCACATCACCAAAAGAAAATGGGAAAGAATGGAAAAGGATGTCTCACCTAGTTTAGGAAGAACCATAGTTCTATTAATGTCGTTTTCTCTATCAAGTGCTTTTGTTTGTTTTTTCAATCCTACTATCTCTTTCTTGGAATTTAATTGAGCAGTCTGTCTTACAACCAATCACAAATCACTTCCTCCTTGAATCCTCTGTTTTATTTATCCCTCAATCAAGATATTGCAGCTGAGGGTTCGGCATGCTTAGTATTTGAGAACCCTTCACAAATTGGAAAGAGCTATCACATTCATTGCACATTAACCAGTCTTGGTTTGTTACCACTCCATTGTAGATTTGGTTATATAGTTGGTGATCCCACACCATCCATGTGGTGGGTCTTTCTGTGGATAGGCTATGGAACTAAAACAAGTAAACAACACCTATTGAAGGATCATGGCCATGCAATAAATAGATTTCTCCCTCTAGGCCACAAATGGAACAGCTAAGGTATCCCTTCTGTTGTGATTATTCTACTGTTACCAGTCAGTGAACTGCAGTGGCCTACCAAATGGAAAGTCCAGATCCACCCAAATCATTCTCCTCAACTAGCCAACACTTGATGCTAGCCAATTTAATGGTATCTGGATCCATTTCTTGAAACTTCATAGTCTTATTAGACCATCTGTAGAATGTAGTAAGAGGTTCACAATCTGCAAGTGGTATGGGTAGATGCCTCCACCCATAAAGGCGGTTGAGTTTTGGTTCATTTAGATTGGGGGAGGTACTTTCGCTTCTTTTAATTGATTCAGTTGATTCTGATATGTTCTATCTGGAAGGTAGTTCATCACTTTACATGGGTATTCACCACTTGCAAGAGTTCTACACTTAAGCTTGTCAGCTTCTTCATGATGTATATGTACTGCCTAATTCATTAATCTAGAGGTTTGCTCTAAGATTGATCTCTTTGGCAATAAAGCCCAAATCATCAATTTAGATGGCTAAACATAATTAGAATAACTTCCAATTTCAGTTTACCTTCTCTGTAAACACAATTTGATTAACTTCTGAACTTCTTCCCGCTTACTCCGTAAACATTAATTGTATAGGCTCTGAACTTCAGTCCTCAATATGGATAGTGAAGAGGATGAAGAGATGGAAAAAACCATTATTATGCAGGCAGTGGCAGCTTGCGTGGCCGCGGTAGGCGAATACTGTCAAGACTACATGTTCAAACAGCCGACACATCACGGAGAGGATGAACGGGCGTGGTTTATAAACTCAATCATTCAGTCCAGTGATCGGGATTGTGTTACTCAACTAAGAATGAGTTAGGAAGCATTTTTTGCACTATGTCATGAAATACACGAGAAGACACATGTTACAGATACTCGTTACGTCAGTCTAGAAGAACAACTGTTTATTTTCCTGTACACAGTTGGTCATAACGTTCGAAATCCGATGATAGGACATAGATTCACTTGATCGGGTGAAACCGTAAGCCGCCATTTTAACCATGTACTAGATGCATTGGTATCACTATATCCTCATTACGTTAATCAAACCGGACAAGAGACACCCGTTGAGATTCAAACAAACTTAAATTGGGCGCCATACTTTCAGGTATCATATTACCACTTAAGGTTTATTTTTTATATATCGTTGTTCATACACAACTATTTAAATGCATTCTCTTGCCTTTTGAAAGTCATGGAATACAACTAGGATTATGTTGGCGCAATTGATGAGACACATACTCCTGCTTACATACAAGCAGTCGACCATGCCAGTTTCCGCAACAGGAAAGGTGTCTTGTCTCAAAATGTACTAGCGGCGTGTTCTTTTGATATGAAGATTTTATATGTATTGGCGGGGTGGTAAGGTTCTGCCTCAGACGCGAGGGTGCTACACAACGCTCTGAGTTGCGCTGATGATCCTTTGATTGTCCCAACTGTAGTCCTTGGTGATCTTAAGCGTTTTACCTACTTTTCTTTACGAAGTCATGCTTCGAGTGGACCCTAATAAAGCCTATATTTAAATGTGTAGGCAAGTATTATGTCGTCGATGCTGGATATGCTCATTCACCGGGATTTATGGCTCCTTACAATGGGATTAGATACCATTTGCAAGAGTATCGAACTGGGAGAGCACCAGCAAACATGAAGGAACTATTTAACTATCTACGCAATGCCATAGAATGTTGTTTCGGTGTAATTAAGGCCAGATTTCTGATATTGAAAACGGCGATTCAGTATCCCTTCTATACACAAGTGAAAATTGTGATAGCTTGTTGTGTCTTGCACAATTTCATACGATCAGATTGTCAGAATCATCAAGATCTACAAGATTCGGGTATATCAGTAAATGATGTGGATAATAACCCTACACCACATGAGGTCTCAACAAACGATGAAAGGCAATGTCTACTTCGAATCACTCAAAGAGAGAAAGAAGCGTGGGTTAGAGTACAAGATGATATTGCGCAACGGATGTGGGCAGATTCACAACGAAACAAAAGGACTAGATAACGTACTATATATCTTAATATATGAATGTTTTGGTTAATGTAGCACAAAGTATGCATGAATACAGGAAATATTATTAATTGTCTTAAAATTATACAACATCTTCATTTTTGATAAACAGGTCGTAGACATTCTTTTTTCAGAATTAATTTGTGTTACCTTAAGATATGCATCGATGCAACATGTAACTGTGCATCATATGTGTAGGTCCAATGTCGAGTTCTTCGCCTATCGATGCATCGACACCGATACAATCACCGGTTAGGTCTGTAGTGACACCAACTCGAAGTTCACCTTGGGAGAAGACGGTGAAATCACTTGCAAAACCATTAACCCGGGTAGCGAAGGTCAAATGGACTAAACCAATGGATGAAATAGTATTTGACACTTAATGGAACAAATTGCAATGGGACGGAAGGCAGACAATGGCTTCAAGAGAGAAGCATATCAAGTAGCCGCTGATGCGGTAACAAAACATATACAGGTGGCTGTCAATTGGCAAAATATGCAGAATCGGGTGCGCTATCACAAGAGGGAGTATCATGACGTAAAGGACATGCTGGCAACCAATGGATTTGGCTGGGATAGTGAGCGGATGGTAGTTACAACACCTGATGATGTATGGGAAGAGTATCTTTGGGTATGATCTTCTGAACTTTGTTAAGTATCTAAATATGGCAACATATAGTCAGGATGTTGTTTATATTCTATTTTAATTAATGTACTTACCACTGGTTATTTTGAATTTGTAGTCACACCCACGCGCCGTAAGGTTATGAGGCAAAAGGATAGAGAGAATGGATGACTTAGTGGTCATTGTTGGATCCGATCAAGCAACAGGATGTTACGTCCAGGGTAGCACGAGTATGACGGCATCCTTGTCTCGGGTCCAGCGAGATCTGAAGGAGTCGTGGACGGAGATCGATGACGATGTCACGACACGGTTGACCTCTCGGACGATACTATAAGCGGATCGATGGGGAACACTCCATTTTCCTTCGTCCCATCGGGTGGGGGAAATCGGGTGTTTCATGGTACTCCTATCCACACATCCGATTCTGATAGTAATCGTAGTGGGAGTAGCACTAAGAAAAGACAGTGACCACCTCGTCCCTGCGACGTACTTGACATCTATCTGAATACTGTAGCAGATGCAATGCGTGATTTCGGCCTTGGAAAAGAGGTCAATCAAATAAGCAAAGTATTGGATTTGCTAGAGGAGGTGCAAGGGCTGACCAACAGCGAGTTCATTGAGGTTGGCTAGCTCTTAAGTCAGGACAAGCAACTCGCTTCTTTCTTTGTGAGTCTACGACCTGAGCGTCGTGTAGAATGGCTAAAGAAAACAATATCTGATAAGTTTGCATCTGGTGGTGGTGGTTCTGTTTGATGGGGATCTGTTTGATATGGTTTTTTGGATTTGGGATTTGTAATAACTTAACTGGTATTTTGGACATGTTCTGTTTGGTAGACATTAGTTATTAAACTGTTTACGTTAGATATAATGTGGAATTTGAACTCTGCTATTATAAAATCGTAGATTGGTTATAATCGTATGCCCAGATTGGCCGGGATGACGAATTCGGATATTGCCGAAGGAAATCATGGTTAGTTGATAAATTGGATGTTCGGCTAATATCCAGATCTTCAAGGGTATGTAATCCTTAACTGTTCAACAACTTAGCAAATACACACTGGTCGCGCCTCTCACCTCCCGTATGTTTGAATTTGTTATATTTTATAATTTAGTAGAAACACTTCAATGCTTTTGATTTTGTATGAATAGTATATCCTCATGCTTATTTGAGTTTATTGTAATTGTATTTACAGATGGGGAAAGAGAAATATTACGTTGTACTCGTTGGTCGCAGACCAGACATTTATGTATCTTGGGAGGAGGCCAGATTAGAGGTAGAAGGCTATAATGGGAGTTGACATCGAGCCTTCAGAAACGTGAAAGATGCATATGCCTATTGGGAAAGCTACTATGACAATTCAATTGGCCAACCAACTGCAAGACGAACCACATATGATGGATGTGTATCAAGCTCTTTTGACCATCTCGACACGAGGAGGATATGTTGTTTGTCAACCCAACAGATGTCACGAGTCATGGTATCTCGGGCTACTTTGACGGATGAGACCAAGATGTCCTTTGGTGAGACAGTAGTTGCGTTTATTACGGGCATCGTGGTTATGTTCCTCATCCTCTATATTATTATTAGACTGTAGTATATTTTCTGATGTATGTCTATAGTAATCCTTACAAACTCTACTAGCACTTATTCCAGGATCTCCATTACATGATGCTTCATGTAATACTTCTTTTTTGCTTCAGTTCCCACACAGAGAACATGGTAAATACTAATGGCAATCAAGACCATTGATCTAGTGGGCCACCATGTGGATGCATTGAGGGCCAAAAGAACTGCAATGATTTTGCACTGGTTGTTTTGGTCGGAGACGAAAGTCGGTTTTTTTAGTCAATGGAGTCTCATGGCTACTGTACTCCAATCCCCCTGATTTTGGGTCATCCTCCTGGTCCACCAAATCAACACTGCTAACCACAACAGGAAAGTTCTATAAATATAATCAACACGTTTTGACGCATGCAACATAACAAACCCCACTTCTCTAAACATGAATTGTTTGATCCTCAAAAACTCATGAAAACATCATACCAGGTACAAAGCAGGGCCCTTCTTTCA
>JAJHSJ010000017.1:23578602-23806795 GCA_021015155.1 Magnolia officinalis
GAAAAAGAGGGATGGGTTATTGTACTTGAGGTATGGTTGTACTTGACATTGATTGATTGATGAGACATGACGTAGAGATTCCCTCAAAATTTGTAATGCGCGACGTTTCTTCGGAATGAACGCTGGCCCACATCTCTTGGCCTGGGTATCGGTTCGGTGTGCGAGTCGCGGTGTTAGAACCGCAGCGACGACACGGTCGCTAAGGTACAAGTTTCGGTTCGGGCTGACTTCAGTATGCGGGAATCGGCTTAGGATCGCGAGCAAACATCGGATACAGGTCGAGGATTGCGAAAATTCGATCGGGAGGACCACGAAAGTCAACGGAATTGTATAGACTAGGATATGGGTCTTACAACCCGTGTAAGTTTTTTTTTTTTTTTTTTAAAACGCAGGAACAAACACTCATCGAACATCATTTACATTCCAAGTCAAAGAAGCTTCATGCATTTCATTCACCAAATTTTGTCACAATACATAAGATATAATTTTACATGAATTATGACAGAAGATGCATGTGAGCTAACCTTCCAAAGCTTTAAACACTGAAACATACTAACAACCAAACAAGTCTACTAAGCTAGTACAAAGGAAAACTAATAGCAAAGCAAACTAAAAGACGACTACACATGTGACTAATCGTCCGAATCTGGAGATGGAGGAGGGGCACCCTTGTCCTGCATGCAGCACAGGATAGCCTTCAAGGTGCGAGACACCTCTTGAAATTTTATTTCACGAAGGCCCGGGTCTCGCTGACCTCCTGTCGCAGGGCAACCTGACCCTCCTCAATTTGAGCCAAGCGGGCTTCCAAAGTAGCCCGATTGCAGCGGTGCTCTGGTGTAGCAGGAGGAGGTCCCTCATCAGACTCTTGGGCCTCCTCTTTTTCTTCCCGATCTCCCCCTGAGCCACTGCCCTCATCTTCACTGCCATCCCCACCACTTCCTTCTTCTTTGTCGCCACTTTCTTCCTCACCTTCGCTTTCCTCGATATCTTCACTTTCTTCTTCTATATCATCGCTTTGATCCTCAAGGCAAGCTTGGCATCGCCTTTAGCCAATACCCATGTTGTCGAGCGTGTTTTTGCAGATATGGTGGATTGGGGCGACGTCCTCCATATGGAGTTGGAAACAGTAGTGGCGGGCTATCTTACAAACAAGTCAACCAAAAGGTAGAGAGGAGCTCTCCCTAGTAGACCGTGCAGTGCAGATTATCTAGGATAGGACAAGAGTAGGCAGGCATACTTTTTCTCCTTGCTCGACTCTATATAAGAAATCCACTATGAACCTTGTGCATTCGGTGCGATTACTCCACCTAAGATACACGTTATACATGTATATGTGGTGGAGCAGGCGAAAGTCGGCCGTCATCTTGGATGAAGCGAGACTATTTTCCTGCCTCCAATGCTCGAGTCGGACACATAGAAAATGGGTGCGGAGTCTCTTCTCTCCCTCACTAGTGAGGTAATTCTCACTGGCGTGCACCACACCTCTTTCGACTCCCATAATGCGAGCAATCTCGTCCACCCTAACTATGATCTCCTGCCTTCCTAGAGGGATAGTAAACTGGAGAGGCTTCAATAGTGGATTCCGAATGAGGTTGTAGAAGGTGCGCACAGTGCCTTTGCTCGCATGAGTGTTCCCTTCAAATATGGGACCCCACCCATTATCCAGGAGAAAATTGATGGCTGGATACATCCCAAACATCTTCTCATCGACATGCACCTCAAATACGACCTTGCGGTTGCAGAACATACCCAGGTTGATGTTCGGCAGTATTGATCTCTCTAACGGAATGTGAGGATCGAGGTCCCGCTTGGACCTCCGTTCACGCTCGGCACTCGTACTGGCTTTGGCATCCGCCCTCCTCGTAGTACGGCGTGGTCAGCTCGGCCCGTCCTCATCTGGGGCTGCTCTCTTCTTTCCCATGAGAGAAAGGAGCATAGAGATTGAGAAAGATGGCAATAACAATTTCAAAGAAAGCCATTGGAAGTGTAGGAAACTTGGGAAATGAGATGAGTATGTAGATTTTTGAGATTTTGAGACACAAAGATGGGCTTGTGTACTCGAATGGGAAGAAACAAGGGAGATGAAAGGTGGTAAGGGATGAGTTTTTGAGGGAAAAGATAGAGATGATGTAAAGTGTGGAAGAAGATGGAAGATTGATGGGAAAAGTAGAAGAAGGTGGTGCCTTGAATGTATGGAAGAGGGTTTGAGAGGAAAATGGGGGTTTTGGAGGGTTTAGAGGGCTAGGAAATGAGTGAAATGCAAACAGGGGACGGGAGTGGAGGGGGGTCAAAAAGAGAGGCCTCAACGTGTGGAAGGGCCCACCTGACCGGGCGGGGGGCGTCGCGAAACCGAACCGAGACGGGCAGTGCTGCCACCCGGGCAACGTGAGTTCACCCGCGGGCGGGAGGTGCTTTTGACACCGCCCGGACTTTGGTCCGACGCGGGGTGGCTCTGCCTGGGGGCGGTGTCCACCCCTCCCCGGGGTGCTAAAAACATGTGGGACCCACCTTGGGTTCCTCTATAAATCACGGTGTGGCCCCCACTCTCGGACTACTACTCGCACGTATTCGCGCTTTTGGCGTGTTTTGAGCGTGGGATTTGTCGAATTACCGCTCAAACACGTCAATTGACGGTTTAGAAAGGGGTTGAGATCATTTTTACATGACCTTATATGCATACGGGTGAAATTTAACGGTCAGTTTCACTTCAACGGTGGTAGGATCACCGACGGGTGAAACTTGGGATCCTAAGATTGTTTCTACCTTTCATCGTACCCTCCTAAGTCAAAGTACGTCAGTGTGCGTCGTGTTACCATAACCCAGGTCCAGTTTAATTCAAATCATGCTCTGATACCAACTTGTAACGCCCTGAAAATCGAGGGTCGAGCAGGAGTCCAACTCCCGAGTTCCAACGCATCACTTATGCAACATAGATAATGATGATTAAATGTTGTCTGTATTAGCACATTAAACATGAATGGGATTACACTAGATCAGCATAACATACTCCAGAGACAGTTAAATTATGCAGGCGGAAGACTGTGATAAGTATATAGAATGTATAAGTGGTTGTAAGTCCCCAGAGTATGAACATGATACCAAGTTAAATAATTACATGTTTGGTTCCAAAATATACAAAATAATAAAGTGTAATGTTGTCTAATCCATATCCATGTAGCCCCGATGGCGCAACTCTAGGTCTACATGGACCCGTCAGAGAGTTACAGATAGGAGAACTCCTCCTCGTCGTCGTAGAAGTCAGGCTTCACCTTGTAGGTCTCGACGTCAGCTGAAACTACATCAGAGTCTGGTTGGTATTTTAAAACACCATCCCAGAGTGGGAGTGAGTGATCAACTCAATGGAGCTATAAGACAAAGGTTAACATGTTATCAATTCAGTCAAACAGTAATGATAAAGCAGTACAACAATCATGTCCTAAGTACTCTTGTTAATGCAAGATGGTATGCTACAATAATGTATGCCCTGCCTGCAATCCCTCAACGACATCATCTCACGATCGCGCATGCAACACTCCCAGTAAACGTGCGCTTCCTCGCCAAAGCACCGTGCAATGCGATGCATGATCGTGTTAGACAAGTTCTTATTTAGGCTTATTCATACAGCATATTCGGGAAGCTAAGGTATCTCTCTTATATCATTTCCCAAACAATGATCATTTAGGGTTGTCAATCCTAGTCAATCACATACAATAGGTATGTTCCAGGTCACTACGGAGAGGCTCGTCATCTCAGCGCAGGCCTGGTTTATACTCAAGGTCACTACGGAAAGGCTCGTCACCTTAACGTAGTCCTAGTGTATACTCGAGGTCACTACGAGAGGCTCGTCACCTGATCGTAGGCCGACAGCTCGAATACAATGTCTCATACCACCGTATTCGGTTCACGAGTTTGGTTTGCTCACTGGACACTACGGGGAGGCTCGTCACCCCAGCGTAGGCCGACAGCTCGACCACGGTGTCCTATACCACCATGCCCGGCTCATGATCTTAGCGGATCGGGGTACCAAGGTTAAATGGGCGTTACATTGGTAAGTTGCTACCTTAGATTAAAGCAGTAGCGTCCATATATGGTGAACATACATTAAGCCAATCGTGTTACTCGACAAGCTCGACTAGTACGAGCGCTCGTTGAATTAATCGACATGGAGCACGTAAGCACTCCTCGTGGCGTAACCACTATCGATAATCACCGTATGACTCGGATTCATCGAACGTATCTGTCGTGGCTAAAACCATTTGACCACCGACCGTAAACCATTACCGATCGCCTAGACTACATCGTAGCCCCAACCACACTCCAAACAGTAGCATTCACATGTAATAGTCAAAGGCAGCATGTGACAACCAATCTAAATATAGATCTCATTTGAGCATTTCAACAAACAAACAGTACACATGTTAACATACATAAGCATTTCATCCATAATCACGTAGTAGTAAGATGAGTTACATAAAGGAAACTGTAACTATAGATAAGGGAATTGAGAATCCTATCTCAACGCCCTCATTAAATACTTTACAACAAACATTTTCTCATTTAGGCATTTTTATCAAACACTTAGACTACACATTTCAATGTACATGTAATATATTAATTATAACATATATTATAGGAAGTCCTTTCACAAGGAGCTGACACACATACAACAATCATGTATTTACAATTTATAATCATGGTAAGTACATGGATTGCATTATACTCAACATAGTACATATATATATATATATATATATTATATATATATATATATATATATAATACACGAGAAAACATCGTATCTAGGCACCTATGATAGCAATCAAGTCGTCATCATAAATCTTAACTGACATTGAAAGCCTTGAAAACATAACCTAAACGTTTATAGTCCGCACCTTTCGCCGGTAGACTCGTATCGAACTCAGTTTGAATCTTACGTTTTCGTCTACGACCCAACGACAACCTATAGCATGAAATAGGTCAGCTATTTCATCATTACTCTATTCGAATCCCTAAAACAAATTAGGGTAAGGATTTCTTACCAAAAACGGAATCGGAATCGCCGGTATAGCAACACAAATGAGGTGATTCAGCACGTGAGGCGATGGGATCGAATCCCAGCAACTGTCTCTCACTTTCTCTCACTTCTCCTCACTCTTTCCTCCACTTTTTTTCTCTCTTCTCTCTCTTAGGGTTTATAAATTCATATGGAATGAGAGAGAGAGGGGATTTAAGGCCCTTATATAGGTCCAGAACTGACCTTAATGGCCCCAGGGCCATGGTATACTTAGGTTATAGCCAAAAGTTGGCTGTTTCGGTCCAACGGAGCACATCTGGAGGCCCCTTTTCTACATACGATCCAGAGGAAGTCCCCTGACGATGGATCTATGTCAGGTTAAGATTTTAGTTCGATCAGATTTGTGGATCGATCGTAGAGGACCAATTTTAGTTCAACGGTCATTGTCACTCGATCAGGGCCACAAGTACACTGACATGTGTAGGAAAATTTTCCTGATCCGAGGATGTATTTGGATCAGATTCTGATGGTCTGAAACCTTAAATTTGGCCCACAAGTGAACGGCCCAATTCACTTAAATCTGAGTTCATTTTCTAAAGTTATTCGCATTTCTCACTCACTTCACTTCGGGTCCAGGTTGTACGTTTCTGGATACTATTTGGACTTGATTTTCGAGATGGTTGTCAAGTCCAGTAAGACGGTCATAACTGTATAGTTTCGCGATTATCGGACTTTCGATGCGCGGTCCAGGTTCGAAACGAAGTTCAAGCTGCTCCCAAGAGCAACGGTTTTGAGATTGATCTTGCGTTTTTAGGTACTGTAGCGTTAGCAATTCTACTAATTTTGGGTCTTACAGATCATATAGAAAGTTGTTCAAGCTAATCTAACATTTAATTTAGTTTAGCACTTAATTATTTTTCGTCTAATTTCTAAAGGATTTGGTCCTGAGTGATTTCTGCCTGAGGTGGTACTTGGGTCTTTGTTCGAATTTTTTCGAGACATTACAATGGTGGATCTTGGGGTGGAAAGTGGGCCACATACAACACACTTTCTCTCCTTGGAAGAGCTTGGACGGCCACCACTTTTTTAGCTTGGAATTTGTGTTGAGAAAGAGAGAGAGAAAGGGTGGTTGTAAGAGAGGTGATGGGTGTGAGTGATGGATGTGAGTGATAGGTGTACTTGACTTGAGAGTTGACTTAGGGTGGTTGCTTCTCTTAGAGAGAAAGAAAGCATGGGTTGTGTACTTTTGATTGATTGATTGATTGATTGATTGATTGATGGGATGTGTTGTAGAGATTCTCTTGGGTTCGCAAATGCGCAACATTTCTTCGAGATAAATGCAGGCCCATATCTCCTGACCAGGGTATCGAATCGGTGTGCAAGACGCGGCGTTGGAACGCGGGGCGACGGTGCAGTCGAAAGGGTAAAAGTCTCGGATTAAGCCAACTCAAATCTACGGGATACAATTAAGTTCATGCACAAACGTCGATTGTAGGTCGTGGGTTGTCGGAATTCGTTGGGAAGGATTGCGGGAGTCGACGGAATAGTACGAACTAGGATACGGGCCTTACAGCGTTGACCATTCCGGTGAATATCCATTGTTATGGGATGCAGGTCGAGTTAGATTTTTAACAAATTATATTCCACATTGTGATGATCACTACGTATGATGAACCTCACACGCTTTGATAAATATGCATCTTATGTAGGTTATTTGCGCATGCTGATACTTCTAGTAGTAGTGGAGTACGAGACGTATCAGAACCCTTACATTATTTATTATGAATCTCTTAAATTATTGTTAATCTTAAAGGATAACCATCACTATGAGTAGGGCGTTGACCATCTCCAACCATACAGATGATGCAAGTGACGTATAGATTGAAGACTTAGAGGACCATCTCCCTATGAAAGATTATATCGAATAAATAAGAAGATAATTTTATGAATTAGTTTTATACTTCCACTGCGAACTTGATAATGTAATAAGCTCCCATTGAGAGGGCATTTGATTATTTAATAAATTCTTTTACTTTGATGAAATAATCAATATAGTCGATTTCATTCTCATGAATGTTACCTTCATGAATGTATCTGAATGTGATCCAAATGAAAAAAAAAAAGGTGCGATTTTTAAAACATCCAATTTATACATTATTAACACCTAATTTTCTCAGGCACGGTACAAACTCTGGCTTTGAAAATTCGGGATGTTACACCAAGAGATAATTTGGTATGATCGAAGGTATATTCCGAGCGACCGAACGTCACAGTAGGCTACAACCGAAGTGTAACAAAAGTGCATAAATTAAAGTCGGTTCCAAGTCGGTGCAAATTTTTCCTATTTAAATGGATGTTTTAGGCTTTTTAGGGACAAATTAGGGTAGAAGGGATAAAACATAGAGTTGTGGGACTTTCAAGGAGTCCTCTAATCCTTTGGTTCTAGTCAGTTTTTTTTTTTTTTTTTTTTTTTTTTTTTTTTTTTTTTTTTTTGAGTTTTAGTTCAATCATGTGTTTGAATGGCTATTCTCTTAGCTAGGGCTAAGAGGTGAAGCTTGTAATTATTCTTAATACTTAGTTTACTTTGATTCAAGTATTTGATTTGATTGTTGAACAATTCATTAATATTTGGTTTCAATGAAGATTTATTTCTAGTTTACTTTGATCCATTGTCGACTCTGGGCACATTGGATGCTTAAGAAAGCTAAGAATAATTTCTTATCTATTTTGCAAGAGATTGATCTGTAAATCTATTGATCTATTATAGACTGCTGGCAAGATAGATGCTTTGAATTCCTTGCGATCAATACTTTGGTTCATGATGTGGGACCAATTCAATTGAAGTTTAAATCTATTTTGGTCTATGAATGATGATTTAACTGCTCTATTATCCAGTTAGATAGGATAGAGCTTCGATTCCTGTTGAGTTATACGATTGAATCAAGTGAATTAACATTAAGATATAGTTATAAGTGGATCCTTGGCGCTCTAATGTTTTAATTCTATTAAATTCATTCTCAATTACAACATTACTCTTTAATTATATCTTAGAAGTAGTTCTAGTTCTAATTCCAAAATGTTCCAGAAATCGTACAATCATAAGTCCCTGTAGGTATGACCTCGGTCTAACCGAGTATTATTACATTGTAACCCTGCAGTTGGGGTTGTCATAACAAGTTTTTGGTGTCATTGCCAAGGACTTCGGCTATTTTTTTTAAAAATAAATAAATTAGTATTAGAATTAGTGTAGGATTAGGGTTAGTTTTTAGCTTTGTTTCTAGATTAAGATTTTCTGAATTATTAGATACTAACATCGTTTCTTCTGTTTTGTAGAATCTAACTTAATATTGTCAATCTGGTATTATCCTTCTAACCCACTTGTTGTAATATTTTAGATTTCTTATTTTCTATAATTTTTATTTTAGTAGAAGTGATATTAGTTTAGAGTAAGTTTGAGAGTATTTCATGCCCAAGTGGGTCCGTGACAATACTCTACATCTGTGACGCCCCGGTCACTGTTTCATGTGGGCGGGCACACATGTGGGCGGGCCCCCAAGTGCGGCTGGCAGGCTACTGTGTGGCTGGCAGGCTACTGTGCTGGGCGAGCTACTGTTGCAGTTGACTGTAGCGTAACTTGTCCCACATCAGAAGAGTTGTCTGGAGTTGTGGTGGTTATATGTTGGGTTTCTCCCTTAACAAACATGACGCGTTTTAAAGCCGTGAGCTTCGGCAAAGCGGACAATATCATGTGCTGTGGGGGTGGGCCTTACAAATGGTATCAGAGCCGAGGACGGCTCTGCCCTCGGTGGGGGATAATGTGACGCCCGGTCACTGTTTCATGTGGGCGGGCACACGTGGGCGGGCACAATGTGGGCGGGCCCCCAAGTACGGCTGGCAGGCTACTGTGTGGCTGGCAGGCTACTGTGCTGGGCGAGCTACTGTTGCAGTTGACTGTAGCGTAACTTGTCCCACATCGGAAGAGTTGTCTGGAGTTGTGGTGGTTATATGTTGGGTTTCTCCCTTAACAAACATGACGCGTTTTTAAAGCCGTGAGCTTCGAAAAAGCGGACAATATCATGTGCTGTGGGGTGGGCCTTACAACATCTCTTAAGTAAAGGAGGATTAGTTGAAGGTTTGCATATCCATAACTGGATTAGACAAAACCTAAGATCCTCTGAGTTGGCAGAAAATATGGCTGAAAATCAACCTCACCATCATGCCGAGGAACAACAAGATGAGAATGATGTACACAATGTTCCTCCACCTAGAACTCTACGTGATTCTTTGCAACTAATAAGGATGAGCACACATTCCTGTATAGTTTTCCACATAATGTAGGAAACATGGATTTTAAGCCGGGAGTGATTCAACTACTCCTAAATTTTCATGGAATAGATTCTGATAGTCCATACCTACATTGCAACGAATTTGATGAGATTGTAGCGACCTTACACTTCCATAATCTGTCAGACGACACCTTAAGATTAAAGTTGTTTCCTTTCTCTTTGAAGGGCAAAGCTAAGTCATGGCTTCACTCCTTGAGACCGAAATCGATTGGGACAAGGGCTAAGATTGTAACGCTCGATTAAAAAAAAATGAATTTAATTTTTAAAAAATTTAAGTGAGAGAGAGATCCACTGATCTTATCTCATCTCTTCTCTTATGTCTTCAGATCCCAACTCTCCCTGGCATCTCGTAGTCTCCTAATAAACTCTTTATCTCAAAGAGGGAGCATGTGAGAGAGAGAGTCCTACTAAGACTCAAAGAACCAAAGAAAGAAAATCCTTTAAAAAATGGGAGAGAAAGTGGGAGAGAGGTTTTTAGAATTCGCTTATTCAGGTTAATATAATGATATTTTTTTGTTTTGTTTCTGCGGTAGTTTAATTCAGTATTGATCTACATGTTAGATGGTTTGGATCAATCAAGCATCCATTGTGTACATTTAACTCATCCATGTGGAAAGGTACACTGATGCGTATGGCTTTAGGACTGATGTGCAGAAGGTGAGATTTTTCCATGCTATTTGACACCTCAATGAACCGTACCGACCATAGATTTACGAATGTTCTTTCTTAATTTAAGGAAATTGAAGTAATACTGGAACAGTAATTCTCTGTACAAGCTACAACTTGGCACAAAGAAATTATTCAAGCTAATCTGAAACATGTGATTAAATCCTCACTGTTCATTAGATTCTTAAGAACAAAATTAATTAAAATCTTAAATTTTAAACCGATCGGACCATTGGATGGGCGGCGTCGACATGAGGAAATGGTAGACAATAAATCATATGTTGATTTATAGTATGGAACCATTTAATGGTTGAGATCTAATTTGATTTGTTCCAATTATCAAAATTCGGACATCAGATGATGATGACATCCAGATTTGATAATTGATTTAACTATCTAGTGGGCCGCATTGACTAATAAATGTGATCATTAAGAATTGTAATAAATTAATGTATGGATGGTCGGATCAAGATGATCATCAGTTGTCCCTTGAAATTGATCAAGTGATGATCAATGGTTGGCCTTGATCCATCTATCAAATGTGATTCGAACCTTAAATTATTAAAGTAGATAAATCTCCAAAATTTCATGTAATTCATCACAAAATGCGTTAAAAAAATTATAATTTCAGGGTTAAAATAGAATTTTTCACGATATGGGGTTCTGACGTAAAATTTTAGAATATTACATAATGCCACCGTAAACTTTAAGAAAAATCAATTTTCAGGATTCTTACTAAAAACAACCCGAATTTACAGAAATTACAGGGGCCTAATTCTAACAACACCTTAATTTTGTTATATTGCTTACTAATTTATGAATTCATTTAAATGAGATATCTTTTTATTTAAATGGATTTAAATCGATCAAACATGAGATTAAAAAATAATTTTTATTTATGTGATTTTAGAGAATTCTAATTCAAATCAAACCATTGGTTTACGGAATCATCTCTTCCGCATCAAGGTGAGTGATCCCAATGTGTTTTCCCTCAATTAAATTAAAATATATCATTGATGATGTGTTGTATGTATGCTTTAACCTTGTTATTATGATATCTTATTAGATTTAATTGAATATATAATTTTGATTGATTTATTATTAATGATGTGATTTGTTAAATATGCTAGTATAACCAATGATCTGATTTACCGTATTGGTGAACTTATGATATGATTTTTCTTTATAATTGCAACTAGTGATCTGATTTGCTGAATGGTTATAACTATAAATTGATGGTTGTGATGATGTTACCAGTTATCATGAAAACTACAATGATTCATATTTGAGAATGAGAATGATTATATGATATATCATGCATGACTATTTGATATGCTTGTGCATCTATCATTTGCATGCACAACACAAACTGAATTCCTGGGGACCTTCCTATATGGTATACCTGGTAGAATCGTTACCAGAAGCCCATTACACAAATGGAAGCCTACTCAAGGAGTAGATGTGGGTCTTACCTATGCCTACCAAATGGTAGAAGCCTGTTAAGGGGCAAATGTGAGTAGTGGATAGATTCCCACTTGATGCATTCATGCATTCACACATTATATAATATTTGCATTTTTTCTGAACTTATATTGTATATGATTATTGTTGTTCTATTCTAATTTGATGTGAAGAACTATGTCGAGACTTCTCATTAGGCCTAGCCAGCTTACCATGTATTGATATATAACGCGGTCCCATACACTACACATATACACATCATTTTGTTAGTCGTGCTCTAATTTAGTTAGTTGATTTCGGTTTATGCCGCATGATTCATTTAAAATTTCAAATGCTCATACACCAATCAAATGAAGCCCAAATTAGTTAATTCTGCAAAGCATAAGCGACACCCATAAATTCGGGAGTTGGGCATTACTCGACCCTCGAATCTCAGGGCGTTACAAGTCCCGTTCACAAGGTCTTAGCTAGCAAAAATCTGATGTGGGCCTCCCAAAATTCATGTGGGCCCAATTGTCTTCAAGGAGCAAAAGAAAAGGAATGGGAGAAAGAAAGAAAGAATATATGCAAGGAAAAAAGAAAAAGAGGGAATCAAAATGAACCTTGGGCCCACCAAGGCACACATAGGGCACAAAGGTTCACTTTGTAACCATTTGTTTACATGGTGAAGTCTCCTCCCAAAATTGAAACCCTCCCCATGCACACTTGGCATATGTGGGGAAAATGACATTTGTTAAATGAGGAGAAAAAAAAATGATATCGAAGAAAGAAGCTCCGACTTCATGTCCATGCACCACATTCATGTCTTAAAAGGCACTTGCACTTGCTGCCCTTGGTCTCCTTTGGTCAATTCGAACACCACCTATGGAGAAAGGAAGGAAGGAAAAAAAGAAGAAGAGAAAATGAGAAGAGAGAGAGAGAGAGAGAGAGAGAGAGAGAGAGAGAGAGAGAGAGAGAGAGAGAGAGAGAGAGAGAGAGAGAGAAGGAATATGGAAGGGGTGATGAGAAAGGGAGAACTACCTGCACCACCTTATTGTCCAAAGCTCCCCAAAATGGCCACCACCTAAAAATTGTCAAAAGCTAGGGGAGAGAAGAGAGGAATGGAGAAAGAAGAGAGAAAATGAGAGAGGGAGAATGGGGAACTTGAAACAAATGCTGGGACTGCCTCCCCTTGGGCCACATTTATAGAAAACACCCATATATGCCATTAACTATGAACTGGAAAAAACCGCTGGACAAAGAGAGGATGAGCAGAGCCTAATGGGCCACTCGCCACTTTCCAGGTGATGGGATTGGGCACAACCCTCTCCCCTTGGGAAGAGTTGTTACATGGGAATCTTGCATGGATGGAAGACTAAAGTGATGGAGGAGATAGGGGAGAATAAAAAAAAAAAAAATGAAGGGAAATTTTGAAATAAATTCAAATATGAATTTCTCACAAGTATTTGAATGAGAAATTGAGGAGAATTTGCAAGGGAGAGAAAAAGGCTTTTCCGAATTTTCAAAAATTACAAAAAGGTTTCAATAAAAACCAACATCGATTGTGACCCCCCAATTTCATAATCTGATGGACTATATCATCTTTGAAGATCTCAAAAACTATTTCAATAAAAAAATAGCATCGATCACAACCGTCAATTTCACAATCCAATGGACTGGATCGCTTAAAAAAATCATAAATATATTTTAATAAAAACTAACATCAATCGCGATCATTGATTTTGCAATATAATGGATTGAATTACTTTAAAAAATCATAAAGAATTTTTCAATAAAAACCAGCATCGATCGCAATTGTCAATTTCGCAATCCGATGGACTGAATCACTTTTAAAAAATTGTTAAAAATATTTCAATAAAAACCATCATCTATCTCGATCATCAATTTTGCAATTCGATGAACTGGATCACTTCCAAAAAATCATACAAAAAATATATTTTAATACAAACCAACATCGATCGCGAACATTGATTTTATGATCTGATGGACTAGATCACTTTAAAAAATCATCAAAAATATTTCAATAAAAACTAGCATCGATCGCAATCACCGATTTCACAATTTGATGGACTGGATCATCTTTGAAAATCTAAAAAAATATTCTAATAAAATTGGCATCAATCACGTCTATCGAGTTCGCACATTCCAAAAATATTCAAAGACAAACCCTTAATAATTCATAAAAGGTTTTTATAAAAACCCCCTGAGGGGAGCTCTAAATTATCTCCAATGAGTTGCTACAGTAGATTATGGAACCGATTGACCATAGATTAGAATCTTGATCATGGCTGTCAAACTAATCTTGATCATGGTTGGAGCAAAGGAAAGCAAACTGAATTGTCAATTAGCATCCCCAGCAGATATAAATTTTGAACTCAGCCACCCGACCATTGGAAAACAGATAGGTCCTTTGCAAGTTTTCAATAAAAACTAGTTAGCTGAAAATCCTATAGGCATCCCTAGTGGAGATAATCATGTGAGCTGGGTCACATTTACAAAAATCATTTGCAATAAAACCCCATGGAGTATCACTCCCCATTGTGGGGGCGACGTTTATATATAAAAATAAAATTCAAAAAAGAGCACAAGTCTTCCAAGGGATTAAGAGATCTGTATATCTTTGGGTAGGGGCCAATGCAAAAGTAAATAACATTTGGCAACTCTCGGTTTCCCCAAAACCGTTGGAATCGCATGCGCGCAAAGTATGGTCGGTCTAAACTAAGAGTGAGAGAACGATCGTACTAAATGTTAGTGGTATGAATGGATGATAGGTCAAATCCTAGTTAAAAGAAACCATTTAAAAAGGCGAAAAAAGATAAATTGTAACTTAAGTATCAAAACCAGCAAATAGTGTGAAAAATGATCACCTGCACATACCTAATCCTGGATATTTGCATACCTTGATTGAGTTTAAGTCAGCGTAGTGAGATCCCCGTAAGGCTATAAAAAGCGCAGGATAAGCTAACCACTTTGACAATCAAATGAAACAAGTACTCTTGGAGTGATTTGGAAATGATAGACAATTCTAGTTCTAAACAGTATCCTCGTAAGGCCGCAGAAAGCACAGGGTTCTACTGTATTGTGTTCTTTTGATGTTAGTACCAATCAGGAGTGCAAATGTTGCAATTGGTTGCCCGTAAAGCCGTAGAAAGTGCAGGGACAATCGCAATGTTTTTCCCAAACCCCCTGTGATCCAAACCCCGATCCATCCCCTTAACCATGATCCAAACCCCGATCTATACCCTTAACCCTGATCCATAGCCTAAATTAACCTTGATCCAAAACCTAATCCATGCCCTAAACCCTAATCAAAACCTTAGTCCATACCCTTAACCCCGATCCAAACTCTAATCCAAACCCTAAAACTTAGTTAACTCGGTCGTAGTAACTTAACAGAACCCTAAAACTAGTCCTGAACCCCATCTTTAGAAAAAACTTAACCTATAAAATTAACCCTTGAGTCAACCAACTGAGTCAACTCACTTAGTCAGCCCTCAGCCCACATAGCATACCCAGTCAACTCACCTTGTCAAACCAAGTCCATAACCTATTTTGGTCTAATCTAATTCTAAAGCCTAATTTGGAGAAAAAGAGGAGACAACAAGGCATCTTCGGAGGACCAAACCTGTCCACATGTATAGGGGGGCCTCCCTCCGAAGCTAAAGTAAAAAAGGAGTGACGAGTGGTGCCTCGGGTGTCGTTTTCCACGTGGCACTGGCCATATTTCGGCCAACTCCTCACTCGTGTGTTGTTGTCCTCCATGCCTATTTCATGCATGTACAAAATCTGAAAATTACTCTGATGCCCCTCCCTTGAGCCAAAATTACACCTTATGTCATCTAAACCAATACATGAGATCTTGCCACATGACAATCTCAAATCTTGGCCATCCAAACCCTTTTTAACCTTAAACTTTGCAGGAATTACCAGAAAACTAGGATGGGGGGCTATAAATACTGTCATTCCCTTCACATTTCAAGCATCAAGGAAGCATTTAGGAAGCATCCCTTATCCCTCATTCCCTACTAATCCATAAACATCTCTTCGCCATCCATCCCACCAAGGAGAGTGACAGTGAGGAAGAGAGCCTAGCCTAGGTCCAATCCTAACACTAGCCTCTTGAGCTAACCCAAGTTCAATCTAAGCTATTTGATACGATCCTTGCGACACTACCATTCACACAACTATTTCAACCAAGCTGCATCTAGCCATAGCATTTACATAGCATAACATTAATATCATCACTCAACACACTTTGCACCAAATTGGTTTGGAAGTATGCTCTAAGGCTTGCCAATTAGATCAGATCCTGCCTAATAGAAAACTTGCCAATTACTTAACATTTTGTCACAAGCATTGCACAGATTCATATATGAGAACTGAATCATAACCCTTAAGAACAATCAAGATCCTATAAAGTAGACACCGAACAATTGTACGGGAAGAGTAAGTGCTTAACACCTCTCCTCTTTATTAAAGTTGTACACGAACTGAGTTAGCTCAGTTACCTCACTCAACTAGACTTGAAAAAGCTCGATTAGAAACCGAGTTCGAGCCGAGTCGAGCTGAATTTTTGAGCTCGAAAAAGTTCCTAGCCAAGTTCGAACTTGCCGAAGCTCGACTCAACTCGAGTCGGTATTGGCTCGAACCCGACTCAGTTCGGCTTGGATCAGCTTAAATCGAAAACTGGGTGTGTATATATATATATATATATATATAATTATATAATTATATACACACACACACACACTTGACATGCTTTACTCATTTTTAAAAAACCCTAAATCCCTAAATCCTCATATCCGTCCAGTGTCCGACCGTCTCTCTCTCTCACTCTCTAGTGTCCAGCATGAAATTGCAATAAGACCGCTATATCAGAAGTCGGAATAGGTCAAAGTGTCATAGAGGGGGGTGAATAGGACTTTATAAACTTTTCTTGATAATTAAAATTCCTATTAACCCAATCTTGATCTAATGTGGAACTATCAAGATATACTTACTTTAACTCTAATGACTTCCAAGCCGAGTGAGATTCAATCACAAGACTACTCAATATTTAAACAAGATTTAGCAATTTGTCTATGATGGATAAACAACGTGACAATGTGTGTGAGATGTGATTCTTAGCAGTTCTAAACATTCATGTTATCATGTTTCATGTAATCATTCAAAGAAAACATAATGAATGAATACGAAAATATCAATCCTTAGCACAGTCGTTTATAGTGGTTCGGCTATGTGCCTACTCCACTCCCGGCGGAAGCACTCAACCCTTGAGTGTACCAGATTTCACTAACGAGGTTTTAAATCAGGTTTACCTCTAACCTTTATAACCTACACAAGGTTGACTTTAGGACCTACACAAGGAACCTAGACATGCCTACACAAGGCAAACATTTATGCCCTACACAAGAGCAAAGGTCTTACACAAAACACCTAGGTTTTATGCCCTACACAAGAGCAAAGGATCCACACAAGGAACCTAGGTTTTAGGCCACACAGGCCAAGGATCCACACAATGAACTTGGTTTAGACCACACAGGTCAAAGATCCACACTAGAACCCTAGTTTAGGCCGCACAGGCCAAGGACCTACACAAAGGATCTAAGTTTATGTCCTACACAAGAGCAAAAGTCCTACACTAAGTACCTAAATGTATTCTCCTGTTGGAGGCCTCTTATGAGGGCTTGAAGGGGTGAGATGCACCTGTGACACAATCTTACACAAGGAATGATCAACAGGGTCTCTGCACTCTAACGACTTACATATAAGTAGATGAGCCATGTTCTGCACTTTGATGAAGATGATTCCCCTTGATGATGGAGATTCTTTAGCTCCCTTGATTCGCAACACTGATGAGCTCCAATGTAAGGCGACGGGGTTGGGTCAAGGTTTGTTGGAATCCACTCTAATGATTGTTAAACATGGAAGAGATGGAGTAATTCCAAGCTCTTATGCATTCAAGAGATCCCAGCTCAATGATTTACCATTAAGATAGTACCTGGATGATCCTTGAACAAGGAAGTTCATTCACCAATCCACTCTATTGAATATCAATAAAGAGAGTGGATTGAAGGATGAACTCCCATGAGAAAAAGGGCTAGGGTAGGTGATATGCAAGTATTCTCTCAAAGCTCTCTCTCTCTTTTTCTCAATACAGCAACCGAAAACAAGCTCTCCTTATAAAGGCAAAAAGTCCCAATGAAAATAAAATTGTCAGTGATTGACTGAGTTCGATGTCATCGAACGTATATTTTCGATGCCATCCAGTATCAGTTCGATGATACAAACTCAACTAAAAACACATTTTGGGAACTTTTTGATAGAAGATCGATGTCATCGAAACAGATTCGATATCATCAAAATTTGAACTTTGATGTCATCGAATCACTGTTCAATTCCTCGACATGACATTACTCAGAGCTTGCTGGACTTTTAAAGGAAGGCATCGATGTCATCGATCCTGATTCGAAGTTATCGAAATTCAAATTATGATATCATCGAATCCTAGTTCGATTTCTCGATCTTTTTGGATGATATTCTATGAAAGCTCGCTGGACACTTTTGTCCTCATTTTGATTTCATCGCGACTTCCTTAATGTCATCAAAGTTCGACTATTGATGATATTGAGGCTATCTCGATTCCTCAAACATTTTCATAGATTTTCCTTTTAAGCTTGCTGGACACAAACTTGTTCAGATTCGATATCATCGAACCCTTCTTGATGTCATCGAAGTTTGAATTTCGATGACATCGAAGCTCGTTCGATTTCTCGAGCAATGTCAGAATATTTTCCAAGAAGATTTGTTGCACAATGCTCTAAGTCCTTCGATATCATCAATACGTCCTCAATGTCATCGATAACAATGTTCAATGTTATCGAGAGTATGTTCGATTCATCGAATATTCTATCCAAAATACTTTGTGGTTGCTGAACATAAAGGTCTCATTTCGATGTCATCGATTCTAGTTCGATGTCATCGAACATGAGTGTTCGATGTTATCGACTCCAACTCGATGACATCAAACTAAGTAGAAAACTTAGAAAATTTTCTTGTTTAAAAATAAGTTTTCTCACTTTTTCCTCCTATGTTGTTCTAAGGCTTTTAAGGGTTTATTCACCTGGGTGTTTTGGGACATGGGAAGTGAGGCTTAATTTACATCCGGTTGAGGCAATGTCTTGAACGATCTTCATATGGGGTTCACCCGACTCACTGACTCAACCCTCACGCTAATTGACAAAGCAGGGCACTTTCACATCGTCCTTTGAGAAATCTTCTCAATCATATAATACTGCGGATCTAGAAATCTCTTCTTCTCCAAAAACACTGAGAAGAGAGAGCAAAACTCTAGATTTGCAGCAAAAAAAGCGAGGAGAAGATGTCTTCTACTTTTAGCAACAAGGAAACTGCTCCCTTCTTTGGCTTCCTCGGCGTCGTTGTTGCCCTTGTCTTCTCCTATAATTTCTTCTTTCTTGATCTTCCCCTACTTTCTTTCTACAACCACGATCCCTATCTCTGTCTGTTTCTCTTCTATCTCCAGTCTTGATCTGTTTCTTCACAGGAATGGGGGCTACCTACAGCACGGCGAAGAACGGTGTCGGCATCGCGTTGATGGGCGTGATGCGCCCAGAGCTCGTCATGAAATCGATCGTGCTCGTCGTCATGGGTGGGGTCCTTGGAATCTACGGCTTGATCATCGTCGTTATTATAAGCACTGGGATAAACCCGAAGGCAAAATCATATTATCTTTTCGATGGGTATGCGCACCTCTCGTCGAGGCTTGATGGGTTGTCGGTCGGGATGGCAATTGGGATCGTCGGTGATGCTGGCGTCCGGTAATTTATCCCTCTCTATTCATTTTCTTTTGTAGATATGGAGGTTGAGTCTGGTGACTAAGCAGTTACCAGTTCTTCAGGTTTTTTTAGTTATTCATTTGGATTTTTGAAGATCGGGTCTTTTCTAACTTGTGTACAATGTGCGGATTCTTGAACTTGAAACTTGAGCTTGAACTCAGCTTGAAAATTTGAACTCGAACGCGGCTCAAACTGGCCAGAGTTGCTGACCGAGTTGAGCCGAGCTTCCAATCTAGGCTCGATGACGAGTCGAGCCGAGCTGGGCAAACCTCGACTCAGATCGACTCGTGTACACCTCTACTCTCTATAGCCTACTGTAGAAACACATAAATTAGCTAAGTTCGACTCTAGTCAAACATAATCAACCAATCACAGCACAAAGCTCTCGGAAGAGACAACCGATGGAGAAAGCACCCCTCGAGTCGATTCCGGCCCAAGATCCCAACGTCCACATAGGCCCATGGCCCACCATGGAAGGGTGCATCTAATTGATGGTGTGAATGTCCCACACACCTTACCATTGGCCCATGCATTCACTTCACCATCACGGATTGGATCACCAATTACCATCACATATGAGAACGTTGGAGTTACCTTCAAGTCTCTGTTAATCAAAATTCCATTGAATCATTAACGATGTGTTTGGCTGCGCTATGCAATTCAATTCAGTTATAGTCTAATAAAGTAGAAATAACCAAATTGTAATTCCATCAGCATTCACATCAAGCATCCCGACTCCAAATTGCAATTATATTAGTTTCAATTTAAAGAATTCAGGCCTACTTCCTCCTCATGGGAAGCATAAAACATCACCACTCGTCGTTTCCTCTCCACTAAATAAAATGTTCACAATTCAATTCACTTGTGCACCCAAACACACCCTAAAGCTCGAGGAACACATCCTTGAGGTCCATTTTCACATTCTGGTTACGAGGAAACATTACATTTTTTGCTCATATTCTTCTTAGTTACACTTGAATGCTCACAATTCAATTCGCTAGTGCACCCAAACACGTCCTATCACAATAATTTCATGATACAAGCTCCAAAAGCACATGCAATCTTCAGTAGAACTCACAATCCAATGGTCACGCTTCACTTACTCTTGCACATTCGTTGCTACTATACTCATGTTTACTCTCCTCACTCCTCACTCCTGTCTTCGTCTTCTCTTTCTTCATCTCCACGAGGAGAGTTGGTTTTTACGTCGGACTCTGATTGCGATTGCATCCCATCATCTTCCTTGAGATCTCGACTAGGATTCCTCGACGATTTTCTATGGGAAGAAGATAAGCTCCGTGCAGTCAGATTTTTAGAGCTTCCTTCAGGATCCCCATCTTTTGATGCTAGATATTCAAGTGCAGTCACAACATCGCTGATCAGAGGGCGGGTGCTCGCTTCCTCTTGTAGACACATTGCTGCAACTGCGAGCGCTTGATATAGAGCCTTGATCGGGTAGTTCTCTTCGAGCAGCGGGTCCACCATCTGCGTGAATTTCCGTCTATCTTTAAACAATGGTTGTGCCTGCAAGTGTAGAAAGAAATGTTATCATGGTTAGGCTCATAGAAGAGTGATATGGTGCAATGCATCTCCTGCAACCATACTAATGGTCTAAATCAATCAATGCATCTCCATGCCCATTATCCAAAAAGGTCACCAATGGTATGATCATAACCATCTGATTGAGAGCTTGCAAAAGGAGATTTAAATGAATGGGCAATGGCCACTGAACGACATGAATGGTCCAAATTGATGATATCAGATTGGATGGTTCCATTGGGGTGGCTTTTGTTTCTTGGAAATCCAAATGGGGTCCACTAGGTGGACGGATCAGGATTCACATCATGATTTGGTAGAATAAGGTTGCACCATTTATGACTATTTGATTCTTCAAAGCAACATCAATGGAAATTCCAGTGAGAATTCTCTCATTCCACATATGTAAGGGCCTGTTTGGTTGCCTCCATGCTTTGTTTTGTTTTTTCTTACTAGATCAGGAGATTAGTTGGAGATGCTTGTAATCTACAACCCCTCACATGTGCCAATGCATAACATGTATGAGCGATCCAAATTGTCAATTGAAAAGATGTTATCAGAACACCTCAGCCCATATAACAATCTGAACCGTGCACACTGTATCAGGGCGAAAATGCAAATGCGTATGGCGATCAGATTCATTGATCTGGTGGGCCATCTCATTGATCAACATGGCCCAAAATAACAGTATTTGTATAATCCTACCATTCAGGCATAGTGATCTTCACTTGTTGGATGTACTCAACTTTGATCAAACGTCCAATCAGCCAGTTATCAGATGACAATCTTGGTACAGTTGCCCTGAATTTGCAGCGATGGCCCAGCATATCAATGGTCCTGATCACCATACTTGAATTCCACATTCATTCCTCACATCTTATACTATGAACAGAGAGAGCTAGTTTATTGGTGAGATTGTATTACTCAACCTACCCACTCGACAAGATTCTGCTGGCTCGTCGGTTTTGCTGTATCAATCGCTCTTCTTCCTGTGATTATCTCCAAAAACACGACGCCAAAGCTGTATACATCCGACTTAGTAGTCAGCTGCCCTGTCAATGCATACTCTGGTGCGCAATAGCCATATGTTCCCATCACTCTAGTCGATACATGGGTCTTGTCTCCTGTGGGACCCAGTTTGGCGAGACCAAAATCGGAGAGCTTTGGATTGAAATCCTCATCTAATAAGATGTTCGAAGCCTTGAAATCCCGGTAGATTACAGGTGGGTTTGCTTTTTCGTGCAAGTGCTCGAGACCTCTGGCTGCACCTTCAGCTATTTTCATCCTTGTTACCCAATCAAGTGGTTTCTTTTCTGGAGATAAGTCTGCGAAAGCCAGCATTATCTCCTTATCAGTGATTTTAAAATGAAAGGCAGATTTGCAATTTGATCAGGTGGGCCATAATGTGGATGAGCTCCGAATGTTCCCGTTCATTGAGGACTGTTGCTGAGTGTTTGAACTAAAGTTCCCTTTTTCAGGCAACTAATCGAAAGGCTATCACTGTCCAATTTGGGTTCTTTTTGGAAAATGGCCCACCCAAGTTGCGGTCTACCAAATCAAATGCCCTGATATAATTGTCATGTGTAGAATCAAGATATTAAGAAAAAGAAAGAGAAATGCTGTTCTGAAGGGCTTTGTAGAAGTTCTACTAGTTCCTCCACTGCCCATCTGGCAACATTGCTATTTGATTGGGACCATTGATCTTGTGGGCCACCATCTGGAGGGCTATAAGTTGAAAATTGCAATGATGTTAAATGCTCTCAATGTTCCCATTCAATGTGGACTGTTGCTCAGTTTTTGACTAACCATCCCTTTTTCAGGCCACCGATCGAAAGGCTATCGCAGCTCGATTTCGGTTCTTTTTGAAATATGGCCCATCCAAATGGTGGCCTGCCAAATCAGATGTCCTGATTATAACTGTCATGTGTAGAATCAAGATATTAAAAACAAAAGAGCAACGCTACTCCGAAGCACTTCTACTGGTTCCTCCACTGTCCATTTGGCAACATTTCAATTTGACTGGGACCATTGATCTTGTGGACCACCATCTGGATGGGCTACAGGTTGAAAATTGCAATGATGTGAAAGCTCCCGAAGTTTCTGTTCAATGTGGACCGTTGCTCAGCTTTTGACTAACCATCCCTTTTTCAGGCCACCGATCGAAAGGCTATCACAGCTTGATTTCAGTTCTTTTTGAAATATGGCCCACCCAAGTGGTGGCCTACCAAAGCAGATGTCTGATCATAACTTCCATGAGTAGAATCAAGATGGTTTGGTTACCAATGCATGGAACTTCACCAATCTGATGGATTTAACAGGATTCCCCTAGCACGGAAGATCGGAACGGGAAGGGAAATAGATTGAAATGCATACCAAGGAGATGATCCTCCAGACTTCCCAACGGCATGTATTCATAGACCAAAATCCTCTGATTGCCCTCAGCGCAATACCCAATTAGATTAACAAGATTTGGGTGGTGAAGCAGACTCAGCATTAGGACTTCAACAAGGAACTCTTTGTCCCCTTGCAATCCATTCCTATCGAGTTGTTTGACAGCAACAACCTGAGTGAGATGAAGTAGAAATTAGTTTTACCGAATCCGATTTCTATTAACACCGTGTTTGGATGCTCAATTCAAATGAATTGTGTTGAATTAAATTAAAAAATTGAAATGGATAAAGTGGTTTTTAATGGAAATGCATGGAAATGCAATTATGCATTTGGCTGATGATGGATGAAAATGGTGATATGGCCACTTTGGTAGTTTCTTCTATATTGAATTGGATTATTGGAGTTGTCCACTTGAGCACCAAAATGCACCACCTTAAGGCTGCGTTTGGATGTTCAATTGAATTGAATTGCATTAATCCAATCTAACCAAATGCAAATAAACTAAGCGGGCATTGCCCCATTCGATTTGTAATGAGGAAGTAGCCCCCCAAAGTTAAAGTTACTACTGTTTTAACTACTACTTGAAATGCATGGGATTAAATGAATTGCAATTCAGTTCAATTTTGAGTATCCAAACGCGTCCTAAGTGTTTGGAATCCATACATTGTCATAAAGAAAAAGATGTAGGATCTATGAATATACTTGGTTTGTTTTTTCGATCTGTCCTTTGTAAACTCTTCCGAAGCCGCCTTCACCGATTAGACTTTCAGCACTGAAGCTTCTCGTTGCAGTTTCTAACTCTTGGAACTTGAAAGTCTGAACAGAGATTGACCCTTTTCCAGCTTTCAAGATTTCGTCAGCTATAGCCCTCTGCCTGCTGCAATCTGTACAATGATTCATGTTAGGATGGATTCCACATACATGGTCAGATTTCACAAAACAAAATTACGAATGTATTGAAATTTTTTAACAATCCAAAAGATTTTTTTATGCACCATACGATGATGAAGCAGCAATTTACCAAACAAGTAGATGGCCTAATCATTAATCTAGGCCTTCTGCTTGGTGGGCCTCATCTTGGGTTCCCACAAATTGCAATCTACGGTAAAATGTGCATTTGGAGATACAAAAATGAAATTTCCAAACAAGATAAAGCTATTTCAAGTTCAATGAGTAATGCAATCAAAATTTTGAACAAGGAAAACCGAAACCGTTTGTATTCAATCACAAATTTCATGAATTTTGACTTAAAAGCTCATCCAAGAATATTGTGAATTGAATTGTGAATGAAAACGAAAAGCCAACTCATTTCATTCGATCACAAATTGTGTGATTTGTAGCCTGAATTCTAGAAATCAAAATTTCAAACCATCGTTCAAAAACCGTTGCCCGACCAATGAATGGCTTTGATAATGGTCTGAAACTGTTAACCTATCATAAGTTGTGCATATATCCAAGTACATACATCCCTTCACATAAAATGATCGAGTGGAAACGTTTGCACTATATTATATCGGAAACGAGTTGTATGGGCCCCACCATGCTTGTCTTCATGATATCCACTCTGACCATCATTCATTCCTCCCATGTTTGGATATGGGCCCAAAAATCAGGCCAATCCATGACTCAGGTGGGCGACACAATGAAGAGCAGTTGAGAGCAGGCGACCACTCTTAATTCTCATTGAGGGCTTGGGCATGTTGTGTATATGCCATCCAATTGGGAAACATCTGCTCCATTGGATCGTGCACCTCAAAAAATCACGCCATTTTGAAACTTGGCCCCAACCCAACTCAATGGTAGGCGTAACCTTCCAACTGCTCCTACTCATGTGTAGCTCACCTAGGTCATGTATTGGCCTGATCTTTGGACCCATGGCCAAATGAGAAATGATGTGCAAGATGGTCAGAATGGAAGCCATCAACACATCATGGTGGGCCCCACACAACTCGTTTGCACTATAATTATAGTGAAAATGTTTGCACTAGATCATGACCCTTTACATTATCCATTTTCATATATGGAGGTGTGCTAAGCCAACATGTATGTATATCCTGGCCTATCTACATGCATACCAGACATTTCAAATCCAATTACAAATCGCTGTAATTTTAAACAGCTTACCTGATTTAAATGAGATATTCCTTACTAACGATGTGAGCGTGATCCCTTCCTTCAGTTCTTGACTCTTCTTCTGCGAACTCCTGCTGGCATCCGTCAACTGCGGCCTGCAACACCCAAAGCAGCCCATCTCCTTCAAACCAGTCTCACACCCCCTTCTCTTCCTTCACCAGACTAATTCCATCGAATACGAAAGACCTTATTTTCAACAAAGACGCAGAAACAGATTGTTTCGATGGAGAATTCTCATGGCGGCTCAAAAACAAGACATCCAGGTCAGGAATTGAAGAGATTGGAGGATCCGATATGGATCGTTTGGATGGAGAATTCTCACGGGGGCTCGAAAAAAAAAGACACACCCAGGTTAGGAATCGAAGATCAGAGGATCCTATAGGAATTGGAATAATCCAGGTTGGAAATTGCAGAGAGAAACCAGAAAAACCTCTATCCTGAAAAACAGGACAGGTTTGCCTGTTTACGAGAGAGAGACAGAAGGCGTTTGTTTTGCTGTTTCTTTCCCTCCAAAAGCCGTTGAATTCAGACAAGGAAGTTTGACGCGGTAAAATAACTAACTTTAGGATTTCAACTATGGGAGCAGTGTGAGTTACCCACCATATATGAAGCGAAGCAGGACATACAAATTACTTGTGGCATACATGTATGTCAATCTAGACCGTCTATCTAATGGGTCCGTTTTGCATGTAGAATTGTCCAAAATTTGCAGCCAATGGATGATCCACAGTGTCCAATTCGTGCCCATTAAATGGATGGTTGAAAAGGAAAGTGGTCAAGAACCCAAACTTGATGGGTGAAAATAAATGGTTAAGATTATCATATCAGTGAGATTTTCGGGCCATGTACTGTGTATAGAGTGAGAGATGATTTGGATACTCTGGATTGACATCCATGTACACCATAATTTCTACATGTGGGGTTGCTTCCATTCCTTAAATGGTAGAGACCCCATACAATAGTACACCACGATTCAGTATTCTCAAAATGACAAACCACCCTTCTTTTTAACTGGTACAGGTCATGCCATCTTAGAACGGTTCTGGCCATTGGCTGATTCAGTGATCAGATCTTCTCGTATTGGACTATCTGGACCGTCTGATTTGCGGGATTTTATTTTTCTCTAGCCCGTCAAAGATCAGGCCTTCTGATGCACGGCACGGATCTTGTAAGCGTGTTAAATGGATAGTGTTAGAAGAATTTTAAGAACTTTGATACTCTGGCTAAGTGCAATGGATGATACGCGTGCACGAATAAATTACTTAGAAATTGTATAGTTGGGATGCAAGTAACTTGAATTAAACTGTCCAAATTATGGTTCCCAATTTAGATGTATCATCAACCAAAAGTTGCTTTTATTTGATTATCAATCCATCATATTGGTGGTCATTTTTTGGACAGTTAAAAATGAAAAATATCCATTGGTCCTGCTTCAACAACCAATGCCTTTATTTGATTATCAATCTATCAGATTGCTCAACGAATATGTTTTTGGGACTATGACTTACCACTTGTACGGTTTTAAAGTGCCTTTATATCAAGCATCACATGCTGCCTGAGTATCTTACAGCACAAAGAAAAATTAGCAGGGAGCATGTTTAAGAGACTCGGGCGACTCGACCCGTCTTGTTCGCACCTGAGTTGGGTCAGGATTTGCCCGACATGCCCGAGTCACGGGCGATCTGTGGTATTGAACAAAATGGTTCCAACCTATTGCTCATTGTTTTTGGTAATTTGGTCACATAATAAGTGTGGGTGTGCTAAAATTGAATTTGCGGCTCAATTCAAACCAAGCAACTATGACCCCAAGTGCTGAGATAAGCAGATACACAGTATGTGACCGATATCGAATGAGATCGGCCGCCTATTCAACCACTCGCTTAGTGTATAAATAGGATTAAACAATATTCAAAGGGTAGGGTTCATCCTTTGATGATGTGTTACATATTTGTCTTCCGTACGAAAAGACTTTTTAGTGATGATAAAAGAGAAAGCGAGAAAGGAATTCTTGCAGTCGGTCAAGAGGTACCGCTGTGAAACACCTTCCTAGATGAGGAACTGAATCTAACATATAAGGGTTTGATTGGGTTGGTATGAGACAAAAATTTCTTGCTAAACTTCTCTACTATTTATATCCTTACGATGGCCATCTAAATCCTTTCCACGTTCTAAGGGTTACTATAACGGTTCAATATTACATGACCTTTGCTCGTGTTCTTGCCATCTGTCCCGTAACCGCTTTTATACGATTGCTCTTCAATCAGTTGCTTAAGAAATATCGTGGTGTTACTTGATGTGCTCAAATTATACTATCGTAGGATCCTCTTCGTATATCCCCACATATCTCCAAATACACTACACAAATACATCCAAATCGCACATAATTACCTCTGATTGGCTTTCGCAGGAATTGATGATAATGGAGATGAACACAACCAAGTCTTGGTTGACGGGGATGATTCGCAGCATACTCATTCATGTCTTACAACCATGGTAAAGAGACCTTCATCAGATGAAGACTACTTTTAAAGAGTAAAGATTCCATCATGCATGATTGAGTTGTGAAAACTTGTCGATATGTATTTACATCTAAACTGAATTCTTTAATAATTCCATAGTTCCTTGTCTTGATAGGTCCTAATATCTAAATTTCACCATTTTAAATATTTTTTTTTTTCAAACCTATTGCTGATACGAAGTAGTAATAGGGATCATGGGCATTTCTTCCCGGATGGAATCTAATAAATGAGATTTCGATTGAAGAAATGATCGAAATAATTGAGTAATCTACTGCATTGATATAGACACATCTGAGATCATCAAATGCTCGGGAGTTCCTCTATTCAATCCTTTTCCTACCAAGCCCTGGCAGGGTTGCAAGTGGACGCGGATTGCGTCCTACCCCCGCCCGGACGGTAATCCGTCCGGGCAGGGCTCTGTGGAGCCCACCGTGATGTAACTGTTTCATCCTGCCGTCCAACGATTTTTTCAGAAAATTTTAATATGTGAACCAAAAAATGAGGCAGGTTAAGGGCCTGAGCGGACCACAAAGTGGGGATTGAACGTCCACCATTAAAAGCTTCTTGGGAGCCAGAGAAGTTTTGGATCAAGCTGATATTTGTGTTTTAAGTTCATCCACGTCTACGTGACCTTATGAATAGGTTTTATGGTTAAAACAAACATCACGTGGGCCCTTAGAAATGTTTCAGCGGTGGGTGTCATATCAGTGCAGGTTCCTTTGGTGTGGTCCGCTCAAGCCCTTAACCTGCCTCATTTTTTGGTTCACATATTAAAATTTTCTGAAAAAATCGTTGGACGGCAGGATGAAACAGTTACATCACGGTGGGCTCCACAGAGCCCTGCCCGGACGGATTACCGTCCGGGCGGGGCTAGGACGCAATCCGCGTCCGTTGCAAGTGGGCTTGGTAGGGAGCTCACTTCCTTTGTCAGAGCTAGTTAATAAGCATTTTGTCTCAGATCCGAGCTGGCCGACCACCGACGGTTTGGGACCGTATTTGGGCCGGATGGTTAGATGGGCCAACAACTAATTTGGGTGTTTAGGTAGACATATGCCCATTCCTTTATGGGATCTGGCCTAGCCCATCTGAAACTCTAGTTACAGGGCTGGAAAATGCTATACAACAATCAGCACCATCCAAATTTTGGGTGTATTGTCAATGGACCCTAACCCTAAAATCACATTGATCGATCAATCTACAACCATTCAATTGCTGGCCATCAGATGGTTAAGATCTTCTAATCACTGCAGATTGTTCTCCTTGCACATGGGGTTCATGATTTGGACAGTTCAGATTGCTCTACACTTATGCCATGCTTACCACAATTCTGAAAATGGTAGCAAGCTATCACCACAGCTGGAGCTCTTGCATTAGAATATTGTTCCCTCTTAAACCTCTGCTTTAATTTAAAAAAATTTTAAATACAAAACTAGGGTGCAATTGAGCTGGATAGGGCTGGGTCTAGGATTGTGCTAGGCTTGCCCACGAGCTCTAATAACCAGGGTCCATGATGAAGCTTGGTCCGCCTGATGAGTTAGTGACATGATCCCAGCCAGGCCAACAATGGTTTGGGAGAGGATAGGTTCTTGCCTGCTCTGATCATCGGACCCGAAACCTCAGCTACCAGCAAGCGGGCATAGGTTCATTTCCTAGACTATGACCGAATCCAACTTTCATTTTTTGCTTCTGTCTCCTCTCTCTCACGTGCTTAACTAAATCCATCAGCAAAAGCTTCCTCAATCCTTTGAGCCTCAATTTTTAATTCAGATTTTCATTGCATCTAGCAGGCTTTGAGCTCTAATTGATTTTAGAGGCTTATAATTTAGAAATCCAAACTTCCAGATGATGAATTTACATGGATTACAAAGAGTGAATTGGAATGAAACATAGAAGAATTTACATCGATGACAAGTAGTGGATTAGAATGAAACATAGAACATGAATCTAACGCAAATCGATTCACAACTGAACTGTGAATCAATTCAATCGGTTCAGAGTGGTAGAAAGAATGGATATCACATCAACCTTATTCATGTGTGGATTCTATCCTTGCAATGAAACATAGAAGAATTTAAATGGAAGAGAAGCCAATCTACTCAGTACAACAGTATGGGATTAGGCTGGTGGCAGCCAATATAACATGAGGAATCATGTGATGCACCGTCTCTACAGCATGGGTTGGTTTTCAGTTTTGAAACCTTGGGCAGGCCCATGGGTAACCAAGTCCTTTTGCGTAGTTCAAAAACTCGAAACACGAGTCGACTTGATGTCTAGCCAGGTTGGGTGGATTTCTGTTGTATTTCGCTTCTTGGCTCCCTCTTTGTAGGCCACAATTGAAAGGTTATGATTGTCTTGTCAAGCAGATTTTTGGGGCACGGTCTATCCACAGCGCGGGCAACAAATCGGAGGTCCAGATTACTGAAACATGGGCCCCATTTGTCAGAATTGAAAACCACATACACTGTCCAAAGACGCGGCCTGCTTATCATCTAATTTCTTAACATATCAAGGAATTCTTTTCTTAGATAAAGAGCCAAAAAAATAGAAAAGAAAAGAGAAGATAATTAGCTGATACTCACACAACAAATATGCTACTTACATGTCATCTACCAAGTTCCTCTACAAGACAACTACCATCATCATCACCACCATAGGCTCATCCCAGCTGTTTGGGTTCTGGTTTATGGACCCTCAGGATTTGACTGTCAAAGGCTTGATTACAAGCGGCCGCTAGGCATCATACTGAAAACACACTGCATGTTGATGAAGCTGGTGAACTACTTGAAATAGAGCTCAAGAAGCTTCTTGAAAGTGTCGAATACGCTTGTAAAGGGGTTGAATTCAATGGCGGACTTTAGTTCCAGATCAGGGAATTGATTTGTTAGGGCCTTTTGCATCCCAGACATAGACATCATCAAAGCAAGTTGACCTGACGACATCACCTCACAGTCTTGTGGAGTGTCTTTTATCTTATTTGTGTCATAACCATAATTCTCCAAGTACGATTTGTATTTCTCTACAAAGTCACTTCCAGGAACAGGCGTTCTTGAATAAATCTGAAATATCATGGCCATTGGTTAATTGAAAAAGGTCCAGTAACTTGAGAAAAGGAAATGAACACTACAAAGAATGGTGTAATGAGATTGTTTTTGAAGTTTTTGCATTTAATTTCCAATGAATTGTTTTGCTAATGGATAATAAAATCTTTTATTAGAAAAAGAAAGGAAAAGAAAAAAGGGTAGCAACACATTCCCAATATTATGGCTAGACAATGTGAAACCTTCTTTACCCAAGGCACCAGCAATTTCATTTTCCTTTCTACCAATATATAAGTGAAAGAGATGTTTAGTATATCTATTAGCAGTGAACTTTCCTATGAAAAAAAAAAATAACAATAATAATAAAATCCTTACTGCACATGTTTACAAGCACTAGAGATAAGACACTCTCATTTACGGTTGCCAATAGCCAAGCTAGGGTTGGAGCCAGGGTTGACCCTAGCCTAGCCTTGGTCCACTAAACCCCCCATCGCCTAATCAGTCTGAAAAGGCCCCAGCACCATGTGGCTAGACTTGTAAGGAAAGAGTTAAATGATCAGAGGTTTGAAATAGTCCAACCTAAGATTTTTATTTTTATTTTTTTATTTTTGGCATAACCTCCATCCAGAGTGAGTCTCATGTATAATTTGGATAATTGAAACATGACCTAGTATCCAACAGTGTCTATATACTACAAGTATATTGAATGAATCCCTTGCAGGTGCCATTAAATGGTCCATTCTTTCTGTTTAATGGTGGACCACTTAAGGACTGGCCAGGCCAATCATCACTGGCTTGGCACTGGGCCCAGGCCTAGCCCTCGGGCCAAGTTTACAGGCCCAGACCTATTGCCACCTCTATTCTCTTTCCTTCCAAACACAACAACAGAGCAAACAGAAGCATGCTCTTGAACATCTTGGCTAGATTTCTTGAAATGCACACAAATCAGCCCATGAATAAACTTAAATTTACATCAATCAGTTAATATCATTGCCTTCGTATCATGGGATGGGAACATAATTTATCTTGAGCAACTTAAAGTGGACATTTTGAGATGGTCTCACATATCATCAATGAGTTCACTTGAATTGTGTCCAAAAGCTGGTTTGTGAAAGCAATTATGAGTCCAATACCTGGCTTTAAACCTGGGAATGATTGGGTTGCTTATAGCCCTAGGCTGATTGGGCATGTACTTGCTCTTATGGCCATGTTTGGATGCTCAATTGAATTGAATTGCAATGACTAAACCCATATTCATAATGAAGAAGTAGCTCTCAAATTGTGGTTAGGTTACAGTCAAGTCCAATTTGAAAGTAACAAGGTTGTAATTTGGAGCATTGTCTTTCAATAGGAATACTAAGGCAATTGATGTCTTCTCATTTCCACTTCATAGTTCTAATTATTGAAATTCAACTCAATAGTGTATACAAATGCAGCCTGAAATTCTTATTACAGTAAAATCCTATATTGCCTGATACACTCTGAAATAGGTGGTGTAGACCTGTCCAAAAATTCCAGTTCAAGCTTAAATGCAGTGACTATGCTGTACATTAGTAACACAGTCATAATACGAGTATAGAACCATGATGGAGAATCATCATCCTTTAAGCCTTATCCTGACTAATCGGTGTTGGCTACACTAATCCTATTCCGCAATTCCAATTTTGTCAAGGACCATATTCTCTGTTAAACCTTAGATCATCACGGCTTTTCTTACTACCTCCACCTACGCCCTTTTGGGCCTTCCCCTTGCTCTTCTAGAGACTTTAACTTAAAACCAAATCACTCCTAACCAGTGCAGTTCTTAGTCTATGTTACACAAAGTCAAAACATCCAAGTCTACTTTCCCCCATCTTACCACCAATTGGTGCTACTCCTAAGCTCTCTTAAATGCATTCATTTATAATTCTACCCTTCCTTCCCTTGCCACTCATACATCACAACATCTTCATTTTAGCTACGCTCTTCCTACGAACTTGTTCCTTTATTGCCCAACATTCTGTTCCACAAAGCGCGGCTGGTCTTATAGCTATCCTATAAAATTTCCCCTTTCGTTTGATTGGTATGCAGCAATCACATAGAAGTGCATAGGCACATTTCCACTTCATCCACCCTGCTGTGATTATGCAATCAACATACTCCTCCATCTCTATACTCTCATGAAACATCAACCCAAGATATCAAAAATGGTCATTGTGGGGTACTTGATTAGCAATCTTAACTAATTCCTCATTTCCACTCCTATGTCACCAAAATAGCATTCCGTATACTCTGTTTTTATCTGACTAATTTTAAAATCTTTAGAACCTACCATATTTCTAGCTTTGTGTTTACCCCCCTCCCTTGTATCGCCAATCAAAACTATGCCATTTGCAAACGACCTCTTCCTGTAAATGCTAGAGAGTCAAAAGTGGAGAACTGGTAGTTTGTAAGTAGGTGCATAAAATATATGGTGAGTGAATCTATAGTTTAGCATGTTCTTGGCACAGTCTTCATGTCTCTCAAATTACACTACTTAAGAGGGGCATCAAACAAGCATTGTAATTCTATGTTTAACACCTAAAGGGTCATTGCCCATGTAACCAGGGTGCTTGTTTGAAAAAGAAAAATGTTTCGTCAAGATGTGTGTATAAATATGCACCTGTGAAGAGAGGGCATGTGCTCATTACACTCATCCAATACACATGAAACATGGAATCTTTTTGGAAAAGGAAGTAGACTTCTTATCAGGGTAGCAATCCTGTGGATTTCTTATCATAATGCAACCTAAAATCACAAAGCTAGTTTATTTGTCACAGTGTCATCGGTGACTATGCTCCATATCATCATCACTTCAACCTTTCTTCCAAAGATTTGGGGTTGGCTTTTAAATGGTAGCTTGGAATTTTTTTTGTAAAAGATTGGCTTTCCCACGGGACATCAACCATCCTCTTTTACCCAGGAACTTGAAACCAGCCACAACAACGGATCACATGGACACCAGCTACATGACTCATGGACTCATCTATTATTGACCCCCAGCACAGCCATTACATGCACACCCCAATTTGTGAGCAAGAAAAGTGAGGTCATAGAGGGGCAGTTGCTAGGCAAAGCAATAAAGCACAAAGCACTAACACGTTTGAAAGGACAAGCTTGAGTAGTTCTATACATAAAATAGTAGGGAACTCACCATTACAATTTTACTTATACAATTCACATGCCAACACGGTAAAACCCCATAGCACACTTTCGCACAACTATTGCTTGTTGTCCTCAAAGGAGAATTTGTGAACAGTTGATGTTTGGAGCATGCAGTGCCAAACGAGCCTACTGAGCATGAACAACAAGAGCTGACATTGAAGGATAAAAAAGCAACTTCATTATGAATCTTGACTGCCACAAGCTAGTTATCCATGTGGTGACTATCTCATCACCATCAAAGCCTTAACCCAACTAAGTGTGTTGGCTACATGAATCTTCTTCCACCAATCCACTCTATCAAGGACCATATGCTTAGTTAAACCAGTTAGTGGTGACTGACTCTGAAAAAAAAAAAAACTACGACATCATTCTCAATCAGGAACTCTCAAAACAGCTTAAAAAAATCCTCAGCTAATCACCCTTCTAAGCGAATCAGCCTCAAGGTTAGCATTGTAATCAAGATAATATCAATAAAAATCTTCAAAATATAGCATTCTAATTCAATGGCAAGATTCTTCATCACTAAAAGAAAAGTGGTCTCCTCCCTGAAAAAAGTGGACCGACTCCATCTCATCTAGGATACGTAGCTAATTTTTCATTATTTGCTAAAAAGTAGATTCTGATATTTGAAAAGTAAAAGCATTGTCATTTGCAAAAGTAGATTTCAAGCATCCCTCAACAATAAAATCAAAATTATTGTAGTACTATGTAATCTTTCTACAGGTAAGGCAACATTATTACAGTAAGATGGCATCTCTCTATAACAACACTATATCATTGGAGCTCCTTTTCTGTTCTATTTGATTGGAAAGAAGCTTCAAAGCCTAGACAAAGCTTCTAAGCTCAAGCATCACTAGAAGTAGAGAGAGATCAAGTGTGGTATAGTTTTGAATGTTTGAATGTTTTTCCCTTGTGTCTTGTGAATATTTGAGTGAGAGTTTTGCATGAGATTTTTATCTTCGAAGTCTTCCGCCAGTACTACTTACAAGTTTTGTAAGAACTCCCAAATCTCTGTAATTTTATTTTATTTTATTTTATTTATTTATTTATTTATTTTGTAAGTTCTATATATAAATAAATTCTTCTACATATAAATGAATAGTGTTTTGCTAGCTTAAACAGATTATTTCCATTTTTGGTATTAGAGCCAATACCAGTAAAAGTTTTTGAGATTTTATCTATTATATTTGTGATTTTTATACTCTTGGGTTCAAGGCCTCTTGTTGTGCAACATTTATACCCAATTGTTGCAAAGATAGGCGTTATTAGGATTTTCGCCGTAATACATTGATAGGTGACCAGAGTAAACAAGTTTCTTGATACAAATGCACAGATTCTTAAGATCTTTATCTGATGCTAGCTCTTCTACTTCTTCTGGTTCTTCTTCTAGGATAGGTAGGACTTATGCCTATTGAGAATTCTGAAGAAATAAGTTTTGTGGACATGTCACGTAAGAAAGTCAGGGAGAGAATTAGTTGATCCTCTTATAAATTCAATCTTAAAAAAAGGGAAAAAAAAAATGGCTAAGAGACCTTGCTATCTAGCAAAGATTCGCTTTGATGCTAAAATTTTAACATAATTCTTGAGGATGTCTTTTGCACCTCTGCAATCAATTCTCAGGAGAAACCTTTGATTTAAAAGATCAACTTGAAACTGATTGATGCAATAAACAATTGACAAGATTTCCTTTTAATTATGGAATATTTCTGTTGGGTTTCATTTTAGGAACTAGACGTAAATTTTATGATTTATTCAATTTATTTATTTCTTACTTTAGTATTCCACCATACCCTATGTTTGAGGCATCTCTCTCAACTATTTTCATAGCATCAAGGTTAAGAATACTAAGACATGGAAGAGATTTAACCTTTTGTTTTATCTTTGGATAGATCGAGTAGGATCTATTGTCCAAGTTGAAGGGTTCTTCTTTAACAGTTTTCGTTCTTGTGCCAGATTCTAATAGAAATCTTAATCATAATTTAGATATCCTAAGAATATTTGTAATTGAGATTTCTACACATGACCCCTAATAAAGGATCCTCCTCTTCAGTAGGAGCTAAAAAGCAACGCCAAAAGATAATCATAATAGAAGACGATGACTCTCAAACTGTTTATTCCCAATATAGTTAAGATAACCCAAAGTACAAAAATGGATAAGGAGTGGTTTAAACTAGAAAAACATTAATCATTTATATATAAAAGAACTTATATATAGAAGAACTTAAACAAAAAATGCTTACAGAGATTCAGTTCTTACAAAACCTCAAGTAGTGGTGGAAGACTTATAAGATAAAACTCTCACTAGAATATTTACAAGACAATCACAAATAGAAAACACTCAAACACTTAGATCTATACAACACTTGACCTCTCTCTACTTCTAGTGATGCTTCCCTCGATGCCCAAGCTTTGAAGCTTCTTTCTGATTATATAGAGGAGAAAAAGAGCTTCAATGATTTAGTCTTGTTGTAGAGAGATGTCATCATATCGTAGTACTGTTTGTTTTCCTATATAGAGATTCCATAGTACCCCAATAATTTTGATTTTATTATTAAAGATGCTTGGAATCTACTTTTGTGAATAACAATCGCTTTACTTTTTATAGCTTTGAATCTACCTTTTAGCGATTGATGGAAAATTAGCCACTTGTCCTAGATGAGGTGGAGTCTATCTGGTTTTGTTAGGGAGAAGGAGACCACTTTGTCTTTTAGTGATAGAGAATCTTTCCATCAAATTATTATGCCGTCTTCTGAAAGTTTTGATTGATATTGTCTTCATTATGATGCTACAGTTGACAATGATTCACTTAAAACGATAATTAGCTGATGAATTCTAAAGTTGTTTTGGAGTTCATAATTGAGAATGGCATTGAGGTTACTAATACTAGTGACATAACCAGATCGAGATTAAGATCGTTGTCTTCATTATCGTTATCAAGAGGTGCTACTGGAAGATCCTTGAGAATTTTAGGGTTACTAATATCCATATTGTACTCCTTTACGAGGGTTTTGCATGTTTAACAAAATATTATTCTTTCGATAATTCTGGATTTTGAATTAAAATCCTCTGTTTAAGACTTTCTCGCAGTTAGTTTTCGTAGTGAGGAATTTTAAGGAAGGAGATACTCGAGTTTTTCCCTTTAGAAAATACTCAATTTTGAATGTGTCCCACCATTTAAGGTTGATGTGTTTTTCAAGAATGGGCAGAAAAGATTGGGAATCTAGAGAGAAATCCCATCTTAGAATCCAAGGAAGAAAATTACCAGCAAAGAAATGTAAATAATGCAATTTCTTTGGCATAGAGAAGAATTTGTGTTTTAAATCATTGGACAATATCGTCATTTGGAAACCTGGAAACTTCCCTATCCCTTTTGTCCCCTTTACTTTTCCCACCCCCTCTGTCGTAATTAATCAAAGAATGCTCCCTTTGGTTTTTGCACATCTGTTTGACTGGCACATGTTTCTGTGAAAACCCCAGCCCCCTAACACTCCAAGAAAGTATCTTCATTTGGAAATCTTGAAACTTCCCTATCCCTTTTGTCCCCCTAGCTTTCCACACCTCCCAGTTATATTAATTGAAGACGATCGGTTTAATAACTCATGTTTTACCTACTGACTCCTCCGCCTTTGTCTCCTGTTTCATCCTATTTCTTTTTCCTCAGTAAGTTTGAAAATAGCCACAAATCATCTTCACAGTCCTCAAAAAGTAACCCCCACCATTCTTCCAACTCTCCCCATGGTGTCTTTGAGTCATCTCATTCCCTCCTTGATGCTCATCCTTGATTGTAATCCTTCTCGTGAAATACCTTCGAAATGATCATCTGTAGTTCTGATCTTCTCTGCTTATCAGCAAGAGGCCCATCTCCATTCTCATGATCTGTTGGCAACTCATGGATCAGCCTGTAGACAAATTCATAAATACCCAGGCATTGCAGGGTCTGCATAGCATCATTAATCATTAGCCGAGGAGGAATCAAGTTAACTACCCCAGCCATGGTTTTGAAAATCGGCTACTATATGGCTAGTATCAATCGTTGTACAACTGTTGAGTGTTGACCGCCTCCTTTATGCGATACAGGAGTTGAACCATTGCATTTAAAAGAAAAAAAAGACCATACAGGGTTGAACCATTGCATTAAGTTAAAAAAAGAAAAAAGAAAAAGAGACAATACAAAAAATTGGTGCTGATAGCCCAATACAAACCGATATGGCCACAAAGGCCCTCTAGCATGGACGAAGCTTAAAAACTCATTTTAGACTTCATCTAGGCTTAAGTTTTTGGACTCAAACACAAGATTTGAGTGAGATTCGATAAACTGAAGTAGAATAAATCATTTTGGGAAAAAATTGGGGGGGTGGCTTACTTTTTTTTCTTCTTTTCTTTGTGTTATTTCACTATAATGGGTGCAATCTATCAAATCATGCTCATTTTTGTTCGACTAGGGCTTATTGGTTAACTTTCAATAGGTCAAGCGAACAGACAATGTTCTTATCAAAGCACAGTCTGATACACCATTGAATACATGTTAAAAACACAAAGAAATGATAGATTATGGTGCTTTACATTTTTCCCTATTTTAGTCATAACTTTTAAAAAATTTTAGGGCTAAAAAAAAATATTTCGACCAATAGAGGCCATATTGCTTATGGTCTAATACACCCAAGGTGTCCCATATCGGTATCGGTTGGCGTAACGGTGCCCTCCGAAACCGATACGGATACGGGGGCGTAACGGCGATACGGGGGCGTAACGGCCCATAACGGCGCAAATTTTTTTTTTTTGCTAAAAAAATATGAAAAAATATGGATTAAATCCGGAATATTCTAAGCATTCCAAATATGCATTCATTTATAAATTGGAACATGTTTATGGTGGTGTAACGGTCCACTCTTTGATGAGAAGTTGTATCGGACTGTTTGATTAATTTTTGAACCAGGTAACCTGAATTTGACTACAAAATTCATATATTTAATTTTCTAAATATTTAATTTATATACTTAACAACTTGATATCATTTCTCCCAATAGTTCTTTAAAAAAACGAAATTAAATTCAGGTAGATGGCGTTTTCAATTTGGGGCTAACTTGGAGGACCAATCTATGCTCCAAATCAGCCTCAAATTCATGCAATTTATTGCCATTATCCTACTTATGAATTGGTGGACATTTATTGGATAGTGAATCATGAAAAAAAAATCAAAAGGCCCTATTTTAAAAAATAGTCCACAAATTAACAATTAAAACTATTCAAACAATTTGATTTTGGCATTGTGAGTTAGCAATTGCAGTCCATAATTTAATTGCTAAATTTTAAGTTAATATATGTCTCGTGTACAATTTTTTAAGGCCCGAATTAGGTGGGACTCGGATTGTGAAGTGTAGCACACATGTCAAAGTTTTTTGGGCCCCACCCATGATGAATGTGTTATATCCACACCGTCCATCTATTTTGCCAAATAATTTTAGGGCATGAGCCCAAAATTGAGGTACATCCAAAGCTCAGGTGGATTGCACCATAAGAAACAATAATAATTAAACGTTCACCATTAAAAATTTATTGGGGGCTACAAAAGTTTTAGATCAAGCTGACATGTGTGTTTTCCCTTCATCCACATTAGTGTGACCCAATTAATAGATTAGATTGAAAATAAACATTACAGTGGACCTTAAGAAATTTTTAATGGTGAGCATTCTATAACCACTATTTCCTATCGTGTGGTCCACCTGAGATTTGAATATTACTAATTTTTTGGATCCTGACCTAAAATGACGGGGCAAAATGGATGGACGACATGGATTAAAATATATATAACATGGTGGGGCCCACTCGGGTCTGATCGGATGGAAAATAAACGTTACGCTGGCCCGCGAATTGTTTAACAGTGAAAATCATTATCAACGCTGCTATTTTTGGTGTGGTCCAGATGATCTTTGGATATAATTAAATTTTTTGGCAGTGCTCTAAAATGATATCTGAAAATAGATGAACGGTGTAGATATAATAACTACATCACTGTGGAGCCCATATAACTTTGATCTCCTTCGAACCGTTCGTACAACTCGAAGCTCGAGGAGTGTCAGCGCTCGTCTTAGCGTGACACGTACATACAGCAGCAGCTGGTGCGCGGTACACCTGCAAAAAAAAAAAAAAAACGAGAGCGAGAGGGAAACCGAAAAGAAGAAAGAAAAGAAAAAAGAGGGAAAGAAGAGAGAAAAGAAAAAAGAAAAGAGAGAGAGAGAGAGAGAGAGAGAGAGAGAGAGAGAGAGAGAAGAAGAAGAAGAAGAAGAAGAAGAAGGCAGCCGCAGCCGCAGCCGCAGCCGCCCGAGATGAAGAAGAAAAGGAAGAAGAAGAAGAAGAAGAAGAAGAAGAAGAAGAAAAGAACGGAAAAAGGTTACGGGTCTGTAACGGCCGTTATGGCCCGTAACGGCCGTTACGGTCACAAAATTCTGTAACGGCCGTTTCGACCCCGTATCGCGTAACGGTGTCAACCGTTACCGTTACGTATCGGCCGATACGGCCGTAACGTAACGGATATGGGACACCTTGAATACACCCAATTGTGTCATTTTTAGGCTTGACTTCTACTCCCCTAGATACCAATATTCAAAAACTTAACCACAACTAACCCCACCAACCCCCTATATTCTTTGCAATATGATCTGATGAGGGTCTCGATCTTGTTACATCAAGCACAACATCGATTAATTTTTCTTGGATTAGAATACTGCCATCTCCTGCAAATGTTCCTATTGAGAGTCTATGTGGCTAGAGAGAGAGAGAGAGAGAGAGAGAGAGAGAGAGAGAGGAGGAAGCAACGTCGCAACGTCTTGGGGTAGAAAAGAATGATCTCCTGTGACTTGTGTCCTCCATTCTTTGGAAGAGCCTGAACAGGAAAAGTTCCCTCATCGATTAAGTGAAAATCAACTCATATGTGGAAAATGATGGCTTTGCCTTAATGTTGGGGAAATAACATCTTTCCTCATAGCACATGCGCTACAGGCCTACAATTTTATTGGGTTTATTGGGCAAATGAAAGGCTCTCAAATCTCCCTCACATGCAAGAGCAAGAGTCGATTTGAAAATTTAATCCCCATTGAAATACCCTCCCAATCACATGATGCATATGGGCTAACTGATAGGAGTTTCTCACCAGTTGGCAAACCAACTAGAGCGCAGTATCTGTCACTCCTACCACTTGGTGGATTGTTGTGCAAGGGCTGTGCACCATCACCTTCCTTCGTTGAATTTAACAGAAAATGGTTCTGCTCACTGGAACACAATCAATCCCAACATTAGCCTTTGTCCTCTGCTCAGGTCCTGTCTTCCTCTCTGTTAGCCTTGATAACCACCCTGAACATGTCAATCCAAGCCTCTAAAACATCATACAATGCCTTGCCCTTCTTTTCTTTAATTTTTAACTGAGAAAATAGGAAGTGCTCTCCATTCATAGAACTGGAATCGATTTCAACCATGTCCCCTAAGCAAGATCCAATCTTCTCTAATACTGTCTTCCCAAATCACCAATGAAGTCCCCAATTGTTTCACCCATATGATCTCAAATCTGAAAACTGGACCATCACAATGATCTGACCACTTGTTAAAGTGATCACATCAGCCAACAACCAACCAAGTTTTAAGGTCAGGCATCAACAAGATCCACATCTCCAATCTGTTGATCGACTAGATAGAGACCTCTCCCTCCAATAGGCACCATCCGAGAGCCATCCACTCAACAGCTAAGATAGGGGTTCCTTCAACTACGAATGCCACAAAATTGTTGCCCAGCTAGCTGGTCCACTTATCCACTACCCCTGAAGAAACTATGATTTTCAATGCCATTCGCCTACCCTATCCATAGGTGATCTTTACTTGCCATACCAGAAGCCATCAACTTCCCTTTCCTTAGAAATGTCACTACCAAGCTCGAATACCTCCTTGAAGGACTTAAAGCAATGGCTTCCCAGATCACAACACCCTTTGACTTTCTTGGTCCACTTCAAAACAAACCAAACTCTACCACTACAGGACCTCGGCCCAAACTTAACAAATTGAACTGCCACCTGCTTCCCCACTAACCATCTAGCATCCAATCCTTCAACACAAGCCTTAACTTCCTCTTCGATACAAGGTTATGATAAGATGATGATGATCTATAGTAGGCCCTTCTAATTAACTGAAGGACCAAGAAAAAATGGCTACATCATAGTAATTGCTCAAAACTTTGATTTCATGTCGAGAACAGTTAGATATTTATTTGTTTCTTGAACATTCATAGTTATGCATAGTCATAGTTTTGAACACTGAGAAGAATCATTTTTGTTCCAAATTGTGAGGTGACATTCAAGTCAGTAGTTTAGTAGACTTCTACAATATGGTCGATTCCTCTGTTGGATTTTTGTGTTTAAATATGGCCATGTCATGAACATACATGCAGGGAGAAACAAATAATGGCCCCAAAAAGCCGCTAAAATTTGTTGACATAAAATTAAACAAGTTTCAGCTATATTATATTTAGCTTATGATGCAGGGATGAACGTGATGAGGTCGATCACCGTCTTCCTCAAGGATAACTACTCCGAATCCACGGAGCTTCTCTAGACTCCTCGTAGAGACTTCTCGAATCCACGAGGAAAAGAAATAAAAATAATTTTAAGATATATGAAAGAAACTTCTTGAATGATTGATTGATGAAATAAATGAGCCTACAACCCTTTAAATAGGGATACCAAGACTTGGAATAAGTTTAGGAATTAAACTATAACTAAAACTCCCTAAAATCGTAACTTACTATAAATAGTAAATTTTCTATTTATAGTAAGTGTCCTATGTGGTTTAACCACGTTATTCTCCTAATTTTTCTAAACACTTTTCATGTTGGGCGAACTCCTAAAGCCCAATGGATAAAGAGTTATAATCAAACTAAAACTTACTATTTATATTTAAAATGGAATTAACCATGGAATTCAACCGTCAATATGATGGAATCTCGCAAATTCAGCGTGGGCAACCCGGCATTGCCGGGTTGGTTGGCTAAAGTAGCTCGTCCTACCCAAAATCATATATGGTACGTCGAGTAACTCATTCCGGTTTGCGAGATATGCCTGTTTTAAGGTTCTGACGGTCTTGATGACTCCTGCCTCCGATCGGGCCTTCTATGATCCATCTTGGACATGAAAGTGTTCATGACCTGCTCTACATCAGTCCCCTCTACTTCAAAAGAACTCGTCTTCGAGTTCTCGTGCTGCTTCGGTCCTTGATACTCGGTCTGGTGCGCCGTAACGATACCCGGATCAAAAGTTCTGATCAATTTACGGTCCACCTTCTTTTGTTCCAACCAGTGTTGAAATTATCGGCGATATTATCGAATTATCGCCGATAATTTCGATATCGCAGGAGTTCCGACATCGAAACTCCTTTTTTTCGTTTCTCTTCCTAATATCATTGATTTTTCAGCGATTTTATCGATTTTTTGCAAAAAGTCCAACTGTCAGCGAGAAATCGCGGGATAACTGTAGCAAACAACCCATTTTCAATGATAAAAGGACCAACAACATCGGAGCGTTGCGTAAATACTCAAAATATCAAAAAAAAAAAAAAAAAAAAAAAAAAAAAAAAAGGAAAAAAATGGGAAAACTTGCGGATTTCCGTACCTGTAGAAGAGGAGGGCCAATCGTAGAAGAGGATCGGTGAACGGAAATTGTGGTGGGCCAATTGATTGATCGGTGTGCCGTAAGTGCCATCCAATCTCTACTTTCCACTCTTTTTCTTTAAATACTCAAAAATTTCAAACCTAAAGATGATTTCGGCGAAGAATCTGCTGAAGATTAGGGATTTGGAGAGACTTTCTTTCGAGAATTTAGGGTTCCCTTCCGAAACCCTCTTCCATTTCGAAAACGGCCTCACGATGGCTTTTTACGGGCACAGATTGGCTACTGACAGGTTGAGTAGCGAGACTACTACTGAAGTGACGTCACCAAGTTCTGTGGGCCCCACCATGATGTATGTTTTGTATCCACGCTGTCCATCCATATGGAGAGATCATTTTAGCATAAGATCTAGAGAATGAGTCACATCCAAAGCTCCAGTGGACCCCACTATAGAAAACAATGGGGAGAGTGACACCACCATTAAAAACTTCTAAAGGCCACAAAAGTTTTCGATCAAGCTGATATTTGTGTTTTCCCTTCTTTAATGTTTTTGTTAACTTTTGAACAGGTTGGATTTCGATAAAACATCATGGTGGGCCTTAGGAAGGTTTCAACAGTATACATCAATCTTCCCTCTGTTTTCTGTGGTGAGGTCCACTAAGGCTTTGGATCTGCCTCGTTCTTTAGGTAATGCCTTAAAATAATATCTCCAAATGAATGGACGTTGTGGTTACAACATGTACATCATAGTGGGGTCCACAGAACTTGGTGACGTGTAGCGAGTCTCGCTACTCAACCTGTCAGTATCTAATCCGCGTCCGGTTTTTACGGGGAAATTAGATTGCGTACTGAGTTACTCAGTACACTCTTATCGTACTGAGTAAACTTTGTTAGGCCCACCGTGAATGTATCTGGTCTATCCACGCCGTCCATCTGTTTTTCCATCTTATTTTAGGGGTTGAGACCAAAATTTAAGCATACCCAAAGATCAAGTGGACCATACCATTGGAAACGGTTGGAATAATAACTTCCACCGTTGAAACATTTCTTGGGCCCACAGTGATGTTTATTTCTCATCCAACCTGTTTATAAGATCACACAGACATGGATGAAGGGAAAACACTAATACAAGCTTGATCCAAAACTTTTGTGGCCCCCAAGAAATTTTCAACGGTAGATGTTCAATTCACACTGTTTCCCATTGTGTGTTCCAATTGAGGTTTGGATATACTTCATTTTTAGGCTCATGCCCAAAAATTATCTATTAAAATGGATGGATGGAGTGGATAAAATACATAAATCACGGTGGACACCACAGAGTTTACTCAGTACGCTTAGCCTACTGAGTTACTCGGTATGCAATCCGCTTCCTTTTAGCATGGTGTGCAGGTGCGAACATCAGTGGCGTGTGGACGTCACCAAGTTCTGTGGACCCCACCATGATGTATGTATTATATCCACATGGTACATCCAATTAGCGAGATCATTTTAGGTACCCAAAAATGAGGCAGATCCAAAGCTAGGGTGGACCACACCGCCAAGGCAGTAGGGACAATGATTCCTACCATTGAAACATTCCTAGGCGCTATGGCCCACAGTGGTGTTGATTTGTCATCCAAGTTGTTCATAAGATCATACGGAGATGGATGAAGGTAAAATACAAAAATGACACGGATCCAAAACTTTTGTGGCCCCTAATGATTTTTCAATGGTAGGCATGTTCAATTCACATTGTTTCCTGTGGTGTGGTCCATTTGAGCATTGGATATGCTTCATATTTGGGATCAAGCCTTAAAATTATCTTGTAAAATGGATGGATGGGGTGGATAAAATACATAAATCACAATGGGCCCCACACAATTGACTCAGTACGATAAGTGTACTGATTTATACGGTGCGCACGTGTCACTTGTTTGTATCCGTAGATTGATGGGTCGATGTTATGTGGGGCCATCATAATGATAAATATTTTATCAATGTCGTCCATTTATTTTAATAGATAATTTTAAGGCATGTGTCCAAAATGAGACAGATCTGCATGACTGCATCTCAGGTCTCAGGTGGACCACAATAAGGGAAATAGTGGTGATTAAATGCCCAACATTAAAAACTTCATAGGGCCATTGTAATGGTTTTTTTTTTTTTTTTTTGCCATTCAACCTCTTGATTAGGTCACACAGATCTTGATGAAGCGAAAACACAGTTTAGATTATGTTAGAATTTGCCACATGTACCATTTTCAAATGCTAGGTATCAAGTGTCATACGTAGCCAGAGTATCAAATACCACACTGATTGGATAATTTAATCCATCCTTGATTTGGCATCTTTGAGTTCATTTACTTTTACATGTCTTAATTATTGTATGTCAGCTACATTTGTATTATATAAACTCATTTTTGTTACTATTTGAGTGATTTCTTACGACAACGCATGCCTTTTGGCCCCCATTAAATGGAAACTTCTAATTTAATGCATTCTTTTTGCAATTTTTTCATTCCTGAATATGTAAATATGTGTATTTAGGCATGTCCTAAAGTTTCACTAAAAAATTCCACCATTTTCTCCATGTTTCCCCCTTTTTCCCTGCATTTCCGGTTATCGGCGATAACAATATTATATCTTTATTCCGGTCAGCGAAACTTGTAGCGATACCGACAACTCGAACACTGGGTCCAACCATGCTAGGAATGTATCTGTGACATGTTCTACATCAGACCCCTCAACTTGAAAAAAAAACTCGTTCTCGAGTTACTCAAGGAACTTAGCTCATGTTTCTAAAATAACTTTTAACACCGATGTTTATTAACCATTTTCTTGTACTTGGCATTAGGCTCTTGAGTTGACACAATACATACTCTTTCTTTGACTTTACTAGTATCGATCAGTTCCTTCACTCCTGCCTTCAAGATTTGACATTTTTGCTGACTCACCTGACAGTGAGAGGGGTTGGGCAAGCTAGCCACAGGGACATGGCCTATGTGTTGTTGGATGTCCCTCATAGGGGGCAATCCATCAAGTAAATCTTTGGGCCAGACTTCTTTAAATTCGTTTAGGAAAGGCTTTAAACTTGGAACAATGTCTAAGGGTTTCGATTCCTCGCCCTTTACTACTATGGTATATACCTCGCCGGCTTCCTTGGATTTCCCTATGAAACCTCGAATGGTCAAGAGAGAGCTCCTCTCCACTTTAGAAGCTTTGGGGTATTTCTCTGGTGTCATAGGGGCAAGGATTATCTTTCGACCGTCCTTAACAAAGACGTAAATATTGTCTCGTCCTCGGTGAGTCGCATCATGATCTGACTGCCATGGTCGACCGAGTAACATATGGCATACTTCCATATCTACCACGTCACAAAGTATCTGATCTTTATAAGTTTTACCAATTGAAAACGAGACAGTGCATTGTTCAGTTACCTTGGTCTCGTTCACTTTTTTTATCCAGCCAATTGAGTACGGGAAAAGATGTTTTGTCGTTGGTAGCTACAACTTGTCCACCATCACTCTTGAGATGTTCTCACTACTGCCACTGTCTATGATTACATCATAGACTTTGCCGTTGACGGTGCACCGCATACGGAATATATCGTGTCGTTGTGGATGTAATTCCTTCGATGGGGTATATAGTAATCGCCTCACAATTAGAGATTCGCCACAATCCTCGCCCGTCCATTCATCGCTATCTGCTCTTTCCTCAATGGCATGTTCATCTTCATCAAAGCCAGAGTCTTTTTCTGCGGCCTCACCTTCAATGCCCCATTTCTTAATGGTCAAGTGGGTTATGGGGCATTGAAGCTTAGATGGGCCGCTCCCACTAGTTGCAGAAGGTTGAGGATGTCCTGCTACTAGTTCTTTTTCTCGTGTCAGTTCTGAATCCTTAGTGGGACCCGTCATAGGAGGCCGAGTTGAAGGGTAACGCTGAATAAGAACTCTTGCAAGCTGTGTTTCTGCCCTACCTGTCAACTGAACTACTTCATCCATGGTCCTGACTGGGTGTATCTGAACTCGGTCCTGAATCGCCGATCGTAACCCACCTATAAATCGTGCTTCCTTCTGTGATTCTGTTTCTGACAGATTGTTTCGTGTTGCCAACTGCTGGAATTCTTCAGTGTAATGTGTGACGATTCGATTCCCCTATCAGCAATTTTGGTATCGTTGGAACAATACCTGCTCTTAATCACTAGGGAAAAGAAGCATGTCATCCATGACCATGATGAGATGGGTGCCTTGTTCTGTAGGGCACATGAGAGTTGTAATTGCTCCTACCATGCAGAAGCACAAATTTTAATTTAAAGGCTATCAACTTCACCTTTTTATGCTCTGGCACATCCATGTAATCGAAATATCGTTCTAATTCGGCAAGTCAGTCGAGGAAATCCTCTATACATAATAATTCATTAAAACTAGGAAGTTTGGCCTTACCTCGATAGTCGCTTTCAACACGATCTAAACGATCTCCTCCATGGACTGGTCGTCGGGCAAAGCCGTCATCGAGGTCCTCGTTACTAGAACTCGCATTATCTACGAGTCACCACTGGTAGTGCTCTACGGAAATCGGGGTTGTGCCGTACAACAACTACAGGCGGTTGAGCATCGCTTTGATCTCGGGGCGAAATTAGTGCATCCGCAATACGGTTGAGGGTTGCCTATAGCCCTTGCATGGTCAACTGACTTTCCCGGTACAAAGCTTTCATTCTTTCCGAAAGATAACAAATCTCTAGATCACCGTCCACAGGATTTTAGTTCATACCTTCGTCGTTTGCCATCGACCCGAGGGAAATCCTCGCTTTGATACCAATTGACGCAGGAATGAACGTGATGAGGTCGATCACCGTCTTCCGCAAGGATAACTACTCCTTATCCATGGAGCTTCTCCGAACTCCTCACAGAGACTTCTCGAATCCATGAGGAAAAGAAATAGAAATAATTTTAAGATATATGAAAGAAACTTCTTGAATGATTGATTGATGAAATAAATGAGTCTACAACCCTTTAAATAGGGATACCAAGACTTGGAATAAGTTTAGGAATTAAACTATAACTAAAACTCCCTAAAATCGTAACTTACTATAAATAGTAAATTTTCTATTATAGTAAGTATCCTATGTGGTTTAACCACGTTATTCTCCTAATTTTTCTAAACACTTTTCATGTTGGGTGCAACTCCTAAAGCCCAACGGATGAAGAGTTAAAATCAAACTAAAACTTACTATTTATAGTAAAAACAGAATTAAACATGGAATTTGACCGCCGATATGATGGAATCTCGCAAATTCGGCATGGGCAACCCGGCATTGCCGGGTTGGTTGGCTAAAGTAGCTCGTCCTACCCAAAATCATATATGGTATGTCGAGTAACTCATTCCGGTTTGCGAGATATGCTTGTTTAAGGTTTTGACGGTCTTGATGACTCCTGCCTCCGATCGGGCCTTCTCTGATTCATCTTGGACATGAAAGTGTTCGTGACCCGCTCTACATCAGCTTACTACTTGGGCGCATATTGATGCTAAACTGATGAAATGCAATTTATCATTTCAATAAGGATGAGATAGCCAGTATGGGGCTAGCCCCACTCATAGGAGGGACCAATAACTTTGAATCAAACCATAATGAATTGCAATTACTCAAACAAAAGATGAAATAGCAAATATGGTGCTAGATCCAAGCCTTTGAATACGACAAAATAGCATTGACACTTCTGTTCCAATCGTTTCAAGTCCGACTTGAAAGTTAAAACAGATTGGATTACAAGTAGGGGTCGGGTCATTATGAATTTAACATGATGCCAACCCCACTTTGGCCGTTTCCTCTTTCAGGAAACAGACTTAACAGCTGCAATTCCTTAGGGTTAATCAAGACATAATCAATCCATATCAGGAGTTATATTTCATTTTCTCATTACCTGAGTACTAATTTGATGGCTTACAGTTTTTATGCATCACCACAAGTTTCCATGACTAAGAAAAACTTTCAAGCATTTCAGTCATAGAGAATAAAACTTTTTCCATATGGATCTCAGATGCATAAGAAAAAAGCTGATGAGATGAATTGAAAACTTGTAACTGCCTACTAGATGTGACATCTTACCTGAATAAAGCTTCTGTCTTTAGCCCCAGAAACAAGAGCAAAATTATCATAATCAGTTGCAATCACATCATAAGGCTCCTTAGGGATGAATGGCAATGTAGGAAAACGTAGGTAACACTTCTCTCTAATCATCTCTTGCCTCTCCAGATCAGTTTCCTGTTTCTCTGTATCTTCCTCAGAAAGGCATTGAACATTCCCTCTTATACCTGTAATATATCCATCAGGGCCACCATGAACACAAAATGTATCAACCCGGATTGAGGGGGCTTCAGCATCAAATGTGTATATGCCCTGCAATTTAATTGAATGAATACTTCTCGGAACCAACCGTCAGTGCTATAAGAGCTGCCATATGAAGGTTGACCAAAAGAAACAATTTTGTTTGTTTGATCCAGCAACAATACAGGTGCAAACCCCACTTCTTCTTCTTCTTCTTCTTTTAAAATCTAAGTAGTTTATCTGATAGGCCCCATCATGTGATTGGCCACGGCTCAATATTTCCTGTATTAGATGATCATACGTATTTGATAAAAGTGGACAATGCCAATGCTTCACAATTAATGGGGCCCACTCATACGCTGAGGATCATCTGATAGGGGAGCTTTTGTGGGTTCTCCCAGCCACCGTAAGGTCCACAATACAAATGCTTAGGATCACCAAGAAGTGGGTCCAATGTGTATAATTTGCTGGACCAAGAAATGCTCTTGAACGATGTAGATTTCCTCATACAATAATACTTTCGCTTCAATGAAATACTAAGCAAATAAGAAAGAATTAGGAATGGCCAAATTATTAGGTGAAGGTCACAACCAGCACATAAATTTCGCTCCAATTCTTTTACCTGTGTACAGTGGCAGTCTTCTTGTCCTTGTCCTGCAAATCCACGCTTCAGAGAAGCTACTTCAAACCATCTTCCTGAATATCTGACTGGATCAAAATTCTTAGCTGTCATACCACTCATCATTAGTTTCCCACCTCGTTCATCTGACATCCCATCGAGTTGTAGAGGTGCGCGGGGATTTGCAGCTATTGCAAGCTGGCAAAAGTTATTGTAATGAGGTGATTCTGCTGCAATGACCTGGCCAGGAGAAACGAGAAGTTGTAAAAGCAGTTGAAACATTTTACCCCTGCAACTATAGTCTTTTGATCCATTCCTCCTATACTGTCTAATTGCTTGTGTTATCTCTCATATCTTCTTCTTCCTGCAAGAAAAGCTGATTCTTAGACATTTTGTTGAGTATCTTTCTCTTTTGTGGTGTCCAAATAGTCATGGAATTCACAGCTAACATGTCTAATGCCCAGAAAGCTTTTTTAATATATATATAAATAAAATAAAATAAAATTAAATTAAATTAAATTTAAAAAAAAAAAAAAAAAACATTTTCTGCCTGTTCATTCTCTAGATTTACAACTTTACATTTCTACAGAATACTACGTATGATCATATTCCTATCCTATTATTCATATGATTGCAGGTAACAGATATGGGTCTACTTGCAGAGTTGCTTGAACCCCAAATCTTATGACACAGGCCTAAAATTTATTTCTAGCATACTTCTATTAATCTTGGCTATCTGACATGGATCCTTATTCCTTACACAAACCATGTCATTTCATATCCTAACCCCAATACTTCAAGGTATGAGATGGAATTTGCACATATCGTGTCATCTGCAACACGTACTGCCACTTCAATATTAAATAAAAGAGGCAGTATACAATGCTTACCACAAGAGTTTCTACAGAACACTCGGGCTTTCAGTTCATACAAATGCAGCCATGGTTTAGTGATCCAAGCTGTATATGATGGGCCCAGCTGTGTATGGTCCTAGATTGGAAGATCCTTGCCATCAATTCTCGTCCTTGTTTTGGCTGAACATGGGCTGTTGCTGTATTTTCTTTCTTAATCATCATCATCCTAGCATTAATCGCAGCAATTTGGAGTTTTCTTTTAACTGGCGGATTGGCAAAAAGTTTTGCATTTTGACTGCAAACCGTACATCGGCCTTCTTCTTGTAACTGGGCTCTTGGAATCGGCCATGGCATGCTGAGCAACGTGTAATACCTCTAAATATAAAATCCATACTCATGGCGTACCCTTGTCATATTTGGGTATTGTAGATGCCAATGAACTATTCTCTTCAAGATATATTTCAAAAACTAACTCACCTGGTTTGGTTGAGAGAGAAATATGAATGATGCAGCTAGGCCAGAAAAGACATGTCCCACAACAGCTTCCTTGCTTGATTTAGGATACTCCAATGCACATTTCAATGTTCTATTCTCTGGTAAAGAGCATATCCTCCTACGATGGTAGAAGAAGAGAATAAAAAAGTAATAAAAGAAAGAATATGCTAGCAACCAAGAGAAACAAAATAGACTATTGCCGCATACCAAAATCTTCAGCTACTATTATAAGAAACAGAAGAAAAATGGAGAAAAAAATCCATGTAAAATTCCAATGAAAAAATCAGTCCGAGATATGGCATGGATGGTGCAGTATGGATTTTACACAAAGTATCACATGTGGTTCAATATGGATATGCCGCCTATTTTGAACTATCAGGGTATCATAGCTCTGAAATAGAAGATGTTTACAGAAGAGTTTGCTATTTTCTTCAGATCATACAACCTCAATCATTTAATGATATAGTCATATAGAAGAGTTCTGTGCCTGAGAAGCAGAATGGGATTGAAGATCTTATGGGATCTGATAGAGAAAAGTATAAATCAGAAAAGGGAGGGGGGATGTAATGGTTGGATGCCCTGTCATGACACTTTGAGGAATCAACTATGCTCCTTGCAATATGGATTGACAACATGAATCTGGACATGGAAACAGGAATATGTGGCTGCTGAATTTGTGAAGGCTCTTCTAGAAGAACTTCGAAAGGAACCAATGACAAAGCCCAAGTATTATTGTTAGAGGAGTGAGTGCTATAATAGAGGGATCATCTCACACTGGCACCACTAGAAGGTGTTGAGTATGGAAAGAAAACTGTCTGGTGGACCATCCAATCCCTGAATTCTTAGGATATTGAAATGTTAAGGATTGGTTCATAGGAGATCAAAGAGAGCAGTATTGCGGGCTTCCAGAAGCATGGGAACTCTTTTTTTCTGTTACCAAGATTAGGATGTTAGCTTCCTCCACAGGGGCATCTTTAAATATCATTCCCATAGAGGTGGATGACTTATCCTGAAGAGACAATTGCTCTTGCTGTTGCATGGGGCCATCTTATCCATTGCCTTGATGAAATCATTGTAACCTTTGTGTTTTTCATAATAAACTTTCAGATTTCAAACAAGAAATGCAATGGCTACAACTTATAATATCATCTTCATAATTATCCCAGCTACTTGGCATCGGGTTTATGGGTCCTCTTTCACTAATCAATCCAATGTAAGGCCCAACCCTCGGTAAGTGAACAAGCCTTCATATCCCTTCCAAGTTCCAACAAGGTGTTCCATAATGGTAATGGTGGCTGTAATGGCCACTGCAGTTACTGTTACGATACTCCCTTTCTATTTTTTATTTTAGGGGAAAAAACTGTTTTTGGCCCGTTACAGCTCTTTTTTCTCTAGCGGCCACTTTGGTCTTGTGACGTCCATTATGTAACAGACTTGGGATACCATGGTTCCAATCACCTTGGTACTAATCCCTTTAGGTATTCCTCTCATACTCTTTTTAGGCCCTTCAATCGTAATCAATGTTCCCTTCCCTGAAACTATCTCCAGGCCTTGTTACACGTGATAGAACCATCTCAATATGCTCTCCATAATTTTATTTCTTACTAGGACTACTCCAAAGCTACTTTGGATGACTTCATACTTATATCTATCCTTCATAAAGTTCGCATACATCCATCTCAACATCCTCATCTTTGTTGTTCTTGTTCATAATTTACTCATGTTCAAATGTATTCCTAACGATAACCAAAACTAGGTATATAGCCAATTGATACCATTCCAGCCAATTTCCAAGTACCAAAATTCTAAGTTCAAAACCCAAATAAATCTAGAGTGCTCATTTTTAGAAAGGGGGATACCTTAATGGCTTATCCTTATGTTTCCTAATCAATGTACCAAAACATCCAAGTTGAGCTTCGAAGGATCGATTATCACAAACCCCCCTCTATGGAAAGACTTCCATATTTGGGGTGGTTGATAGGTTGAGTGTGTGTGGTTTTTTTTTTTTTTTTTTTTTTTTTTTTTTTTTTTTTTTTGTTTTCCTTTATTGCATCCTTATATTGCAGCTATGTCTCCATAGATCTTCCTATGTAATATGTAAAGTGCATGGAATGGCTAATATCCAATATGCATCGTTGTTTTCACGAGTCAATTTGCAAACAACACTTTTTTCTTGCAACCACCTCCCTCAATCAGAACTCTTTTCTTTTTCTTTTTCTTTTTGAAGGGTTATCAAAACTGTTTTCAAATTGGGAAGATTTTCAGGTCATCCATATGCAAATATTGGCCGCCAAACAATCAACGCACAACGAGCACCGCTTGCATGGATTGGGTGCATCAAGACACTCCCTATGATCCATTCCATCAGGACCATTTTCCTCTCCTATCAAACCTCTTTCACATGTTGGATGGATAGGATCCTCCAATACAGAAGAGTTTGTGAACATCTCACATCTGCAGCGCGTCCCATACGATCAACAGTCCCGAACAATGAACCATGGGTCCCATTCTTGCAGACCAGGTGCATATGTACACTACTCATGTTATGATGCATCAGTACACAAGTAAATTCTCCCATAGCTAAGCTCTTACAATTATATTGTATCATGAAATTCCAAAAGGTTGCCATGGCCTAAAATGTGGCAACAGATCAACTGTATCCATCACATACAATAACAACAATCCTGGCCGACGACATTGTGGGCCCCATCGTATATGTGTGGTGATGCAGGGGAGGATGTGTTGAGGTCGAGCACTGTCTTCCTCAAAGGGGTAACTGTTCCGAATCCACGGAACTTCTCTGGACCCATCACAGAGAAACCTCGAATCCACGAGGAAAAGAAAATAGAAATAATTCTAAACAAATTCGAAATAATTTATATTGATGATAATTGTCTCATCTGTATGTGTCCCTGTTACACCATTAATATAGAAAAAAAAAAATTATAATTACAAAAAATAACAAAATCCTAACTCTAATAAAAATCCTAATTCTAATAAAACTCTTCTAAAACCTAATTTCTAAAAATAAAAATTCCAAATAAATTTTTGCTAGAAGAGTCCTAACATGATTACAAATTGTTTCTAAAAAGAAGAAAAATCTAAAAATTAAAAATATTAAAATATTAAAAATTGGAATTACTAAAAATAGTAACTTTCCTTTAAAATTCATTTTTGAGTTGAAAGTGCGTGTTTTCTGACGAAACGGACAGATGCGACTCACTTTAGTGGGTCCGTTCATCTCGAATGACCCATTTCAATAAAGATTGATAGGTTGTGTGCACAACCTAGTAGCGATACCCAGATCAAAAGTTACAGTCAATTTATGGTCCACCTTCTTTTGGCCCAACCATGCTAGGAATGTATCGGTGACACATCCTACATCATGTGGCCACCTGCTTTCGGCTGTTCAATTTTGACCGATGATCAATTCCATTCTAGCCGTCCACTTAATGGCCAGCGTGGATTGCCTGCGACACCTTGTTGGAGGAAGTTCGTGCGCTCAGAAGTTAGGTGGGGCCTTCCGTGATGTTGTTGAGAAATCCACACCATCCATCCATTTTTGACAGATCTTGTTAGGGCATGAGCCAAAAATGAGGCAGATCCCGCATGACAGAAAACAGTAAGGATTGAATGTTTACAGTTGAAACATTCATGGGGCCACAAAAGTTTAGGATCAGGCTAATATTTTTGTGTTTTCAGTTCATCGCAGTATGAATGACCTTATGAACAGTGTTGATGGCATATAAACATCACGGTGGACCCCAGGGAGGTTTCAACATTAGGCATTTCCCCATGGCCCACCAACTTTTTCCTGTCATGCGGACCACTTAGTTTTGGATCTCCCTCGTTTTTGGGCTCATGTCCTAATATGAACTGGCAAAACGGATGGACGGGATGGATTTCTCACAAACATTACCGTGGGCCCCACCTAGCGTCTGAGCACAGGAACTTCCTGCAACACCCTGTCGTAGGCAAACCAAGTCCCTTAAAAACCATCCGATCAGCGTGACCTTCTGTCAATGCTCTATCCACGTTCGCGATTTGGACGGCCTCGATTGATGGATATGACTGCCAATTCCGGGTATTTGAGTTCCTGTAATTTAGTAAACTGCAATGTACGAACTACGCAGTCTAGCCAGACGGTTAAAACGAAAAGCAGAAGAAAACCCGATTTTCATAGAACCAAGATTTCTGAATTCCAAGAATGTGAGATTCTGACAAAAATCGGACACTCCTTCACAAAAAGTAAAATGGGGTGTTTGGTTGCGCCAAATTTCATGATATTTTGCACCAATTTGCACTGATTACTAATAAAATGTCATGAAATTTCCTGATATTTGATGCAACCAAACGCACCAAAAAAGAAAAATTCCAAAATTTGTACCTAGTAAAATATGGAGGAGGTTGATCGAGTAGTGGAGAAGCCTGAAGAAGCATTGCAGATCTTGTAGAAGCTTCTGGACTCTCTCTATTTCTCTGCAAAATCCGAATTCTTCGGAACGGTGATTTTGATCGGTGATCCTTTTCATCCATTCATTCATTTATGAGGGATTTGTACTCTGGAAAAGCGTGTTGGATGATACGCAGGCATTTTATTTGTCCACGTGGCACATACTCCAAATCTCTAGAATCCATTTTAGATAAGTCGTAGAAAGAATCTCTAGAATCCATCTTAGATAAGTCGTAGAAAGAATTAGCATAATAATATAATATTAATCGGATGATCGTAATATCTCTGCTCGGAAGCGGATTGCGTGCTGAGTAACTCAGTACCCTTAGCGTACTGAGTAAACTGTATGGGTGCACTGTTATTTATTTATTTTATTCACTCCGTTAATCCATGTTAACGGATTATTTTAAGGACTAATACCCAAAACGAAGCAAATTAAAATCTCAAGTGGACTACACCACATGAAACAGTTTGATTAAACCTCTACCATTGAAACTTTTTTGGAGGCCAAAGAAGTTTTGAATCAAGCTGATGTTTGTGGTTTCTCTTCATCCATGACTTTGTGATCTTATGAACAGGTTGGATGACAAATAAAAATTACATTGGACCCTAGGAAGGTTTCAATGGTGGAAATCATTATTCCACACTGTTTCCTATGTAATGGTCCACTTGAGGTTTGGATTTATTTCAATTTTGGGATCAACCCCTAAAATTAGCAGTAAAAATAGATGGACGGTGTAGATAAACCACATAAATTCACAGTGGGCCCAACTGAGTTTACTCAGTATGATAAAAGCGTACTGAGTAACTCAGTACCCTTAGCGTACTGAGTAAACTGTGTGGGGTCCACTGTTATTTATTTATTTTATCCACTCCGTTAATCCATGTTAATAGATAATTTTAAGACTAATACCCAAAACGAAGCAAATTAAAATCTCAAGTGGACTACACCACAGGAAACAGTTTGATTGAACCTCTACCATTGAAACTTTTTTGGAGGCCAAAGAAGTTTTGGATCAAGCTGATGTTTGTGGTTTCTCTTCATCCATGACTTTGTGATCTTATGAACAGGTTGGATGACAAATAAAAACTACATTGGACCCTAGGAAGGTTTCAACGGTGGAAATCATTATTCCACACTGTTTCCTGTGTAATGGTCTACTTGAGGTTTGGATTTATTTCAATTTTGGGATCAACCCCTAAAATTAGCAGTAAAAATGGATGGACGGTGCAGATAAACCACATAAATTCGGAGTGGGCCCAACTGAGTTTACTCAGTACGATAAAAGCGTACTGAGTAACTCAGTACGATAAAAGCGTACTGAGTAACTCAATACGCAATCCGATTTCCTGCTCCTCGATCTCCGAGTTGTACGAACGGTTCAAAGGAGATCAAAGTTATATGGGCTCGAAAATTCTGCATTTATTATGTCCACACCGTTCATCCATTTGGCGAGATCATTTTAGAGCTTGATCACAAAAATGAGTCGTATCCAAAGCTCAAGTGGACCACACCATAAATAGCAATGGGAAGAATGATTCTCACCATTAAAACATTCGAAGGGCCCACCATAACATTTATTTTCCATCCAATCCGTTCATAAGGTCACAAAGACTTGGATGAAGAGTAAAAACAAATATCATAGTGATCCAAAGCTTTTGTGACCATAAAAATGCTTTCAAAGGTAGATGTTCAATTCCCACTGCTTTTTTACATTGTGGTCCACTTGATCTTTGGATCTTTCGTATTTTTAAGCTAAGCCTTACAAAGAGCTCTCCAACTGTACGGACGGTTTGGATTAACACATAGGTCATGGTGGGACCCACAGAACTTGGTGACGTAAACACACTAGCGAGTTCGGTGGTAGGTGGTACACCAGCCAATCCGCCGCTGATTATTTTTCACGTTGGCCGTTCGTCGTATATCAAATAATCGACAAGTTGTGAGGTCTTTTCCATATGAATTTTATTTTATAAACCATCAAAAGAGAGTTCCACTATCTGGACGGTTTATTTTGAGTTATACATATTCCAAGTGTACAGTTTCGTAGTGCCTACGTATTATGCATCACACTCTGCTGTTATGAGAGGTTTTTCGCCGAAATAGCCCCAGCGGTGCGAGCTCATTCTCTTATGACGCGAGCTCGTTCTTCCGTGACTTAAGTGATGAAAATGCTTTTAATTGAAATAGTTGCTCGTGGCATGGCATTAACTTGTCCCGTAAAAAGAAAATAGGTTTGGAAGGAGATTTTCAGTTCTACAAAAAGAAGAAAAAGGCTGCTCTTGTTGGGTTTTGGATTGCGGAATCACACAGAGATAGATCTAGGATAGCAATCCACGAGCACCAAACAAACACAAGAGAACACAAAAATTTAACGTGGAAAAACCCTTTTGGAAAAAAACCACGGCACGAAGCGACAAATCTTGACTATGAAAGCAGAAATTACAATGAGAAAAGACTTACCTGACTTGAGCAATCCTCAAATCTCTCCCTCGCTCCACCATTTTAGAAACCTTATAACCCTTTTAGAAAGCCTTAGAATCTCTTAGAATATCTCACAATCCAGTTCACACCCATATATATAGTTTTAGAAAAAATCTCAAACAAAATCGGAAGGAATCATAAATAAAATCGGAAACAAATCCCGCACTTTCGTAGTTGTGCGAAAAATATGCACAGAATCTAATTAGATTTAAGACATCAAATACAACAATCTCCACCATGTCTTCAATATTTAAACGTGTAGTTCATTGTCCTCTTCTCTTATCTTAGCCTCGCATCATAGCTTCATCAATGTTTCTCGTGAACACGTCGTCTTCCTTTTACTCCATCGCCAAGCCTAAAGAAGTTGCACAGAACTTGAACTTCTCTGTAGGAACAACATTGGTGAGCATGTCTGCTGGATTCACGCTGGTGTGAATCTTCTCCAGAGTTACGCTTCCTTCCTCAAGCACCTATCAGATAAAATGATGACGAACGTCAATGTGTTTAGTACGAGAGTGATAAACAAAATTTTTAGCCAAATTGATAGCGCTCTCGCTATCACAATTCACCGACACGGCCTCCTGCTGAAGTCTTAACTAATTTATCATGTCTCTTAACCAAACACCTTCCTTAAATGCTTCCGCCACTGCCATATATTCTCTTTCGGTCATGGAAAGTGCCACCACAGACTGAAGCTTCAACATCCAACTAATTGCTCCACCCACTAGTACAAACGAGTATCCTGAAATCGACTTTCTGAAATCCACACTGCCTTTGTAGTCTGAACCCACATACCCTACCACTTTGCTCCTGTCTTCTCAAAAGTTAAGACGTAGTCTTTTGTACCTCGAATGTATCGACGTAGTCATTTCACCGCTTCTCAATGTTGCTTGCCGGGGTTTGAAATATATCTACTCACAACACTGACTGCCTGTGAAATATCTGGTATCGTAAAGACCATGATATACATTAAAATACCAACCACATTCGAATAAGGCACATGAGACATAATCCGTTTTTCTTTATTTGATTTAGGACATTGTTCTAAGGAAAACTTAAAGTGGGCCGCGTGGGGAACGCTCACCGGCTTTGATTGGTCCATCCCATACTTGATCAGCACATTTTCAAGGTATGCTGTATGTGATAACCAAAGTCTGCTTCTCTTACTGTCTCTATGAATATCTATGTTGAGAACCCTCTTTGCAGCCCCCACATCTTTCGTCTCGAATGTCCCTAATAACTGAGTCTTCAGTACGTCGATTTCAGACATATTATGACTGACGATCAACATATCATCAACATACAATACTAGGATAATGAATTTTTCATCATTCAGTGTCTTGTAATAGACATAGTGATCGTATTCACTCCGAGTAAATTTCTAACTCAACATGAAAGAATCAAATTTTTTACACCACTGCCTATGCGACTGTTTTAGGTCGTACAATGACCTCGTTAACCTGCAAACATTTTCTCTACCTTTTTAACTTCGTAGCCGTCTAGTTGCTTCATGTAGATCCATTCTTCCTACTTCTCATGTAGGAATGCAGTCTTGGCATCTATCTGTTCCAGCTCGAGATTGTATTGGGCAACCAGCGCTAACACGAATCTGATATATATTTGCTTAACCACCGGCGCGAATATCTCTATGAAGTTGATTCCTTCTCTATGAGCATACTCATTCGCTATCAGCCTTGCTTTTTATCTATCATGTTTTCTTTTGAATAACCACTTGCATCCGATCGCTTTTCGACCCACTGGAAGCTCCGCTAACTCCCATGTGTAATTTGTACAGCGAGTCCATCTCATCATCTTCCACTTTTCTGCATTAGGCTCATCAAGAGCCTCTTGAATAGTTGATGGATCCCCCTCATCTGTAATGAGGGTATATGTGATATTAGAGTCATCCTTATATCTTGCCGGTAACATGCGATCACGCGTTGAGTTCCTTTTCACAGGTAGTTGCTCCACCTGCTCTTGTATACCTTTGTCTGCGCATCTGTTTCTGCCTGAGTATCATTTGTGTCAATCTGGATGTCTACGATCAACCTTTCTGGTTCCTCTTGCTCCTCTTGATCATTCTTGTGGAATACAAAGCTTTCATCGAATCTGACATCACGACTAGTGATGACATTGCTTGTGACCTTGTTGAATAACCTATAACCTTTCACACCAACACCATAGCCAACAAAAATATACTTTTTGGCTCTATGGTCTAGCTTATCTCTCTCAACTGACGGTATATGGGAGTAAGCCTCACAAGCAAATATGCACAAATGTGAGTGGTCCAACTTATTACCACTTCATACTTTCTCTAGGATTTTACATTCAATTGTTGTAGATGAGGACCAGTTCACCAAATACCAAGCTGTGTTAACGGCCTCTGTCCATAGGTCCTTGCCCAACGCAGTACTACTTAACATGCATCGGGCCCTCTCCAAGAGAGTTCGATTCATCCGCTTAGCCACACCATTTTGTTCGGGTATGTGGCGCCTTGTGTTATGCCTAATGATCCCTTCATCCTTGTAATATTCATTAAATTCAGTGGAAGCAAATTCTCCACTATTGTCAGTCCTTAAAATCTTTATTTTTTGCTCTGACTGTTTTTTCCACCATTGCCTTATATTGTTTGAATATGGTGAAAACTTCGGATTTACATTTCATGAAGTAAACCCGAACTTTCCTGGAGTAGTCGTCAATGAATGAAACCTCTGGCGATGGCCCCAATACGTCAGAGTGCACATAATCAAGCACTCCCTTACATACATGTTTTCCATATTTAAAAGATAATTTAGATTATTTACCATATATAGAATACTTCCATATATCTAAATTATAATTTTTAAAAGATGGAATCAAACAATGATCAGATAATACCTTAATGCCCCGCTCGCTCAAATGGCCCAGATGAGCATGCCACATACATACAAACGTGGAATCTGCAATAACCGTTGTCGCTCCACCTGCTGAAGTGTTCCCAATCAACCTATAAAGGTTTCGTGCCTTTGCGCTCTCATAACCACAAGTGCCCCTTTTGAAACTTTAAGGAGACCATCAATAACAGTGAATTTGCACCCTATAGCCTCGATTGCACCGAGAGAAATCAGACTTTTCTTCATATCAGAAACATGCCTGACATCAGTCAAGGTACACTCCATCCCATCAAACATCTTGATGCTCACAGTACTAATAGCCACAACATTACATACATTGTCATTGCTCATAAAAACTTGTCCACCATCACATTCCTTGTAACTGGCGAACCAACTTCAATGAAGAGTCATGTGATATGATGCTCTTGTGTTAATGATCCACTCATATCTAAGATTGTCATGCAAGTGTCCGACCATAGACACAGACAGAACATCACCTCCACTTGTTTCTTCATCAGATGTGACAACATTGGCCTCATTGGAAGAAGCCTCTGAGTTTTCTTTCTTTGCTTTAGGATTTGTGCAATCCTTCTTCATGTGTTCATTCATCTCATAGTTCCAGCACTTTAATTTTCCTTTGCCCTTGTTCTTGGATTTGGATTTAGGTTTTGAGGATCCTATACCTCGATTAGTATTCCTACACTTCGTAATCAGTGCATCGGAAGATGTCCCCATGCCGCCGTTTAGCTTTCATATGTCCTTCCTTCGAAGGGCTAAGATAACGGTGTTGACAGTCAGGGTTTATTTGCAGTGCACATTGTGTCCTTGAATGGCTCATACGATGCCGGAAGAGAATTCAACAACGTACATGCTTGTTCCTTATCTTTAATCACTTCCTCCATATCAAACAGTTTGCAAACTAATTTATTAAAGTTGCTGATGTGAGCCTTCACATCTTCACCCTCTGCCATCTTGAAGGTGTACCACTATAGCTTTAAGTGTAGGCAATTTTCAGAGGATTTTTTCGCATAGATATCCTCTAACTTCGCTTATAAACTAGCTGCAGTTTTGTAACACCCCGTATTTTTCTTTACTCGGGTGTTACCTTGAAGATCCATCTTGACCATGAAATGAGACCATTTGCACAATCGACCTCAAGATTTGCCATTCATCTGCCAAATTGCAAAGTAGCCAACACTAAACCATCAAAGGACTGAATGATGGCAATTAAATCACACTAAAGTTTCACATAATACCCTATTATATCAAGTGAACCATACATCGTTAGTTTCGGGACTAGATCTGTCTACATAACCCCATTAGACAAGTCAACCATTAGATATTATTGTTAGTGCATTTTCTAGTAAATCCAACCATTGGATCATTTGAATTATCAAGAAGTCAAGATTTAGTAACTAAACGTTCATGTGTTATGGCCCACTAAACAGTTAAAATACTTTAAGAATTAAGCACACGACTCATGAATGTTAGGATAACTCTGTTTAGAAGTAGACTCTACAATTTTAATTGTTTTAAATAATAATAATAATAATAATAATAATAATAATAATAATAATAATGAGATTTTAGTAATGATAATTAACATTATGAATGCGTATTGAGTCATCTAAACCTCGATCCAACAATTAACTCCTAGTTAAGTGAACCCTTAGACTTTTAACCGTTGATATGAAAATTGAGAATGATCTGACCCTCAGACCAAAAGAAATCCATGATTTGAGTTAAAAATCAGAAGTATGGCCCACCTTATCTATAGATCTACCCCATCTGTGAACTGAGACCCTAACAGGACTAGTAGGAGCCACTGAACGACATGGATCTTTCAACACATCATTGTGGACCCCACACTCACAGTGTGAATGTATACCAATGGGGTGTACCCACGCAACACAGAACCTTAGACCTTGGTCAAACAGAGTTGACCCGAGCAAGACCCGAAAAGGGGAATTTTATCTCCTTGTTCCCGCCCGGATCCGTTTCAAACGGACGGTCACAGTTTGTTTAAGATAGGTCCCAGCACCATGAGCATTGATTAGATCTAGACCATTCATCGAACCCAGATGTAAATCTCGAACGATCCCCAAGTGGTTTCATTCGTTCAAATTCATTCAGGAGCTCACAAACACGATCGCAAGTAGGTGTGCATGTGAGCGTCATTCCGAAAATGGAAACTTTGGTTCCGTGCTGACAATTCAAGAGTGCTGCTCTCCTGCCTTCGAGACCGTTGGATGCAAAGCATCTCAACCCTTCATAAGTTTAGGGTTTTCTAACAAAAGAGGCGCAACTTAGAGCGCTTTCTATTAAGTTGGCTGCCCTAAAAAGGATCTCAACCGCTCGTTTGCTTCTGGGAGCTGTGTGGCATCCTAGTGGTTGATACTAGGGCGACCAGCGAGACCATCTCGATCGGATTAAAGTTCTCACGAGAAACTCGTTGTTACATGAGTTAATAGCGCGGCTGAAAAACTCGGAGCCCATCAAATGTGGAGGACGGTTTGATGATTGGAGGGTCCCACAAGTTCCCTGAGACCAATCTGGTCTGTCCAAAAGCATCAGGTCGTAAGATAAACCACTTGACCGAGTTCTGCCATGATTGCTCAGATTATCTTCCTCGATCGGCCAGGAAAACGCACCATCCGATCATGGGCCATAAAATCCTGATCAGTGCCGATCATACAAAGGTCCACTTACCCAGAAACATGATGATTAGGGCGGATCGGATCTGGTCATCGATTTTCACATATAGGTAATGTTTTTTTTTTTTTTACAAAACCTTGAGACCGCAAGCGGATTAACTCATGAACCCAATAACTAATCTCGGATTAGTTACATCCGAAGCCTCTTGAAGGAATTGCGGAGGCTATAAGAACTCCCTTTCCAATTCAGGAAATACCGAAAAGGCAACCCTAAAAGCTAGCGTGAATGAGGGAACATAGAGAGAGAGGGAGGGCGTCGTCTGTCTGTGGTCACACTGAGTCATGCAAACTCGATCCAAGTAGTTGCAGGATCGGGCCAAGTCCAACATTTCGTGGTCTTTCTAACCACAAGCGAGAAGAAAGAGGGAAGGTCGAGCAACAAGAAGAAGGAAGAAGAGAGAAATCCAGGGCCGCTGCTCATCATGCCGCATAACCCGACTCGTTGTCGAGTTGTCGGGTCGATCCAGGTCTGCTGGATGGCTTTGGCATGGAGGAAGAAAATAGTTAGAAGGAAAGAAAAAGAAAAACAAAAAGAGAAAAGAAAGTGGAAGGAAGAGAGGAATGGAGGATGTTTTTGTTGCCACTTTTGGATGCGCTGTTACTGAGGAGTCGGGCTGACTCGTTGTTGCCAAACGAGTGGAACTGAGTCGATTTGAGTTTTGCAGTGTCGGGGCTGATTTGAGCCCAGGCCTTGTAATTCTAGTAGAAGGAGAGAGAGAGAGAGAGAGGGAGGGAAAAGAAGAGGAAGAAGAAAGAGAAAGAGAGAGAAGTGTGGTCTGTCGAGTTGGGTCGGGTTGACTTAGCGATCGACTGAGTTCAACTGAGCCCAGATTCATTACGGCACAACCAGGGGCTGTATCCTTATTAGATTCAGTCCAGCCATCTGCCGAGTTGTGAGCTCCAATGCATGGAGTTGTACCTGATTCAGCGTTTCAAGTTTCTCCTGTTGGGTTGAGACTACGTTTAATGTGAGTTGATTTTATAGTTTTGGTTTTGATTTTTAATCAACATGAGTTTATTTAATCGACTTTAGAGTCTGTTTGTAGGATTTGTTTCACCTTGTTTAAACCTAATATGTGAAATTCGGATTGGACTAAGTTTGGAGTTGTGTCGAGTCGACTCAAGTGATGAGGAGAGTTGATCTCATAAGCCTCCTATTAGGTTCAAATTAAAGTCTGATTTAAACTTCATGGATCTTAAAATTTTGAATTGAATGTAGGGAACTAGTTTTCCCCAAATCACCACGTTGCGATTCGCCTCATTCGAGTCCAAGTTGAGTTGGATTTGGGTCAAACACCTAAGATCCATCTAGATCAAGTGCGCTCAAGTCAGATCTACACTAGGGCGAGGCGACTCGATTTGTCTCTTCAGAACTCAAATAGGTGAGGATCACCCTTCAAGCTTTACTATATCATGATAATTAGCATTGTTTATTTATATTAATTGATTGCTTAACATAGTGGTTAGAGAAAATGATGAAACATGTTAGTCCCTGCGTGTGTAATTACTTACTAATGATTGATGATGGAATTTAAATTCAATTATATGGAAATGCTATTGATCTCAATTATCTCTGTTTAAGCTAAGATGAACATTTTAAATGTACGAGTGCTATTCAGATTGTACGTACCTTATTTCACCACTTGCAATTACTTTATGGTGTTTAAAGAGATTCTTGAACTAGTGGCCATCCCAGAAATGGGTTAAATAGATTTACGTGGTGGACTTACCACCTTGTGGACCATTTGCGCCTACATGGCTTTTGGGAAATTGTCCCTTTTAATCACACCATTAGGTGGAATATTTGGCTCTTGCGGCTTTTATGGAATATTTGCCCTTTTGCGGCTTTAATGGATTATTTTATATAACCTCGCAATGGTAAGTTCTACTTGTTGGATTACGATTGGCCACTAGTTGCGTAGGATACCTTCAAACACCCTATTTGCTAGACTCATGAGCCAGGGATGGTGGAATGGGATACTATGCCTAAGCTGTCGGCCTATGCTGGGTGATAAACCCCTCATAGTGACCTTTAAGCTTTCCTAAATTGATTATTTGAAATTGGATTAATAATGGTTGGGCTAATCATGTAATTTCATGGCATATATCATGGTCTTTTTCGGGTGGTTAGTCCTTCTTGGGCGTACCTTTATGTACTTTTCTGGATGACTAGTCCTCTGACGATCTATATATTATTATGGCCTTTTTCAGGTAGTTCATCTACCGCAGGCGGTCTACATGACCTTTTTCAGGTAGTTCATCTACCGCGGGCAGTGTACATAGCCTTTTCCAGGTAGTTCATATACCGCGGACGGTTTATATGGCCTTTTCCAGGTAGTTAATCTACCGCGGGTGGTCTCATGGCCTTTTCCAGGTAGTTAATTTACCACGGGCGGTCTGTATGGTCTTTTTCGGGTGACTAGTTTTCATTGGGCGACTTTTTACCAGCTGGATGTGCATCCCCAGGTCTGTGAGCATGTGCATACATCCATGCATTTAAACAAGATTATCTTCTGTAATTTATTGAATGAATGCGTATTTCATGAACCTTACCTGACTTCTATGATAATCATCGTGTAATATGTGTTATACATTCTCTGATAACTGTGGTTAATTATCTTGATGATACGATAAATCTTGGGGGTTATACCTCACTGGAGAGCCATTGACGCTATTGAACCATATTCAGTGTACAGGAGACGCAGAGGATGCTTATGTTGGTGTTCATGTAGAATGGGAGGAGTCAGATGATCTTGCGACTCTTCATTCCTGATTTCAATTGTATTTAATTTATACTATTATGTTTGTAAAAGTTAAGACATTGGTTTGTATAAGTTTTTGTGTAACCACTTGAAATCTTAGTTATGTATATTTGGACTCCCTCTTATACTTAAATTATTTTTATTCCACTTAAATTGTTGACTCTGATAAAAGGAAAAAAAATGTACGTAAAATTTGGGATGTCTTAAAGGCTAACACTCGGGTTTTTGGAAAACGAGTAGTGTACTCGGGTTCCGGGAACCGGGGTGTTACAAGTTTTTTCCCTCAAAACATTATAGAGAACCTCATCCATGAGACATAAACGGATGGAAGCTAAAGACTTCATGTCAAGAGTATTCTAGTCTTCATCATTTATAGTTGATTTTCGCTTCTCAAGAGCCTTAACTTCGCCTTGCTTGGTTAATAGACTAATCATCTTGATCTTCCATAACTCAAAATTATTTTTGCCTGAGTACTTCTCAATATTAAACTTGGCGTTTCCCATTGATCTTAATCCTGCATATCCAGATTTGTGCCCCAATGATTGCTCTGATACCACTTGTTGGGTTTAAAACTGCGGAATCACACAGAGATGGATCTAGGAAAGCAATCCATGAGCACCAAGCAAACACAAGAGAACACAAAGATTTAACGTGAAAAACCCTTTTGGGGAAAAAACCACGACACAGAGCGACAAATCTTCACTATGAAAGCAGAAATTACAAAGGAGAAGGACTTACCAGACTTGAGCAATCCTCAAATCTCTCCCTTGCTCCACCCTTTTAGAAACCATAGAACTCTTTTAGAAAGCCTTAAAATCCCTTAGAATACCTCCCAATCCCATTTACACCCATATATATAGTTTTAGAAAGAATCTCAAACAAAATCGGAAAGAATCATAAACGAAATTGGAAACGAATCCTGCACTTTCGTAGTTGGACGAAAAATCTGCACAGAATGTGATTAGATTTAAGACATCAAATGCTCCTTGGTCGATCTGATCCATTCATGTGATTCGGAACTTCATAGGTTATTAGAGGATGTTGATTTCATCTTCATTTAAGACCATTATAGCAATCAATAAAAATAACAGTGGTCTTTCATTTCGGAGTTATGTCATCTGGTGTGGTCCACCCATAATGTCTTCTTCCATCATTTTTAGAGGCATGCGCTGAGATTCTTTCTCCCCACTAATGGTCACCGTGGATTATAAAGGAGATTCACCATGAATCCTAAAGAAAGGGTATGGACTCCAAAAAGGCTGATTTTGGTGGCATTTGAATTGATTTTGGGTAGTTATTTTGGAGCGATGGGACCACCAACCTTCAAGGTAGTTAGGACCATTATGCCATCCCGTGGGACCCACTCTGACGAGCATTCAATATAATTTCCTACATTCCCTCCATTATTTTTTGCGTTTAGTTCACTTTTTTTTTTTTCACGAGATGACAATCGTCCCTTCTGTGGCCCCGCCTCCATCATATCCATCCTTGGATAACATCAACAAAAAGGTGAGTGTAACATATATTTTTAAATGTTTTTTATCGACTAAAACGGATCTATTCCAACGGAAATCCCATAAAAAATGCACAACGGAGATACATGTATTAAGGGCTTGTTTGGGAGCATGGATTTGGAACCCCCTGAATTCGGAACCCCCTAGATTTGAAACCCCCTGGATTTGAAATCCTCCTAATTATGTTTGGCACTCTGGATTGGAAATCAAACTTAATTCAAAAGTATCTATGCATGGTATATTTACAAGGGCTTGAATTTAATTACTAAATCAACTTTAATATTTCTAATTAGTGAACATATGTAATGTTTAACACAATGGCTGCAATAAGCCGGCTGAAATATATGCTTTGCCCGAAAATGATGAAATTACAAGTCTCGGATGGGCCACAAGCACAAAATCATGTCCGAGTGACTACCAAAGATTTTTAATTGTTGATTTACATGGACAATGTTTGGACAGTGTTGATCATCATATTAAAGTAATTATAGAGATGCAATTGATAATCTAATTATTTTGGGACATCATTAGTGGGACATGTGCCTAATAGAATAATAGTCCGATGACATACATGTTACATATGCAACTCTTGGAAGGATTTTAGATGTAATCCAAGCTCTCACCATGGATTTCAAACCCCCTCTTTGAGGGGATTTAAAATCTTCACTCCCCAAGTGCAGGGTTGTGATGTAGTAATAAACTCAGTAAGACCGAGGTCGAATCCACAGGGACTGAAACGTGTACGTGATCTGAAACTAACTAGAAATAGAACTAGAATAAGATGAAATTTAAATCGAGTAAATATGAGTGAATAATTGTGAAGTACGAAACTAAATTCGGTGAAATTTAAAGGTAGGAAACTAGGGTGCCAAGGATCCACTTGTAGAGATCAGGGAGATCTACGCTTGATTCACGAACTCAACTGGACTTCGAGTCCCATCTTCATCCAGTTGGAAGATATGTCACTAAAGCTCGATCTGAACTTCCATTGATCTAGTTTTCAAAGAGATGAAAGATATGAGAATTAGAGTCGATTCCATCACAAATCTATGCCCATGAGACAAGGTAAACAACAGAACTCAAATCAATCCACAATCAATCAGACGATGTATGAAGGTTAGGAAGGATTCCATCATCCAACCATGTCCAAGGGGCAATGGTGAACAACAGGGTTTCCTGATTTCACAATCAAATTATGGAGAGAGAATACTCCAAACCGTCGCAGATCTATTGTAATTTTAGTCACAACAAATCATTAAGAACTAGAGGCATTCCTTAAAATCAAATTAAATCAAAATCAGTTCAACTAACATGAATCAAAACCGTAGAATCGGTCCCATCACACTACAAGCTTCACCTCTTGGCCCTAGCCAAGAGGCTCAGCCCAACATGAATGGGCTGAAACCCTTAAACAAAAAAAAACCAAAAATAAAAAGAAAACAAATAAAAAAAAACTACTATCTTCCTCTCTCTCTCACGTTCCAACCCCTTGTTGGAAGCCCCCCTTTCTCTTGTCTCTTTCTTCTCCTTTATAGTCAGCAAGGCGGTCGTGGCTGAAGTCGGTTGGACTCTTACGCACAAGAGGCGGTGCGAAAGAGGAAAGACTGTTTTAGAAATTGCGAAAAGAGACTTTTACGCATCCAGTAAATGTAATCGGAACACCTTGCGAGGCAAGTTTTTAGAAGAAAATCTGTCCATCTCCTGGCTTCATTCGGTCCATCTTATGGACGTTTCTGATCACCATTCTATTGACCCCTTGCCCACTAAATCGAAAGCCAAAAACGTGCTTCACGAACGCTGCTTCCACACGTTACACGAACTCTGGTTACAGCGTGCTCAACACGACAGAACCGGAACTCTGTTTTGCCGTTTTGTTTCCTGATTGCTTGGTTAAGATCGGCCGTTCACTTGCTCTATTTCGAACGGTCCAGATCATCAAACATTTCAAGATGAAATCTCGGAAGAAGGTCCAGATCAGCCATCACAAACGGGCGTTGTCTGTATTGCAGCAAACCAAACGTCTTTCGACTGAAGATTTCGACCATCTTGCACTTCGTTTTATAAGTTGAACAGGTCAGGTCCAGGACGGTTTCGTCCGAGCTCCATGATGGACGATGTAGATCGATCAGGTGGCCATGATGGTGGCCCACCGTCTTCCGCAAAAAGCTCCACGCAATCCGTCTACGTACAGAGCAGCGTCAGCTTCCGTTTTTGAATGGGATACGGGACCTACGCGTGTCTCTTGCGCTGTAATGATTGGTGGGGGCCATGATCGAAGTTGGAAAGAAAATCCAGTCTGTCCATTTAACTTGCCTCGAAAAACTAGTTGGCAATGATGTTTTGGCTCGAATTAGATGTGGCCCTCATGATTGATCATACGACCGTCCGACCTCCTTTTAGACGGGATATTCGCGTGTTAACTTGTTCGGGTCCAAAAAGACACCTAGGCGAGGGTCAAACCCCCCCTCTGGGACACATTGGACGGTTCAGATCATAAAAAGGGATGATGAGTGGGGCCCACTGTCAAAACCCAATCGGACGCACGTCCATCACTATGCGTTAGAAGGCAACTGTTTGGATGTTTTGTATAAAAAAAATAGGTGGGGCCCACTTCTGATGCCTATCCTAGAAATCCACTCCCTTTATCGGCTCCTGTACGTAATGTTGGCCTATGGCCTCTAGTTTAAAGTAGATCCAACTTCAGGGTGGGCCACACGCTCATGGACAACATTTACCGTTAAAAACAAAATCGGCTTCACGTAGCCATGCATGGCCATATATTTACAAGTTTGCCATCCTATTTTGTTATAACTTCTGCCGTCCGTATCTCCTTACTGTATCGTCCAAAGAGGTAAAATTTGACGGGTATCCACTGTTTTTCATGCTCTTTCCATCGGTTCAGTTCGGGTCCCGATCTTCCAAGGATGTCCAAGATATTTTTTTTAATGGTTATTGTCTGATCTTGTCCATTGAGTCACTTACACACTGATCCAAGGGCTGAATTTTGACATGTACGGTTAATTTATGGTCCTCGAGCCATATATGAAGTTTCGAGCCGAACAGATGGTGGAAACCCTGTGATATTTCATTTTAGACTTTTTCGGGTTACTTGAGCTTCAGTTTCTCGATTTTCTTGAATTTCTGACGTGCAAATATATCGATCTTGGTCTCCTCGAGTCCATCCCATGTTTTGGTAAATTCGGAGCGTCAAATCCATGCATTTAGCACCCTTTTTCAGTCAAACTCCTAAAGTCACCTTGCAACACAAACACGGTTAAAATAAGCTGTTAAACAGTATCATGTTCATAAATCCAGACAATAACTGGAGTCTGATATACAATATTCGACCCTCAACATAAAACCTCCTGGATTTGAAACCCCAATTACTTTATGGTGCCAAACAACCAGGGGATTTGAAATCCCCTCAAATCCTCCCAAATCCATGGTGCCAAACGACCTTTAAGCTCAACGATGATCTTAAAAAAATGCATATTGGAGATACATGAACAGAGGATGACATATATTCACTAATATACACTGTGGACCTCTAATATTAACAATGAACTGCTAGTATACGTTGTGGATCATTGATATTAACAGTGGATCGATGATATTCTCGGTGGAGCACTGATATTAACAGTGGACCACTGATATTCACTGTGGATTGACGAATTCACAGTGAATATCAGCTATCCACAGCCAATACCAATGGGCCACAATGAATATCGGCAGTCCAAGGTGAATATTAGTGGTTCATTGTCCATGTCAGCAGTCTACAGTGAATATCCTTTCGACGTGTATTTTTTTTTATCGAATATCAATGATCCACAGTGAATATCTTTCTAAGTCTAATAGCCCCATATTTTTTTCTTTCAGGTACATCATGGCTCTCCGGCCCATATGCTCTTATTATAATGGAAAGCTACTATTTATTTGAATTCGTTCAGCAATAGCCTTAAACTTAGAGGAATGTCTAAGGGCTCCGATTCTTCGTCGTTTACCACAACGACATACACCTCACTGGTTTCTTTGGATTCCTTCACAAAATTCTAAATGGTTAGGAGGTAGCTCTCCTTTACTTTAGAAGTTTTTGGTGGTTCTCTGGTGTCATATGTGCAAGGACCATCTTTTAATCGTCTTTGACGAAGATGTAAACATTATCTCGTCCTTAGTAGGTCGCATCACGGTCCGATTGCCATGGTCGACTGAGTAACATATGGCATGCTTCCATGTTGACCATATCATAAAGTACTTGATCTTTATAATTTCTACCAATTGAAAATGAGATAGTACATTGTTCAGTTATCTTGTTCTCATTCACCTTTTTTATACTGCCAATCGAGTAAGGTAATGCCTTGTCGTAGGTGTTTGTACTCTACTCGGTTGAGTTCTATTTTAACCAATCGGGACTGATTACATGTAACCCCGTAAGGAACGCGTACAACAATTTTATGAAGATATGTATAGTCATGAGGCCATAGCATATCATTTGTGTTATTCCGGCTAGGATTCATGCGACCAAGTCTAAAAGATTGAAACGGTAAATGGTTAACGGTCGAAATCATCTGAGCAATTGTAAGTGGCCGATGAATAATTCAAAGGAGCAAGAACGTAGGAAGTATTTAGAAGCAAAGTGAGGGCAGAAGCTGTTATGATAACTATCAGATCATGGGAAGGATCCATAATGACTAGATTGAAGTTATAAATAGAAGATGATTTTAGCAGGAAAAGTCATCTCACACCAACCCAAACAAATTAACAAATTAATTTGCACATGAAGATAGCTCGCCATGATCAAACCTGGTGAATTTTCACCCAAGTTTCTCGAGTGCACTAAAAGATATCAGACTCTTCCTCAAATTAAGAACGTGTCTTACTTTGGTCAAGATACACTCCATGTCATCAAACATCTTAATGGGCACCGATCCAACACCAACCACACTACAGGCATTGTCATTGCTCATAAACACCTGGCTACCGTCGCACTCACTGTTACTGGTGAACCAACTCTTATGAGGGGTCATGTGATATGAAACCTTTTATCCAAAATCCATTCATTATTGAAATACCCAAAATTTGATGCGGTGAACATGTCAACACCACTCTTCTCTTCATTGGGTTTCGTAGTATTGGCCTCTCTGGGAAGAACTATCTGATTTTTCCTTCATTAACTAAGGATTTTGACAATCCTTGTCCATGTTCCCTGACATGCCACCCTTTCAGCAATTCCAATCCTTGCTAAACTAAAAGGCCATTCATCTTCACATTCCATAGTTCAAAGTTATTTTTCCCGGAATACTTCTCTACATCGAACTTTATGTTAAATGCCATTGATATCTTGTCTACAGATTAAATCTGCTTCCTAACGTTAGCTCTAATACCACTTGTTGGGATTTGCAGAAGCACGCAAAGAATAATCAAACAACATAATCAGAATCGCATAAACAAATCCAACAAGAAGGCAATCTAAATTTATGAGGAAAAACATTTTTGGAAAAAAAAACTACAACACAAAATGATGATGCACTATGAAAACAAAGTTACAAGAGATAGAAACCTTACCGATCAAATCCCTAAGAAGAAAGCCCAAGCCTTTCCCCTTCAAAATCCATCTCAAACCCTTAAGCACATTTGGAGAACCTTAATTCACACCCCAATCCCGAATACACCCGATATATAAACTACTGCAACCGAAATAGGAAACAAATCACGCACTTTCGCAAGTATGCACACGATCTTGATAGTACTATCAACAGACATCGAAGACCAATCGATGACTTCAAAGAACCATCGATGCCATCGAGTTGCAACCTCCAAACTGTCCAGCAATTAACAAGGATTTTTAGATTTTCTCGATGGGATCGAGCACGACAAACCTGGTTATACAAAGATTTAAAAACATTAGACAACACACCATACGTGTGTACCAAGTGTGTGGGGATGTTGAGTCACAGGGTAAGATGATTTGCACAAGTCATCGTAATATTTTCCGTAATGTATAAATGATTTATCAATACCACAAATTTCAAATCTTAGTCAAAGTAAATGCTTGTTTTGTCCTCAATGGGCCCTAAATTACTGGAAATGCTTGTAGCAGACTAACAGGGCTGTCAATACGTTGGGTCAACCAATTACACGGAAGAACAGGTGGGTTTGGAAAACATTTGGGGTCTGGTCAGATCTAGTTTGAGGGCCTGGCATCTGATTTGCAATTGGGCCAGATACTAACCAACTCGAACATGTGGCCAACCATAGAAAACAAAGGCCCTCAACAGGTGTGGTCAACTTAATGATTTGTGGACCTGATTTAACTTGGACCTGCACTTGGTACTTCATTTAGGGACCAATATGGGCGATCTTGGGATGTAATTAACAATCAGTTTGGATCCAAGCTAGCTCTCATTTGATCCAGACCCAACCTTATAGCCTCAGTTAATGATATGAAAGAGTCACTAGTTGGCTGTGGAAATTACAACTAAGAAGGCAGAATTTTGTGAAATTTATGGGAGAATTGAACCCAATATTAATATAAAATTACGTCACTTATATTTCTTCCTTTCGCAGTATAACAAATACAAGTAGATGAGGAAACATTGTTTGGAAAATATCTCAAGTGTTTCTCAAAATCAAGATGGTATATATCCATTTGCACGTACTTATGAATACTCCAAATGTAAGTTGATAGATTTACGAGGAGAAGAAAATACACTAATTTTGTGTCCTTCAGCATTTAACCAGAGGCTTTACTTCTCCGTTAATAGTTTTCTTACTGTTATTCTTACATGAGCTTCATTGACGGCCTTTTGTCTTCATTCATTTGCCAATAAGAGTGGTGCTCAGATTTTCGTTCCAACTGGGAGGTGGTTGACTGAAAGTTTCGGTCTCATCAGCCATCTCTCATTGTATCTGGATGAGGGAGCAGTAATACTCAGATCCATGGTAAGTCTGCACGTACGACTGGTTTTTCTTTGTTGTAAATGGGTGTTAGGTGGCTTTTGCTTGCACCATTGAATTGAATCACAAAAAAAAAAATAGTTTGAGTGAATACCAAATTCTTTTATTCATCAAACATAGTAAATTAAGGTATCCAGATTTTATTTTATTTTTTTCCTTGATTCGAAGTGAATACCATTAACTTTTGTTGTTTCCTTTTAACTGAATTCAGTTTTTCACCCAAAGTAGTTTCAACATATGCAAGAGTGGATGATTAACAAAATTTGTTGATTGTCTAAAAAGTAGAGAGAAATCATGTTTATTTGGCCATCCAATTTTATTTTTATTTTAGAGGAAATGATTACGGATCTAGTCAAGAAATTTGTAGATTCACGTCTTTAAATTTCCATAAACTGTTGGTTTTTTGCATTTATATTTGAATAGCAGGTTGTGTGTATTTGATTAGCTGAATGTGAGTATGAATAGAAGGTTGTGTATTTGATTATAAGGTTTCAAAGACAGGTCCAACCAGCTGGCTCATTTTTTTATTTTAATTTCGTTTTAGCGACGTCCTAAATCTATCGGCAATAAATTTGTGTAACCATAATGAATTTAAGCCATTGGAAATACTTTTCTAAATCTCATTACCAACGGTTAATTCTTTAATGGCGATGCCTATTAACCGTCGGTGTTGAATTAAGCTGTCGGTAAATATATTCCTCAAATTTCATTGCCTACGGTTACTTGAAGCAATTGTACGGATTATAATCATTAGTTTCTTTTAATTCATGGATGAATGAGAGTTGTTGGCCTTTTTCATGAAATGCCAATGGCTTTTGATCATCAGCGAAGATATGTAAGTCGTCGGCGTTGAAAAAAAGTTTGACACCCTTATTGTCGATGGACATCTGATAGAATTTAAACATCGTCGTTTCCTTTTGCCTGTGGCTAAAATCTGTTAGCATTAATCTATTTTTTGGTGTTGTTTCTTTGCACTTAATGATGATATGATAGTCCATATTGAATGCTACATAATTTAATCAGTATGAGATATAGATCTTTAATAGATGACATTGATAGTGAAATGATTAAATTACATATGCATGTATAGAAAAAGTAGATCGACAAACTTCCTTCATAGTCAGTTACACCCGCTTAGGACATTCTAGAGAGGATAAGAGAAGCTAGAGAGATTAATTTGAGAGAGAGAGAGAGAGAGCGAGAGAGAGAGAGAGAGAGAGAGAGAGAGATCCACTCCACCCCCTTCTCTTTTCGTCTGCATCTCCACATGCGTTCCACCTTGTAGATGGTGAGCCTCGAGATCGGTGCTTATTAAAGGATTTGACACAAGCCAATCTTGAATCCGTACTAGGATAGATCAAGAGAGACCTATTTTGAGGGATCTGTATCAGCTTTAAAGTATTTTACATTGTCAAATCATCACCGCAGGTGGAAGTTGAAAGTGCCCTGATTTGTCAATTAACATGACAAGTGTGTCATAAAGTCTAGTGAACCCCACATGAAGAATACAAGCTGAAGACTCAACAAAGTGGATGTGTTCAAAGGTCTTCAAGGGCCTGTTTGATTTTCCACAATATAGGTAAATCCCTGTAAATAAGTAATTATTACTTTTTCACATTGTTTGAAAATGTGAGAGTAATCCCACCTCAAAAATCTATACAAAAGTATTGACTTAAATATGTGGACCCCACCGTAATGCATATGATATATCTGCACCGTCCATCTATTTTATTAGAAAATTTTGGGCCATGATCCTAAAAATGAGGCAGATCCAATACTTAAATAGCCCGCACGAAAGGAAATAGTGGCCTTGATTCATCCACCGTTGAAAGTTGTTTCCTTAATTAGGCCTACATTGAGGGTTTTTTTCATCATCTAACCCTTTCATAGGGTCACACAGACATGGTCAGCTTATTCTAAACCTTTAAGGGCCCTAAGAAGTTTTTAATGGTAGTTGTTTGATTCCCGTTGTTTCTTGTGGTGTGGTCCATTTGAGCATTGGATCCGCCTCATTTTTTTGGTCATGCCCTGAATTCAGCTGGCATAACAAATGAGCGGTGTGGATAAGTCACATACATCACGATGGGCCCCACATTGATTGTGTAAATTTCTCAATTTAAGTGTTAAAAAAGTAAGTTGTCACATCTGCATTGGAAAAGATGTGGTAATTACCTAGGTAAATAATTATTGCTCATTTACATGGTAATTACACTTGAGCTCAAAAATCAAACAAATCAAACAAACCCCAAAGGTAAATGAAAACCTCACATCCCATGACCAAAACACCTCAGGTAAAAATTCCCTTTAAAAAGCTCTAATTTATCCCAAAACCATCTAGGAAAACATCTTTGGTAGATTAGAAAATGGAAAATAAAGTTGCAAGAACATATGAAAATGTACAAGGTTTTTCTACAACTATCGATGATATCGAACATAGATTCGATGACATCAAAACTCAATTAGTTTCGATGACATCAAGCTCTATTCGATGACATAAAAAATGTGCCCAAATATGTCCAGCAACCGAACCATATGTCTGGGGAATTATTCGATGTAATCGAAATTCATTCGATGTCATCGAAATTCAAACTTCGATGACATCGAGGGAGGCTCGATGACATGGAAATATAGACACAAAATGTCCAACAAGCTCAATAGGAAAATCGTGATTTATTCGATGAAATCGAACAACATTTGATGACATCGAATTTCAAACATTGATGACATCAAAAGAGGTTCAATGACATCGAAATTAGAACCAATATTACCATAGAGTTTATGAAGAAAATCAGGAATTATTTGATGCCATTGAACTCCATTTGATGTTATCGAAATTCAAACTTTGATGACATCGAATTTTAAATCTCATAACTCTCCTTGAAAACTTCAAGTACTTTCAATAGAAAATCTCGATGACATTGGAGTCAGTTCGAGTCATCGAAGGAAACTTCAATGACATCGAACGACCTTCGATGACATCGAACACATACATATTTTTGCCCATTTTTTTTTACCGGTTGAACTTTATTGTCTATTTAAGAGGGTTGTTTCTTAGGTTCCAAAATTGAGAAAGTAGAGTTATTGCTATAGTTGATCTACCCACCATCTTAAATCTCCTTTCTCATCAGAGTTCATCCTTCAATCTCTTTTTAAATGCAATAATTGAAAACCAATAGATTGGATTGAAGAATGAACTCCATCATTCAAGGATTCTTTAACAAAATATTTAATGACATATCAATTGGCTGATATCCTCTGAATGATTAATATTTTAGAATCTCTCCCTTTCTTAATGAGCAACATTTAATAGAGAAGATTTCGTAGAATACCTTGACCCAACACCGACGACTTTTATTAGAGCATCTACAGCTGTTGCGGATCAAGGGAGTTGAAAACCCTTCATCGACAAGGAAGGTCATCTTTAGCATGTGCTACCAACGGGGCTCACCTACATACAAGTAAGTCATTAGAGTCTAGTGACTCTGAAGATCTTTCCTTATGTATGATTTAACATAAGGCAATCTCGACTCTTTGTATTAGTATAGATCAAGGAGAGATCTATGCTGAGGGATTTGCATCAGCTTTATAACATTTTATATTGTCATATCATCATCATAGGTAAGATATTATTATTTAGATTCACTTTTGAAATATGATATAACTATTAATGGGAGATTGGGTGAGGGGTTTTGTTGATAAAACGTGGAGAATAAGTTTTATTATACCGTGATCTTCACGAAAACCCATCAATAGCAACAATATGAAGGGTTTAAATCATCACAACATCTCATCACGTGCACTTATGCCATTAAACTAACACAAAACGATAGAAGAAATTTTCTAATTAAGGGCATTCATGTATAGAAAAAAGAAAGGGCTCATAATTTTGAATATTGATTTTAGTTTTGCAACATTTTAAAAAACATGGGGATTCTTCAATTGTACACATGGCATGGTGGTCAATCTTGATCAATGTTATTTAAAATACAATTCATCCATAGAGGGACCTACAATTTGGGTGGTTTAGGTAGGTGTAAGTGAGTGGCACATATGAGGACAATACGTTTCTACTCTTTAAAAATAATGCAGAATATTTACTAGTTTTGATATCCATTTGAGGAAAAAAAGTGTGGTTAATGAAACAAGTGCTCTTAACAATTACTTAAAATTGTATATGTGGCATACCAGTAAACTAAATTAAACTATCTTATTAGAGCATAGGATATTTGTGGATGTTATATGGATGAATTCATATATGTATTAGTGAGAACTACAAATTACCCAACTTTTTTTTTTTTTTTTTTTTAAAACATTTCTATAATTTTCAGTGAAATGTACAATTTTCACAATATCATCTCTGTTGTACTCTATTTTTGACCATTCCTGAAGTAGTCAAGTAGGGATGGACACATGTTATAACAAGGGAATGATATAACATGCTAAAGATCTTTAAAGATACTTGGAGTGTATTTTACGGAGTCACAACTGGCAGGATGATAAGATAAAGAGCTGTCGAGAGGTATTTAAAAGCAAACTAAGTGGTCGAGAGGCATCCAACAAAGTGTAGCCGAGAGGAAAGATGTTGCATGAGGTGTCTAGAAGCGGATCGAGCAGTCGAGAGACATCCAGAAGTGGAACAAGCGACTGAGAAGCGCTCGGAAACGGAAAGCAGTAGAACAAAAGAGGGTACGATGAGAGAGACATGTATCTAATGGGGTTTTTGCTCCTCAGTTCATAGGAGAGATAGGGCAGTTGGTTGAAAATCGGAGTGTTTCACCACGCTACTCGACCAGTCGAGTAGCCTGCTCGACCAGTCGAGGGAGCTGCTTGACCAGTTAAGGGTCACTCGACTCAAAGTCCAACGAGCTCAGTTTTTTGGCCTCGACTAGTCGAGGGCCTGGCTCGACCAGTAGAGTGAACAGTGCTCAACCAGTCAAGGCCTTGGCTCGACTAGTCGAGGGTTTGCAGATTTGCGCGGATTTGGTGTGGATTGCGTAAATTGGAGGCGGTTTCGCAGAGGTGCGAAAAAGAAGTTGCCTAAACTATAAATAGGGGTCCCTAGGGCTCTTATAAGGCAATAAGTAGGGTATTCTAAGGATTTTCACTACCAAGGTGAGAGAGAGAGAGAGAAAGGGAGAGAGAGGAAGCTTGTGGAAGGGAGATTTCACAGTCGACGTCTCAGCACTTCTACGTCCTCGTAATCGGTGAAATCTTTCTATTTTTTTTTATTGTTCTCTTATTGTTTATCCACTCCTGCGTGAGTGAAGAAGGTTTGATCCAAGCGAGGTGTGCTTGTGATCGGTTATAACATTTTATTTCATAACGATTGTTGCTCTGGACTAGGTCCCGTAGTTTTTACCTCTTTGAGGGTTTTCCCACGTAAAAATCTCTTATGTCATGTGGTTTATGCTTTGATTTATTTCATTACTTTATTATCCCATAATTCTGGTGTTTTGGGGGCTAAATCCTAAGGTTTTTGTACAAGGCTCCCAACAAAGTGGTATGAGAGAGTTCAGGTTGGTTGAACGGAGTGGGATCGGTTCTGAATTATGGAAGGTGGCTCATCAAGGATGATTAGTCTCAATGGTTCTAACCAGACCATATGGAAGGCTAAGATGGAGGACTCGCTTTATCGCAAGGACTTGTATGCTCCAATTCAAGGCATATCAGCAAAATCAAAGGATATGTTAGATGATGATTGTAAGAAGTTAGACCGAAAGGCGGTAGGGTTTATTAGACAATAGCTGGACGATTCTGTATTCCACTATGTGTCTACGGAAACCTCAGCCGCTAACCTATGGCTGAAATTGCAAGGGTTGTATGAGATGAAGACAACCATCAATAAGATTTTTCTGGTAAGACGACTTGTGAATCTCAAGTTCAAATATGTTGGTTCTGTGGTTGAGCACATGAATGAAGTCAGCAACATATTGAACCAGCTCTCTGCTATGAAGATGGTCATGAACGATGAATTACAGGCTTTGCTATTGCTTAGTTCATTGCCTGATAGTTGGGAGACATTGGTGGTGTCTCTGAGTAACTCTGCACCAGACGGAAAGGTGTCCATGGAACAGCTAACTAGTTGTCTCTTCAATGAGGAGATAAGAAGGAAGTCTCAAGGGTCAACTCAGCAAGATGCCCTTGTGACACAAGATCAAGGGAGAGAAAAGAACAGGAAGGGTGGGAAGGCCCGAGATAAATCAAGAGACAAGTCGAGCGTCAGGAATGATATTGAATGCTGGAATTGTGGCAAGAAGGGTCACTACAAGCATGAATGTTATAAGAAGAAGAATTACAAGAAAGGAAAAGGAAATGAGAAGGAAGAGGAATCAGATTCCACTGCGGTCGCTTCAGATGGCAAAGTTATAGTTATTTTTCTAGTAGATCACGATATTTGTCTCACGGCTACTAGTCAGGACATCGACTAGATGATAGACTCGGGAGCCTCGTTTCATGCGACTCCACGCAGGGACTTCTTCACAAGCTACAAGTTAGGTGACTATGGGATCGTGAAGATGAGAAATTCTGACATATTGAAATCGTAGAGGTCGGTGATATTTGTGTGAAGACCGATGTGGGATGCACATTGGTTCTCAGGGATGTGAGGCACATTCCAGACCTTCACCTCAACTTGATGTCGACGAGAAGGTTGGATGATGATGGCTACGAAAGCCGATTTGTTAGTGGGCGCCGAAAGCTCATCAAAAGCTCATTATCGAATCCAGAGGGAAGAAGTGTTGCACCCTTTACAAGGCAAGTGTTAGTGTGTGCAAAGGTGAGTTGAACGCAGTGAAAGATTCAACTACTGACATGTAGCATAAGCATTTAGGCCACATGAGTGAAAAAGGGCTTCAACTACTAGCAAAGAAGCGGTTCCTTCCAGACGTGACAGGTATACCTCTCAAAACCTATATTGATTGTTTATTAAGGAAACAACATAGAGTTTCATTTGTTAAATCTACTTCTCATGTTAATAAAATGCATGCATTAGATTTAGTTTATTCTGATGTTTGTGGTCCTATGAGGACAAAAACCTTGGGTGGGGCATTGTATTTTGTCACTTTTATAGATGATGCATTTAGGAGAGTTTGGGTTTATGCTTTGAAATCCAAGGATGAGGTCTTTGGTGTGTTTAAATTGTTTCATGCTATGGTCGAGAGAGAGACAGATAGATCATTGAAGTGCATCCGCACTGACAATGGTGGTGAATACATTGGTGACTTCCATGAGTATTGTAAGTCCCTAGGTATACGGCATGAACATATGGCTCTTAAGACCCCCCATCATAATGGTGTGGCTGAGCGCATGAATCACACCATTGTAGAGAGAATCAGATGCATGTTATCCCATGTAAAGTTGCTCAAGACGTTCTGGGGAGAAGCAATGCACACGACAGTGTATTTGATAAACAGGTCTCCATCAGCCCCGTTGAATGGAGAAGTACCTGAGGTGTGGAGTGGACAAGATCCTTCGTACAGTCATCTCGGGGTGTTTGGATGCAGGGCATCCGTTCACGTACCAAAGGACAAGAAGTCCAAGCTCGATATGAAGATCAGGTAATGTATGTTATTGGGGTACGGTGATGAAAAATTTAGTTACAAATTGCGAGATCCGACCAAGAAGAAGCTCTTCAGGAGCAGAGATGTGGTTTTCTTTGAAGATCAATGTATAAAAGACATTTGTAAGCCAGAGAAGACCCAGCTTAGTTCAGGTGAGCTAGAGGATATGGATCTGGTTATTCCTCCCGTGGTGCCTGATGACGGGGGAGTACAACAAGGTCAGAGAACGAGGAAGTTCCTATAGAAGATGAACCACGGGAGCATCCCCCACTTGATCCACATGTTAAGCCACAGGTGAGGAGGGCATCTAGGGATAGACAGCCGTCCAAGAGGTACTCGCTGCATCAGTACATTATGCTCACTGATGGGGGAGAGCCAAAAGATTATTCTAAGGCCCTAGCCGACGAGCATAAGGGGGAGTGGTTGAAAGCTATGCAAGAGAAGATGAGATCCTTGCATAAGAATCACACCTATGATATGGTGAAATTGCCTAAGACAAGAAAGTTCTGATAAGTGAGTGTTCAGAAAGAAGATTGAGTAAAGAATTCACAGACAGATTCAAGGCCAGACTTGTGATGAAAGGGTTCGGTCAGAGAAAATGTATAAACTAAACTTCGAGGAGATATTCTCACCAGTGGTGAAGATGACATCCATACGGGTGTTGCTTGGGTTGGCGGCTAGCATGGATCTGGAGATAGAGCAATTAGGTGTTAAAACTACCTTCCTCCATAGTAACCTGGAAGAAGAGATCTACATGCACTAACCAGAGGGGTTCGAAGTCAAGGGCAAAGAGCATATGGTGTGTCAGCTTAGGAAGAGCTTATATGGACTGAAATAAGCTCAAAGGCAATGGCACAAGAAGTTCGACTCGTTCATGTTAAAGCATGGATATGACAGAACGGAGTCGGACCACTGTGTGTTCACGCACAAGTTCTCAGATGGTAATTTCTTAGTTCTGCTGTTATACGTTGATGACATGCTCATCATGGGAAAAGACATTAAGAAGATTGACATGCTAAAATAGGAGTTGGACAAGTCGTTTGCGATGAAAGACTTGGGCCCGGCTAAACAGATTCTAGGAATGAAGATAACCCGTGACAGAAGCAGCATGAAGCTTTGGCTGTCATAAGAGCGGTATATTGAGAAAGTCCTAGAGCGGTTCAATATGAATGCAGCGAAGCCGGTTAGTACTCCACTGGATGGTCACTTCAAATTGAGCGACAAACAGTGTCCCAAGACAAAGGCAGAGGTGGATGAGATGAGGAAGATACCCTACATGTCAGCGGTAGGAAGTTTGATGTATGTTATGGTGTGTACACGCCTAGACATTACATATGCGGTTGGTGTTGTCAGCCGGTATCTTGCTAATCCTGGCAAAGAACATTGGGTAGCGGTGAAATGGATACTGCGGTATCTAAGAGGCTCATCCAGGTTGAGCCTATGCTATGGTGACAGAAAACCTGTGTTAGAGGGCTACACAAATGTAAATATGACAGGTAACATATACTCCAGGAAGTCTACATCGGGGTTCATGTTCTCATTTGCAGAGGGAGCGGTCTCTTGGCAGAACAAGCTACAGAAGGTAGTAGCATTGTTGACAATAGAGCCGAGTATATTGCAGTCGCAGAGGCATGTAAAGAGATGCTTTGGATGAAGAGGTTCATACAGGAACTTAGCCTGAAGCAGGAGCAGTACGTGGTCTATTGCGATAATCAAAATGCTATACACTTGAGAAAGAATCCAAGTCAGCACTCCAAGTCGAAACACATAGAGATTCGGTATCACCGGATCAGGGATACTTTAGAACAGAAGGTGTTACAACTTGAGAAGGTCCACATGGACGACAATGGGTCACATGATGACCAATGCATTGCTCAAGGGAAAGTTTAAGGTTTGTAGAAACCTGACTGACTTGAAGAAGGCATATTCCTCCTGAGTCGGAAAGAGGGAGATTTGATGGGGTTTTCCTCCTCAGTTCAGAGGAAAGATAGGGCAGCCGATTGAAAATCGGAGTTTTTCACCGTACTGCTCGACCGGTCGAGGGCGTTGCTTGATTAGTCGAGTGGACTACTCGACCAGTCGAGGGAGCCGCTCGACCAGTCGAGGGTCACTCGACTAAAAGTCCAGTGAGCTCAGTTTTTTGTCCTGACTCGATCAGTCGAGTGAACAGTGCTCGACCAGTCGAGGCCCTGGCTCTACTAGTCGATGGTTATGCAGATTTGCGGACTGCGTAAATTGGAGGTGGTTTCGCAGAGGTACGAAAGGGAAGTTGCCTAACCTATAATAGGGGTCCCTAGGGCTCTTCTAGGGCAATGAGAATGGTATTCTAAGGGTTTTCACGACCAAGGTGAGAGAGAGAGAGAGAGGAAGCTTGTGGAATGAAGATTTCGCAATCGACGTCTCAGCGCTTCTACGTTCTCGTAATCGTTGAGATCTTTCTGTTTTTTTATTGTTCTCTTATTGTTTATCCACTTCTACGTGAGTGAAGAAGGTTTGATCCAAATGAGTGATCGGTTGTAACGTTTTACTTCATAGTGAATTGTTACTCTGGACTAGGTCCCGTGGTTTTTACCTCTTCGAGGGTTTTCCCACGTAAAAATCTCGTGTTGTGTGGTTTGTGCTTTGATTTATTTCATTGCTTTATTATCCCATAATTCTGATGTTTTGGGAGGCTAGATCCTAAGGTTTTTGTACAAGGCTCCTAACAGTATCAAGAAGAAACATAACAAACAGAATGATCTAGAGAGAGACTCTTCAGCTACCATAACTAGCGAATTGAATGAGGGAAACATCTGAAAAATAGTAGGAGAAATAAATAAATAGCAGTAAAAGTCAACAGAGTAAGGCATCGTCTCGTACCAATCAAACTAAATCAAATCTATCAATTTACTTTATCTCAATCTATTATAGGAGTTACAATAATCTAGTATAAGTAATCCTTAGATGTAACTTTTACTTGTAATACAAGTATATGCTCATACGCTCAAGTTGATCTTTATCTAATAGCGACATGTGTTTCAAGAGATGCATTCTTATAGTCGCTCCTAGTGACTAATTGTGAGTTTTTCTTTTTATTTGATACACTGGTATACTAAAAAGTTCTTTCTTGTAAAAGGTAAGACGCAACCCATTCTTAGAGGAAGAACCCTAACCTCCAACAATCACCTTATCATTATAAATATTCACAAGTGTCTGAGTAAGCAACCGATCTTCTCATATTCTGGTCATATCATTCATATTAAATGTATTTTTGCTTCTTTCGGTGCTTGTGCTCAAAGTATTTGGTCTAAATCTAGCCGCTATATTGATTCTGGCATGCCCACACACACTGCACGTGACCAAAAAACAAACTAATTACCAACATCTCGCGAATCAAAGTATGGTTCTCAATTTAGATCTACCATCATGTCCAATTAAGTTTAAGTTTTCTAGTTTTTTAGTATTAGTTTTATTATTATATAATACATACCCCAATAAGTTATACACGGCTTTTTAATAAATATTACTTAGGACACGAGTTGGTTACTTCAAAACTTATTTTTTATTAAATTCTTTTATTTACACATTGAAAGACAAACCATAGGTGATGGGCCGTACCCGCCCATCCATCTGGGCTTCTGTAGAATTTACCGATGTATAGGAACGCATTGGTTGCGCAATTGCAGCTATCCAACATGTAGACTTCCATCAAAGTCTATGGACCGTGAGGTTAGCATCACCCATAGGAACCCTTTTGTAAATCAAGGCTTTCATGGATGGGCCCACAGATTGACTGCATCAATTCATCAGCCACATGTACGGCAGTGAATGGCAACGGATCAGGACCGCATCTAAAAAAGTAGTGGCGGTCACTTTCATGAAATAAAAGCTTGAACATCTTCCATTCCATTGCTTCCGTGTCAAGTCTATTGGTGATACGTCAGCGTCATCCAGTGGCAGCATTTTGTGATTATGGGTTTTCATTAGGGGTATAAATGGGTTGGGCTCGGCAATGTAAAATTAGAATTTTGAATAAACTGTCCAACAGCCTAATTCAAAACAGTTCCAAACTGGGCCTAGACCAACCCGGCCTAGGCCTAAGCCTGTTGACAGCCCTAGTTTCATGGGCCTACCAGATTGAGTCTCAAGACGGTGTCAACGGGCCGGGCCTGGTATGTCTTGGCCCGGCTATTGAGCTGTTTTGGGCCGGGCGGGTTAGATCGGGCCTATCAAAATTTGAAAATTTTAAGCCCAAGCTGGGCCCATTGACACCCAACTCTCACACTGGCTGAGTGTGATGGATGATTTGCAGGCACTTGTAAATTACTTAAAATTGCAAGTTAATATATAAGTAAAGAAATTAAGCATTCTAAATGTGTATAATGGTTTGGATTTATCTTGAACAAAAAAAAAATGAATTTATTTGATTATATAATTATCTGATTAGTGGACATTAATTGAATGGTAAAATTAAAATAGAAATGGTCATTATTATTATTATTATTATTATTATTATTTATTTTTTGTTAGCATGTTAGTACACCCACTGTCAGCCACCCCTGCAAGGTTAATAATAAGTAATAGAAATTAAGCAGTCTAAATTGTGTATAATGGTTTGGATTTATTTTGAACAAAAAAAATGATTTATTTGCTTATATATATCTTATTAGTGCCATTAATTGAATGTTAAATTAAAACTATCAATTGGTCATTATTAATATTATTATTTATTCTTATTAATTTCTATTTATTAAAAAGATACCTCAGTATTGAAACGAGGTATCTTTCACTCAATCTACCACTTGAGCTATGGATGCGGGTGTAAATATCAAATGGTCATATTTCAAGTCAAGTGTCCATGAATCAAGAACGAAATCGTGCAATCAATCCGATTGTAGGAAAATCTGTGAGATGGTGGGTTCCACAATTTAGTCCCTCCAGGTTAATGCATGGCAAGTACTGTTTAGAAGTGTCCCGAACCCCTGGTGGGGTCCACAGATGTACGTGATAAATCTACTCCATCCATCCGTTTCTAAAGAACACAACAGAACAGGAGTTCATAAAGTAGGCAGATCCAAAACTCAGTTGGGCCACACCCAACAAAACAGTGAGAGAAGAAACGTCCACCGTTAAAACCTGATGGAAGCTAAACATGATGTTTACATGCCATCATTACAACACAAATAAATTGTAGGCACAATATGGTTCGGATAGAAAACTTCTACCACTGTTTCGGGTCGAAGCGGATTCGCTGGTCTACACACATCAGCTATAAAGCTGGTGTAGGTACGTGTTTGCGAAGACGAGCGCTGACGCTCCTAGAGATCCGAATCGTGGGAACGGTTCAAAGGAGATCAAAGTTACGTGGCCCTCAAAAGAATGTATTTTTATATCCAAACTGTTTATCAATTTTTGGAGATCATTTTAGAGCATAGGCCAAAAAATGAATCATATTCAAAGCTCAACTATTCCACACCACAAATAGCAGCGGGAGAATGATTTTTACTGTTAAAACATTCTTATGGCCCACCATAACATTTATTTTCCATCCAATCTGTTCATAAGGTTAAAAAGACATAAATGAAGAGGAAAAACAATTTCATATTGATCCAAAACTTCTTTGACCCTAAAAAGGGTTTCAATGGTAGACATTCAATCCTGCTTCTTTTTGCAGTGTCGTCTCCTTGATAGTTAGTTCCGTCTTATTTTTCGTCTAACTCATGATGAGACCCACAAAAACTTGCTGACATCGATACACCTGCTGCTGTGTGGTACACCAGCAAATCCGTTTACCTTTTCGTTTGGTATGGCTCACGTAATTTTGCATCTGGCTGGATTTTAGAATCCTGTCCTACCACGATGTATGTTTTATATTTTACACACACCATAGTGGGACTCCAACCAGACTTAAAAAAAAAAAAAAAAAAAAAAAAGCTTGTTAGTACACCCACTGTTAGATCACACTTCACTGGTAGCCAACCCCAGTAGGAATAGATGCCAAGACTTCAGTGTTGAAACGAGCTATCTATGGAACCGGGTGAGATGAATGGAAAACATAAATATAAATTTTGAACTTCTAAGGTCTTTGAGAAGTTTTTAATGGCAGGTGTTTTGGCAGCACGATGCCTGTATATTTTTCGCATAAGCCGATACTTGCTTCATAACATATAAAAATACAGAAATTTGCATATCGCAGTGTAAATTAAGGATTATTATAAAAAAAGAAAGAAAACGTGATTTTCATAAGAAATTTTTTATTCCACATCTCTACTACATGCTTTCTATGATGTCATTGATTTGAGGTATGGATCCGCCTACTTTTAAGGCTTAAGCCCTAAAATGACTTGCAAAATGGATTGAAGGTGTGGATATAACACGGCAATTATGGTAGTACGTGTTTGAATTTAACTTCATGGTGGGTCATAGATAGTACGTATATCACGGTGAACGTGGACAACCTGGATTGGTCTAATGAGTATCAGTGGGGCCATATAAAGGATGGTACGTGCAAACCTATTGCGCAATCCAGTACTACCATTTCAAACTAACGTGTTTGAGTTTTTTTTCTCTATGGAATAGCTATTAAGAGAGGAGAGGAATGAGATTTCTCCACCGTCATACACACCCTATGATAAGGAGCTCTCGCTGCCCTCTTCCCCAATCCCGGTTTTAAGCTATCGGTTTCCATAATTTAGAGAGCGAAAAACCCGAGAAAGTCTCTTTAGTTGGTGTGAATGGCCCACCAAGGTATGTGTACTAAACCCATGTAATACCACCCATCCTTGATTTGATGCGGGGGATTCATTGCTTCTAACACATCTCAGCAAATGGATCCCTGTTGCATCGCATACTATGCCATACATGATGAGCAGCGACGAAGGCAAAAGGAACTTCTGTTATAAAACGGAAGACCTTCGGCTGGAGTACTCTTTCTTTGCTTTGGCCATAAGCTGGTGTATGACGTCAGTAAGTTCTGTAGGTCCCATCATGAGGTATGCGTTATATCCAAACCGTCCATCCATTTTACAACCTTGTCTTAAGGCTTGATACGAAAAATAAGACAGATCTAAAAGTCAATTTGACGACACTGCAAAAAAGCAGTGGGATTGAATGTCTACCATTGAAATCCTTTTGGAGTTACAGAAGTTTTGGATAATATGATATTTGTTTTTGCTCTTCATCCAGGTCTTTGTGATCTCATGAACAGATTTGTTGGAAAATAAACAATAACGGTGAAAATCATTATCCCGCTGTTATTTGTGGTGTGGCCCATTTGACCTTTGGATATGATTCAATTTTTGGCTCATGCACTAAAATGATCTCGAAAACTGGATGAACGGTGTGGATATAATAAGTACATCATTTTGGGGGGCACACGCAACTTCGATCTCCTTTGAACCGTTCGTACAACTTAGAGCTCGAGGACGTCTGCGCTCGTCTTAGCACGACACGTACATACACCAGCTATATAGCTGGTGTGTGGTACACCAGCCAATCCGCGTCTGTGAGACCCTGGATCCACCGAGGTGAGTGGGACCCTTATTGTGGGGCCCACTGTGATGTATGTGACTACATCCACGCCATCCATCCGTATCGAAAGCTCATTTAGATCATGATCCAAAAATAAAGCAGTTCCAAATCCGAAATGGACTGTGACTGTGGTGCCTCACTCAATTTTTAGATTCCTTCGCTCAATTTCTAGTTTGTCTTGCTTAATTCTAGTTTGCCTCACTCAATTTTCAGTTTGACTCGCTCAATTTTTCAGCTTATCCTCGCTCAATTTCTAGTTCGCCTCGTTGAATTTTTAGGTTGTTTTGCTCAATTTTCAGGTTGCCTCGCTTTATTTCTAGTTTGCCTTGTTGAATTTGTAGGTTGCCTCGCTTAATTTCTAGTTTCCCTCGCTGAATTTCATGTTTGCCTTGCTCAATTTCCTATTTGTCTCGCTCAATTTCATGTTAGCTTCGCTCAATTTCCTGTGAGGCTCGTTGAGTTTTAACCCTAATCGAACACAATGACTACAACTCGACCTAGCTTGATGCTAGCTTAGTAGGGTTCGGGTCAAACTGAACCAAAGTTGCAGTCCTATTTCCTATAAGAGAAGACAAACAATAATATAGATTACATAGAAGATTATTATGAAATCAAGCAATGCATCCTTTGAGGCTCGTTGAATTTCATGTTAGCCTTGCTCAATTTCCTGAAGGCTCGTTGAATTTCATGTTAGCCTCACTTAATTTCCTTTGAGATTCATTGAATTTCGTGTTAGGATCGTTGAATTTCATGTTAGGTATGTTAGGACACCCAAATCCATAGCTCAACTGGCAGACTGAGTGGAGATACCTCCTTTCAACACTTGATGTCTTGGCATCGATCCCTAGCGGGGATGGCTAACATGGAGTGTGTACTGACATGAGTTTATACTAACAAGCTAACGAAAAAAAAAAGAGGCATGTTAGGCTAGTTGAATTTAATGTTAGGCTCATTGATTTCACGTTAGGCTCGTTCAATTTCACGTTAGACTCGCTCAATTATCTATAGTAGTATACACTTTTCGCTACAGAAGTATTGGCTACGGTTTAGATCCGTAGCTATTTGTAGCTACGGCCTTGAGCTCTTTTTCTGGTGTTGGACGGTGCAGAAGATAGATTTCCACGGTGGCACCGTGGGTAGGATAGAGTCTGCTATTCTACCAATAGCTACGGTTATAATCCGTAGCTGTATGTTTATCTACAACCTTCTTACGCTGATATTTTCGGGTGTAGCTCGTGAAACAAGAATATTTTCGTCTTCAAATACTGTGTCCGTACATAATTGGTTTAGTCTACGAAGAAAAGTTTGTGAGGATTTACTAAAGAAGTTGGGTAAGGTGGGTATACACTACTCAAAACTCTTAAAAAACAGGTCACGGGTCAAATGAAGAACAACGGATCAACTTGAATTCTCTGATGGTACGATGGCTGATACCCAGGCGCGAGAAACTGTAAATGTGGAATCAAATAGTCTCAACTTAATTAACAGAGTATCCGGAACGTAGATGGTTCAAATCGTTCGGACCATCATGTTTGAATTTAACTTCATGGTGGGTCATACATAGTACGTGTATCATGGTGACGTGGACAACCTGGATTGGTCTAATGAGTATCAGTGGGGCCCATGTAAAGGATGGCACGTGCAAATGTATTGTGCAACCCAGTACTACCATTTGAAACTAACGTGTTTGAGTTTTCTTCTCTATAGCATAGCTATTAACAGAGACAGAGAGAGAGGATGAGATTTCTCCACCGCCATACAAGAGCTCTCACAGCCCCTCTTCCCCAATCCCGGTTTAAAGCTTTCGCTTTCCATAATTTACAGAGCGAAAAACTCGAGAAAGTCTTTTTAGTTGGTGCAATTGGCCCACCAAGGTATGTGTACTAAACCCTGTAATACTATCCACCCTTGATTTGTTTGCGTGGGATTCATTGCTTCTAACACATCTCAGCAAATGGGTCCCTGTCGCATCGCGTACGATGCCATACATGATGAGAATCGACGAAGGCAAAAGGAACTTCTGTTAGAACGGAAGAGATTCGGCTGGAGTACTCTTTCTATTACTGGCGTTGCAGGGTGCGGATTAGGTGAGACCCTAGATCCACCGAGGTGAGTGGGACCCTTACTGTGGGCCCACTGTGATGTACGTGACTACATCCACGCCATCCATCCGTATTGAAAGCTCATTTTAGATCATGATCCAAAAAATGAAGCAGTTCCAAATCCGAAATGGACCATAGTACAGGAAACAGTGGTGATTGACCATTAAAAACTTCTTGTGGGCAACAAAGCTTTGGATCAAGATGATATTTGTGTGGTCTCTTCATCTGGGTTTTTGTGACCTTATCAACAGGTTGGATGGTAAATAAACATTCCAGTGGAATCCATGAAGTTTTCAACGGCGGAGATTCAATTATGACTGTTTCCTGTGGTATGTTCCGCTTAAGATTTGAGTCAGCTTCATTTTTCGAGATCATGCCATAAAATGAGCTTTCTAAATGGTTGGACTGTCTAAATTTAAGGCACATACCTTCGTGGATATGGGGTCTCACCTAATCCGCTCCTGGTGATCTAGGCAAATCATCAAGTAGGCCATACCTTGATGGGCAATACAAAAAAAGTATATGACCAGAAAAGTTTCTTGATCGATCCATTTCAATAATGAAAAAGGGAAAATACACCAATCCAAGAGTTGGATTGTCCACTTCAATATGTGTGAATTATTGTATAAGTCGGTCCAATCGTCTCCTTTTCTGACTCTAAAAATGTTAGTATCATATCTGAAAATAAAATGTTAGTATCATTGAATTTAGAACAATGAAAAGAGATTTTTCAATGTATTGCATTCAACTCTAGTAAATAAAAGCTTACTATCATCTCTGAATTGTTGAGTTTAATGTAACAGCTTAACTAGCGGAGTATCTGGAACATGGACGATTCAAATCATCAGACCATCTCAAGAAGAAGAATGGAGCTTGGACTTGTAACTCTAAGGGGATTTTGGTCCTTACTCCTCCTTGCCTTCCTTCTCCCATGCATGAACTGCATAGGAATTGATTCCCCCACCTTGGGAAATGAGACGGATCGACTCGCCTTGATCACATTCAAGGATCAGATATCGGACGATCCTTTCCAGGTCTTCAACTCATGGAACGATTCCCTCCATTTCTGCAACTGGGAAGGAGTCACATGCAGTCGCCGGCATCCTCAAAGGGTCACTTCCTTGAATCTTGGGTCCCACAGATTGGTGGGGCTCATATCACCTCACGTAGCAAACCTCACCTTCCTGAGAAGTATCAACCTCTCGAGCAACAGCTTCCATGGAAAAATCCCACGAGAAATGGGCAGGCTCTTCCAGCTTCGAGATCTTAATCTGAGTTATAATATGCTGCAAGGAGGAATCCCCAACAATCTGTCCAACTGCTCGGAACTCAAATCCATCCTTTTAAATAAAAATGAGCTCGTGGGGAGAATTCCGGTCGAGCTTAGCTCACTGGCAAAGCTCGTGTCATTGGATCTTGGCCGTAACAATCTCATCGGCAACATTCCACCGCCACTCGGGAACCTCTCGTCTCTTGTTACTCTCTATCTATATTATAATGGTGTGGAAGGAAGCATCCCAGATGAGCTAGGACGGCTAGTGAAGTTACAAAATCTTGATATATATTCAAATAAACTGTCTGGTCTCATCCCACCATCGCTTTACAACCTTTCATCCATCGTTGATTTCTCTGTGGCAATTAACCGACTTCACGGAAACCTTCCAGCCAATCTAGGTCTCACCCTTCCTAATCTCAAATATCTTCACCTTTCAGAAAATGTATTTACCGGACTGCTACCAGTTTCATTACCCAATGCTTCAAGACTTGCTGTTATTAGTTTTGCTAATAATAATTTTAGCGGACCCGTGCCTGGAAATTTGGGAAGACTGCAGGATCTCTATATCCTATTTGGACTTGGTAATAATCTTGGAGGTGGAGAAGGAGACCAAGACTTAAGTTTCCTCACTTCTTTGACCAATTGCAGTCATTTGAAAGTAGTACATCTCCATTCCAATCGACTGAGAGGAGAACTTCCTGCCACCATTGTCAATCTCTCTACCCACCTAACAATACTAGGGTTAGGAGAAACCCAATATCTGGAAGCATCCCAACAGATATTAGCAATCTCTTCAACTTAAATAGGTTTGATTTATATAGGAGCTTTGTCGAGGGTATTATTCCTATTGGTGTTGGGAAGCTTCGAAATTTGCAGGGATTGTATTTGTACAGCAACAGACTTTCAGGACAAATCCCATCCTCCATTGGCAACATCACTCGGTTGGTTGAACTCTATTTAGATGGAAATTGTTTGCAAGGAAGCATCCCTTCGAGTCTGGGAAACTGTCGTCATCTTGAAACATTGGTTCTTGGTAGAAACAAGCTGAATGGTACCATACCCAAAGAAATTTTAAGTATTCCTTCCCTGGTCACACTTAATATAGACCAGAATTCTTTGGTTGGATCTCTACCACCGTCGTTGGTAAGTTGGAACTACTTCAATATTTGTTTGCTGCTGATAACAAATTGATGGGTGAAATTCCTAGTGAGATAAACAATTGTCTGAGCCTTGAAGTCCTTAATTTGAGCAATAACTTGTTTCAAGGGGCCATTCCTCCGGGCTTGAACAACTTAAAAGGTATTAAACTGCTAGATCTTTCTCATAATAATTTGTCCGGGCATATTCCAGAAGCTCTACAGAAATTTCCATTTCTGGAGTACTTGGACTTGTCATCCAATGATCTTGAAGGCCAAGTCCCAACTCAAGGGGTTTTCAAAAATTCGAGCAAATTTTCGATCCTTGGAAACAACAAGCTTTGTGGAGGTATCCCACAATTATGGATGCCAGTGTGCCCAAAGAAAGCTCCCAAGAAACATGGAATGCCTATTTCTCTAAAAGTAATATTCTCCATGGTCGGTGCAGTGTTAGGTTTGATTCTTTTATCGTTTCTCTTTGCTACTGTTTTCCGGGTGAGAAGAAAGGCCAGCAAGAGGACTTTGCCTGCCTTTTTCTTCGAGGGCCAATTTTTAAATGTTTCTTATGCGGATCTCTTTAAAGCGACTGGTGGCTTCTCTTTGGATAATTTGATTGGTGTGGGAAGTTATGGTTCTGTATACAAAGGACTTCTAGATCACGATCAAACATGTGTTGCAGTGAAAGTTTTCAATCTACAAGAACGTGGTGCTTCTAGGAGTTTCATGGTCGAGTGTGAAGCCTTGAGAAATATCCGGCATCGGAATCTAGTTAAAATCGTTACTGCTTGCTCAAGCATTGATTTTAAAGGCAATGATTTCAAAGCTCTAGTATTTGAGTACATGCCTAATGGGAGTCTAGAGAAGTGGTTGCATCCAAGTGTACATTGGAACCAAGAGTTGTGGAGCTGGAACCTTATTCAAAGGCTAGATATAGCCATTGATGTCGCATCTGCATTGGAGTATCTTCATCACCATTGCCACATATCGGTCATTCATCGTGATCTAAAACCAAGCAATGTTCTACTGGATGATGACATGTGCGCCCACGTGGGCGATTTTGGATTAGCAAGGTTCCTTTCTAATGCTGCCACTAATACCTCTCAAGATCAAACCAGTTCAGCTGGAATCAAGGGATCTGTTGGCTATGTTCCTCCAGGTAACAATTTCATGGTTTTTCTTTGTTCTTTTATCTTTTTTCTAAATGTTTTGTAAAAGTTTTGAGATATGTAGCTTGAATTCACAAATTCTCCTGCTCTTAATGGTACCATTGTTGTCACTTTTGGTTATTGTTTGTGTTGTTGCTAGTGTTGTTACAAATGTTGCTAGTGCACACACAGCATGGTAAACCGCCATGCCCCTAGTTGCTTCAATACATTTGGACAATCCAATCAATCAAGAGGGAATGGCCATTAGTGTGGCACGCATTACATTTCATGGTATATCATGCCATAATCACGCAATTGGATGAGCCTAATAATTAGCTTATAAAATGGATAGTCAAGATCTTTTATTTTTATTTTCTTTCCTATAGAAAGGGGGGAGCACACCACCTATAACTTTGATGATTTGACAAAAGACTACACAAACTATTCAGGTGGGTTCACAAAACAACAACGGGCCACACCAATCATATAGACGCATTATACAGCTCAATACAAAGGAAATGCACAAAAAAAACAGGGCCACAGCTTGAGAGAAGCCCAGCCAACAAACCAGCAACCCCATAACATGCACAAGAACAACACTGCATGCAACCAAGACCCCACCATAGACGCCTCCTCAAGCCCTGAAGACTGCAGAGACCCCAGCGAGCAGCAATACAAAGACATGAGGATCAATTCAGACCTAATCATCTGATCAATAGCCTATAAAATGGATGATCAAGATCTTTTATATAAAAGCAGCAACATTAAAAACTTTGGGCCATCTACTTGTTAAAGCCCACCATGTATCAGTTATGGTACCAAGGAATCACTTTTACCACCCATGCCTATCCATTCAATCCATGTATTTAGAAAATGAATAGCCCAAAATTTAAAACTTCAAAAATCAACTTACAGGTGGGTGAATCATCGAATTGGTTTGATTTTGCTTATGGCAGCCCATAAAATGGGCAGGATAACTAATGGAGAGTCTGGATCTCAATATCCAAGTTTCTTAATGAAACTGAAAGCACTATAACTTGTACTGCTCTAAGAGCATTGGATCATTCCTCATAAATAATAGCATCAATAAAACCTTCAAAATAGATTGTTCTGTAAAACTTTTACTTCCATTACCACAACTAATATACTTCCATTACCACAACTAAAACCAGTTCTAGTGGTAATTGGAAAGAAACTCCTAGTAAGAATGAAGGAGAGAATGAAAGGATTTCGCTAATGGAGTAATTAAATGTTTTTATTTTAAAGATAACTTCACCTGAAAATGCACTGAACAGTTCGCCATGTAACATTCGATGGAAGCAAAATGTTTTATATTGAGTTGTATGTTTGTTTTTCGCTCTTATTTTATTTTATTTATTTATTTATTTTTAAAATTTTTCTTAGTCTTATGCTGTAGGATTCATTTTTCGTTACCCAATATACTTTCATGATCATGCTTCAAAAGTTTAAAATTAATAGGATTCTTGTTTCCTATGTTTTCAATGATTGCCGCTTCTTCTATGTCAAAAACTATTCTCTATTGTTACTTAATTATTGGAATGAAACCTTAATATCTGAAAATTTTGAGATGCATGAATGACAGAGTATGGAATGGGTGGAAAGGCGTCTGCACATGGTGATGTCTACAGTTATGGGATCCTTCTTTTGGAAATGTTCACAGGAAAGAGACCAACTGATGACATGTTTATAGATGGTCTGAGCCTTCATGAATTTGCTAAAATGGCTTTGCCTGATCAAGTGATGAGGATTGCAGACCCAAGTCTGCTCTTAGAAGAAGTTCGAGCTCTGAACAACATACAACAATGCAACACTCCCTTGAGTAAAATGCAAGAGTGCTTGGTTTCTATAGTTGAAATTGGCGTCTCATGTTCTGTAGAATCTCCAAACAAAAGAATGAAGATAAGAGATACTGTCGTGGAAATGCACGCAATCAGGGATTTATGTCTTGGGGTTGGAATCTACCAAGACAGCCACAATTGAGGGGCCAAAGTTCATCTTCTCTTTTGTAAATCTTGACATATTTTGGGTGTTTATGGAAGATATGTAGTGTATGGTAAGTTGCATCAGGTGTTCTACTTAGATTTTCAGCATTGTATTCCTTCTCTCCAGTGATGCCTAGGGAAGGATTATATTGTAAGATATTATCTTTCTAAGAAATGATTTTCCAACTAAATACTAGATATGGATAGAATGAAATGAATAGAAAATCGAAGTGGCCAATGATTCTAGACTGAAGATCGTACTGATCGCATGATTTCAAACATTTCAAATGCTAAGCACTGGTATAGATGGATCATATACTGAAAGTTGTTGAGATGGAAAGATCTAACCATCTGACTGGTGGCTATCAATGAATGGTTAAAATAAATCTGCTGTCCAATTTGGATCAAAGAGATTGTTGAGATCTATTAGAAATTGCATTTAGTCAGAAAAATATGTTCCATCTCAACGACTTTCACAGCTGTACCCACATGATGGGTACTCAGATTCAGTATGACCCATCCATTACCAACTGGGGTGCTGGAAAAGCTCTTTGGGGCCTACCTGTTTTATCCATCTATCCATCCATTTTGGCAGCTTATTTTAGGGCATGAGTGGAAAAATGGGGCAGATCCAAAGCTCAAGTGAACCACAGGACAGAAACTGATGGGGATGAATGCTTACTGATGAAAACTTCTTGAGGGCTACAGAAGCTTTGGATCAAGCTGATATTTGTGTTTTCACTTCATCTAGCTTTTGAGTTTGATGCTGCTGGTGTTGGTTCTGTTGGTCAGCTGGAGTTAAGCACATACCATTTTGAGGAGGATGTAGCTTTTCTAGTTGCGTTTGGGGCTGTTGGCAGGATTCTTTTGCTATGCAGATAGCTCTGTTCCTTTCCTTCTGAAGCTGTATGAAGTAGTTGGAAATGATTCGTGCAAATGAAGGTATTCTGAGTGCAGGCTTGGTTCAGATGTCTGCTGGTCTGGTTTTATCAGTTGTAAGGTAATTTGCTGCTGCTTTGGAAAAGCTTCTTGGGCTGATGCTTTCGTACGAGTGTTTTTGGAAGTTTGCCTTGCTCTTTCTAAGAGGGATTATGTTCTGGCATGGTGTATTGCCTCTAGGCTGGAGCAGAGGGTCTCTGTTTCAATGGGCTTCAATCTTGGATATCTATCTCTGTTGCATTGGATGCTTGATGCTTGGTGTTCAATCTGTTTCTGGAGTGCTGTTGAAAAGGGTTGCTGGTTCTAGGAGCTGAGCTGTTGGCCTTGGTGCAATGTTGCTGGAGGAGCTGATGCAATGTTTCTAGAGTGCCTGTTGAGAAGGGATTATTATATTTCTTATTTTTTTATAATTAACAATATGTTGATGCCCTGTGCATAATGGAAATTTAGTTAATCATGATGACAAATAAATACAACGCTCACCCTCCAAACCATTTTCCTTTAGTGTGGCCCACCTAAATCATGGATGGTCTTGATTTTTGGGCCATAGGACTAAATTTTGGTATAACATCCTCTCTCTCTCTCTCTCTCTCTCTCTCTCTCTCTCTCTCTCTCTCTCTCTCTCAACTGTTTCCTTTGGTGTGGCCCACCTAAATCATAGGCCACTCTAATTTTTAGGCATGGTCCTAATGTGGGATTACCCATATAATTGTTGGATTGTATCTTGACATAATGGGGCTAGTAAAAAAAAATTCAAAGGTGGGCATCCCTCACACAACTGTTCCACTCTGACCTTTAGATGTATAACTGACGCAGGGAAGGACTTGAGGTCGAGCACCGTCTTCCTCAAGGGGATAACTGTTCCAAATCCATGAAACTTCTCTAGACTCCTCACAGAGACTCCTCGAAACCACGAGGAAAAGAACAATAAAATAAATTCTATAAAATTCGAAATTGATTGATGAATGAAATAAACGAGTTCACAACCCTTTAAATAGGGATACTAAGCAATGGAAGAAATTTCATAATCAAACTATAACTAAAACTTTTAGAATTCGCAACTTACTATAAATAGTAAACTTACTATTTATAGACGATCGTGATTTCCACTAGTGCTCAAGGTTTTTGGCCAAAAATAGTAAGTGCCCTATTTGGCTTCACCAAGTTGTTCTCCTAATTATTCTATGCACTTTTCACGTTGGGCGCAACTTCTGAAGCCCAACGGTTGAAGAGTTATAATCAAACTAAAACTTACTATTTATAGAAAAAACGGAATTAAAATAGGGAAACGGCCGTCGATTTGATGGTATTTCACAAATCCGGCTTGCGCAAACCGACATAGTGGGGTTGGGTGGCTAAAGTAGCTCGTCCTATCTCAAAATCATATATTTTACGTCCGATAACTCATTCTGGATTGCGAGATACGCTCGATTTAAGGTCTGACGGTCTGGATCACTTCTGTAGTCGACCAGGCCTTTTCTGATCCATCTTGGCCATGAAACTATCCACGACCCGCTCTACATCAGTCCCCTCCACTTCAAAAGACCTCGTCTTGCTTTGGTTCATGATGGTTGGTCAGGTCTGCGACATTAAAAGTCCATGAGATTTCCATGTCACTCGGAAGGTCAACAACATTAGCGTTGTCATTGATCATTCGGAGGATCAACACCGATCCAAACTTCTTGTTCCCCAAGCGTTGTCATTGATCATTTGGAGGAAATCTCTCCTTGCGTAGATGGACCATAACTTGGTCACCTACCTCAAACACCTTTTGTCGATGATGCTTGTTGGCTTGCTCCTTGTACTTGTTGTTCAAGGTGTGCAACTTGTCTTGTACCTCAGCATGAATGCCCATGATCCTGTCTACCATATGTTCTGCTACAACGATCATACCTGAGAGCTTGGGGAAAGGGACCAAGTCAAGTGTGTGGCACGACGCTCGGCCATAAATAACTTGGAACGGGGACTTCACTGTCTAGCGGTTTACATGTTGTTGAATGCAAACTCCGCTTGAGATAAGGGTAAATCCCACTGCTTCGACTTTTCTCCTAAAATACATCGAAGGAGGTTCCTCAACGTGTGATTCACAACTTCAGTTTACCCATCAGTCTGTGGGTGGTAGGCACTATTGAACTGAAGTCGTGTACCAAACTGGTTCCACAAAGTCCGCCAAAAGTGGCTAGTGAACTTCGTATCACGGTCAGAAGAGATAGTCGTAGGGACCCCATGTAGCCGCACAACCTCCTTGAAGAAAAATTTGCCATGTGTGTCGCGTCGAGGGTCTTCTTGCATGGTACGAAGTGAACCATCTTCGAGAAATGATCTACCACTACGAACACTGAATCCATGTCACACTGTGTCAATGGGAGACCCAACATGAAGTCCATTAATAGGCCCTCTCAAGGGCCATCAAGTAGAGGCCTGTATTCTAAGACTGCCTCTTGGAGATTTGGAGGACATGACAGCACTGCATTGCTTTACCCACATAACATATTAACTGTGGCCAGTAGTGTAATTCTTCAATAAGTGCTCGCGTTTTATCTCGTCCAAGGTGTCCACTAAAGCCACCTCCATGTAGCTCTTGGATGATATGTTCTCTTAACGAACTTTTGGGGATCTACAGTCAATTACCCTTGAAAAGGAACCCGTCTTGCATATGTAGGTCACCGGGGTGGCCTTCTTAGTATCTTACCCATGCGTCCTTGAATTCATTGTCGCCGGCATATATATCCTTGAGGCACTCGAACCCAACAACCTCATTACTCATAGTAACTAACAAAGTTGCACAATGACTCAGTGCATAAGCTACTTCGTTATGTTGCCCAGATTTATGTTTCAACACGAACGTGAAATCCTGCAAAAATGAAATCCACCTAGCATGCACACGGTTAATGTTAGCTTGGCTATTAAAGAATTTGAGAGCTTGATGGTCTGTGTAAAGTATGAATTCCCTTTTAATCAAATAATGTCGCCAGTGTGCATCGCTAACTTTCTCACTATAGAACCAGCCTACCTTCTTGAGACAAAACTCCCTCAATTCCGACATATGAGACATCACATTCAACTTTAAACAGATTGTCGAAGTTGGGAAGTATAAGAATTGGGGTTGTGGACAACCTGCGCTTAATTTTAACAAAGCTCCTATCGGCTTCGTCAGTCCACTGAAACTACCGCTTCTTCATGCAATTTGTGATTGGTGACACAATGATATTCTTGACGAACTGACGATAGAATATTGCCAGTCCATGAAAGTTCTGTACTTTGTGAATGTTTGTGTTAATTAGCCATTCCCTGACTGCCTTCACCTTTTCCTCATCTACCAAAATGCCAATGAATGTCACGACAAAAACCCCAAAAATAACACCACCAATAATACGGATATATTATTGGTGGTGTAGCTAAAGGTGTAGCTACGGATTATATCCGTAGCAATAGATACCAATAGCTACGGATCATATCCGTAGCAATAGATACCAATAGCTACGGATTATATCCGTAGCAATACATCTAGCTACCCCACCAATAGCGACGGACGTGCTACGGATCATATCCATAGCAAAAGGGATTTTATCCGTAGCAATAGATACCAATAGCACTAATAATATCCGTAGTAATAGATACCAATAGCTACGGACAAAAGCCATAGCTATAGCTACGGATTATATTTGTAGCTATTTTTTTAAAATTGTAATAATACGACCTATTTCCATTATAAGAACCTGTTGTGATTGATAACTCATCTAAGATTAATGCTGATAGAAATAGTATATAAAATGCAATTAAAAAAAAAAAACGATGCATTTATTACAAATAGCAATCAAATCATACAATGCATCCTACATTCACATTTCTAAATAAACAATACTTCACTTTGCTCAACCTATCATAAGAATTACAACTAAGGCATACCCTCATGTGTAAGAAACAAATACACTCCAACACAGTAAACACCCTCCATATGCATTCAATAATGCTCACGTTTTTACAGAATTTTCTTCCTTCAGACGGTCAATTTCAACAAATGCAGAAGATAGAGCTTCTTCTTTCCTTGAAACTGCAGATGTAACTTCTGTGGACTTCGACACAAGATCACTTTCAAGTTCTGAAACCCTTCCCTTGAGAAAATGAATTTCATCCTCCACTGACTTCTTTAGCTTGTCAGCCTGTATAAAACAGTATTTGTAGACACAATCAAACAAGCATGCCTTTATACACATCTCAAAAAAAAAAAAAAAAAAAAAAAAAAAAAAAAAAAAAAAAAACTTATAAATGAAGAAATAAAAAATGTACCTACAAATCTTCTAAACTATGGCAAAATCCAACATGAGTAATGTGTTCAAACCTAGGATGGACTTTTAAACTCAAAACCAAGGTTTAGGTTAAGGTTATAGGTATAGGTTTAGGTTTTAGGTTTAGGTTAAGGTTATAGGTTTATGTTAGGTTTATGTTATATGTTATAGGTTATAGGTTATAGCTTTAGGGAATTGAGAATAGGTTAAGGTTTGGTTTAGGAAATCGGGTTCGGGTTCGGGATCGAGTTTAGGTTTGAGTTTTCAAGTTTAGGTTTAGGTTTAGGTTAGGGAGTTGAGATTAGGATTAGGTGTAGGTTTAAGTTTAGGTTAGGGAGTTGAGATTAGGATTAGGTGTAGGTTTAGGTTTAGGGATTTGAGAATACATTTAGGTTTTAGGTTTAGGTTTAGGTTTTAGGTTATAGGTTTAGGTTTAGAGAATAGGTTTAGGTTAAGGTTAGGTTATAGGTTATAGGTTATAGGTTAAGGTTTAAGTTATAGGTTTTGGTTTAGGTTTAGGTTAAGGTTTAGGTTTAGGTTATAGGTTAAAGCTTTAGGGAATTGAGAATAGGTTAAGGTTTAGGTTTAGGAAATCGGGTTCGGGTTTGAGATTGGGTTTAGTTTGGGTTTTCAAGTTTAGGTTTAGGTTTAGATTAAGGAGTTGAGATTAGGATTAGGTGTAGGTTTAGGTTTAAGGATTTAAGAATACATTTAGGTTTAGGTTTTAGGTTTAGGTTAGGTTTAGGGAATTGAGAATAGGTTAAGGTTTAGGTTTAGGAAATCAGGTTCGGGTTCGGGATCGGGTTTAGGTTTGGGTTTTCAAGTTTAGGTTTAGGTTTAGGTTAGGGAGTTGAGATTAGGATTAGGTGTAGGTTTAGTTTTATGGATTTGAGAATACATTTAGGTTTTAGGTTTAGGTTTAGGTTTAGGTTTTAGGTTATAGGTTTAGGTTTAGCTTTTAGGTTTAAGTTAAGGTTAGGTTATCGGTTATAAGTTTAGGTTATAGGTTATAGGTTATGGGTTAAGGTTTAGTTTATAGGTTTTGGTTTAGGTTTAGTTTATAGGTTTTGGTTTAGGTTAAGGTTTAGGTTTAGGTTATATGTTGTAGGTTATAGGTTATAACTTTAAGGAATTGAGAATAGGTTAAGGTTTAGGTTTAGGAAATCGGGTTCGGGTTCGGTAACGGGTTTAGGTTTGGGTTTTCAAGTTTAGGTTTAAGTTTAGGTTATGGAGTTGAGATTAGGATTAGGTGTAGGTTTAGGTTTAGGGAGTTGACAATACATTTAGGTTTTAGGTTTAGGTTTAAGTTTTAGTTTATAGGTTTAGGTTATAGGTTAAGGTTAGGTTATAGGTTAAGGTTTAGGTTTAGGTTTAGGTTATAGGTTTTGGGATTTGAGATAGGTTTAGGTTAAGGTTATAAGTTCAGGTTTAAGAAATTGTGTTCGGGTTCGGGATCGGGTTTAGGTTTGGGTTTTCAAGTTTAGGTTTAGGTTTAGGTTAGGGAGTTGAGATTAGGATTATGTGTAAGTTTAAGTTTACGAATTTGAGAATATGTTAAGGTTTAGGTATAGGAAATCAGGTTCGGGTTCGAGATCGGGTTTACATTTAGGTTTTAGGTTTAGGCTAAGGATTTAGGGATTCAGATTCAGGTTTGGGATCGGGTTTAGGTTTTACGTTTAGGTTAAGGTTACAGGTTTAGGTTTAGGTTATAAGTGTAGGTTATAGGTTTAGGTTTAGGTTAGGTTATAGGTTACGGAATAGGTTAAGGTTTAGGTTTAGGAAATCGGGTTCGGGTTCGGGTTCGGGTTTAGGTTTGGGTTTTCAAGTTTAGGTTTAGGTTAAGGAGTTGAGAATAGGATTAGGTGTAGGTTTAGGTTTAGGGATTTGAGAATACATTTAGGTTTTAGGTTTAGGCTTAGGTTTAGGTTATAGGTTTAGGTTTAGGTTATATGTTATAGCTTTAGGGAATTGAGAATAGATTAAGGTTTAGGTTTAGGAAATCGGGATCGGGTTTAAGTTTGGGTTTTCAAGTTTACGTTTAGGTTAAGGAGTTGAGATTAAGATTAGGTGTAGGTTTAGGTTTAAGGATTTGAGAATACATTTAGGTCTTAGGTTTAGGTTTAGGTTATAGGTTATAGGTTTAGGTTTAGGTTATAAGTGTAGGTTATAGGTTTAGGTTTAGGTTAGGTTATAGGTTAAGGTTTAGGGAATTGAGTTTAGGTTATAGGTTTTGGTTATAGGTTAAGGTTATAGGTTAAGGTTTAGGTTATAGGTTAAAGTTTAGGTTTAGGTTAAGGTTTAGGTTTAGGTTTAGGTTTAGGTTATGGGTTTTGGGATTTGAGAATAGGTTTTGGTTAAGGTTATAAGTTTAGGTTTAGGAAATTGGGTTTGAGTATAGGTTTGGGTTTTCAAGTTTAGGTTTAGGTTTAGGTTAGGGAGTTGAGATTAGGATTAGGTGTAGGTTTAGGTTTAGGGATTTGAGAATACATTAAGGTTTAGGTTTAGGAAATCGGATTCGGGTTCGAGATCGAGTTTACGTTTGGGTTTTAGTTTAAGGGTGTGGTCCCTACAAATACAGATATAAACACGGCCTGTCCAAATGGCCAGGCCCCTCCAATGTTGTCCATAGGAAATGGACAGCTTCATCATGGTCATAATAGCGGTTCCCACCTTCCAGGGACCCCCACTCATCCGGATAGCTCCGACGCACATCCATGTCTTCTCCATTAATTTCAAGAAAATATATAAACACGACCTGTACAAATGGCCAGGCCCCTCCAATGTTGTCCATAGGAAATGGATAGCTTCATCATGGTCATAACAGCGGTTCCCACCTTCCAGGGACCCCCGCTCATCCGGATAGCTCCGACGCACATCCGGGTCTGCTCCATTAGTTTTGAGCAAATACATAAACACGTCCTGTCCCCGGGATCCATCGAATTCGTCTGATCCAGGGATTCAAGGAAGCTGGATACTATAATTTGGGCCATAGTTTCAGCCATCTGAGACGCTAAAATCACGCACACTAACAGAATCCGGAAAGAAAATTTCTTTCGCTGAAATATACCAACAAAAGTAAATGGCACTCTTGATTTTCAACTAGAAAGCACAAAATATGAATTGGAACATGAGAGCAGAGAAGTGTTGACTCACTTGTTCACTTTAACCCAAGTAACTTTTAGTGTTTCCTTCTTCTTTTCATCAAGCTCTTCAATCACCTTCTTGATTTTTGACTTATCATTCTAAGCAAGAGAAGAATACAGTAAACAAACAACTTCAGACATAAACAAATTCAATTCATAAAAATAAATAAATAAATAAATAAAATAAAATAAAAAGATGAGATCCTTTACAGGCTGAGAAATACAGCAATATACCTCAATGATGTTTTTCTTGGATAATAAGTCATTGTATTCATCTTCAGCTTTCTCGAACATTGCCATAACTTTTTTGTTGACCCTCTTCTCAAGGCTGAAAGCAATCAATCAGATTAACTGAGATGCATGTCCATTAACCTTCTTCTTAAAAAAAATAATAATAAAATCAAACGTCAATTAGGTGTTGAATCATACTATTTCATTGTCATGGAAAATAAAATAAAGAAGCATAGGAAACAACACAACAAGTAATCTAATTACACACCCAGATTGTTTAGCTTGAAGTTTCTCAAGCTCCTCCCTTGATTTACGAGGATCACGAGATGAGAAGTCATAATCTGTCCCACTTTTTCCTAATAATTGTTTCTCAGCTGCAATCCAACTATGCCTTTCTAGTAGTTTATCTACCTTCAGGGAGTAATCTTTCTGTTCCATCTCCATTCGCTTAATTTGTGTGAATGGGAAAGAGTGGGTTTCTATTAAGGACACATACACAATTTCATAGATCAAGCAAGTTAAATAAAACAGGAACAGAATAACCACTGCAAGTACCTCATTTTCCAATTTTTTGCCTCTCAACATTTGCATCACTAATTTTATGTTGAAGCTTCTGATGCTCCTTGACAATGGCACTGATCTTAGTGTCACATTCTTTCATCTTTGAACGACTCAAATTGAGCTCAGATTGGGCTTGATCATATTCCTTCTTTATATAACTAACCTACAATAGGAAAGGCAATAAAGATGCGTGCATTTTGTGTTCAGCAAAAAGGGTTAGATTGTAAGTTTAAGCACCTTGCTTGTAAGGTTATCTACTTCTGCAGTGAGGCTGTTTATCTGTGTCTGTAAAGAAACCAATTGATTTTCCAGGGAAGCATGCTCTTGAATGACTGCGTCCTTCTCCATAATGAGCCTCTCTCTTTCAATTTCGAAGTCATAAATCCTTTCATAATTAAAAGCATCAAAATTTAAAAATGAACATGTGTAAGAATGCACCAATTACAATAAGAAGTGTGTGCAAGAATGCACCTTGTTGTCTATTGAAGATGCTTGCAAAGAGACTCGGCTGTACTTTCAACAATTTATTCTAACAAGCTGATGGCATGGTGCTTGTGTCAAAGCACAAAAAGGAAAAGTACATATAGTTAAAGGATTAGGGTCCAAAATCCTTTTGATTAGCTTTTTTGCACTGGTAGAGAACCATGAGGGATAAGTGAAATCCGCCTTAATGATCTGCAACAAATGCAGTTATGTCAGCCACACATATACATTTATGTATTTGTAAGGCTCATAGATCCAAACTCACCTTTTTGTATAATGTCATAAGGTTCGTTTCTTCAAAAGGCAAGTAACCCGCCATAAGAACAAAAAGGATTACCCTGCATAACCAGAGATCTGCCTTAGCCCCATCATAACATTTGTTGTTAATCACCTGAATAATCATTGCCCTGTTTCCAATGAATCATATTCATAAACAAGAAGAAGAAACAATATGTTTCACTACAAAACATGAGTATGATCCTACCAGTAAGCAGCATCTGCAACTGCAAAAACATGTGGACTTACCTCACCAAATCTTGCGCCTTTGCATTGCTCCATCATGTGAGCATCATATAGATGAGGCAATCTTTGAAATGGGGCCTATGTTTTGGATATCCCAATTAGCAGAGATAAGAAGCATTTGCCTACAACTGAAAACATCTGAATTTAAGAACTATTTGCCAACATGTTAACTATTATAAAAGAATTCAAAGAAGAAGGTACAACAGTGAAAATCACAAAAAAAAAAAGGGAACAGGGAATAGAAAAATGAGAAATCTTGATATGGAAGAAAGATATTCAAACATTTCACAGTAAATGTTGGAAGGGCTGAAATACAAAGTTGTTTAACCCATCTGAAATCTAAAACCAATGGGTCAAAATTGAAAACCATATCAGGTAGGAGAGCTAAAATGGTTGGTTATGATTTTGGAAGTCTAGATCAAATAATGTGGAAGTAGGACTGTTAAAGGGTTGCATGAGGCAAAGTATAATCAAAACTTTGAATAGGTCTAGCTTGAATAATTCAAAATCAGGGCAGAAGCTGACCCCAGGCCTCAGTAGAAAACAAACACAGAATTCCACAATGTATAGTCCTTAATTCTATCAGTCTGTATGGTTAAAATGGTTTACCTCCCTGCAAGTGTCTAGGTGAGTTGCTGAAAGCTCATCATACTTTAACTACAAATCTTGCATTTCTGCTTGTAGTTTTTCATATTCAGACAGTGTTGGCCCACCTAATTTATGCTGAATGAACCTATCATAAACATGGAAAGCATGCTAAAAAAGTTGCATCTACATCTAGTTGCCAAAAAAATATCATATAGGGAGACATTGATTTTATAAGATAATGGCATTTGTTGAAGAGTTGGAGATCTTAAAAAAAAAAAGATCAACATGGAAAGAAATAGGAAAATAAGACATTCCTCAATTATCTTGTTTACCAAAAAAAAAAAAAAAAATCCAACTAGGAAATATTCTTCCCATGACATCTTCAAAGCAAAAGATAACTTCCTGGAATAATGACTTCTTATTGTTTAAAATGCAGAATGTAGATTACCGGATAAAATCATTAGATCTGGTGCATGAAATGAGAAAATATCTGAAGAATAATCAGATGCATGATAGTGCTACACATGGTTCAAAATAAATAAGCAGTTACATGACTTGAAATTTCAATATTCGTATTGGAGAACTTACTTAGTTGAAGAAGAAGGTTTGTCATTCTCCTCATATAGTGCAACGAGAACTACATGAAATTTCGTACCAATGAGAGAAAATGTGCAACTTGCAAAAGAAGAAATGACCCAATTCATTCAAAATTATACATGGCAGAAACAACAAGGATGATAAAAGGAGGGCATCATCATACAGGAAACATAACTTGTATATCATCAACATGACTTGATGGAATAGTCCATTCAGGATAGTTGCAACCATAAATAGCACAATGTCCTCCCTGTAAATGAACAATTTTAAAAGGAAATCTGTAAGTTAGATGGAATTTGCATGCATCACAAGACTCAAACCTAAATGGTAATAACAAAGGATATGCACATTCCTAATCAAGCCAAAACAAAGACAACGACTAGAAATCAAATTTAATTTGAACCAAAATAAAGACAACAACTAGAAATCAAATTTAATTTGAACTTAAAAAAGAATCTAACCTAATGATCGCACCGGAATCAACCTAAAGAAAGTTGCCCGCCACTGTGATAGGTTAATAAAATATTTGTAGGATGCAAATGAAAATAAAGACATCCTTGTTCCAGGGTGGAATTTGCAATGAACAAAATGCATGAACAAATACAACAAGATCAAGAATCCTTAGTTCAAAGGACATGACTAATCTTTCATTCCCTGTTCTTTCTTTCTTTCGGCCAAGAAAACAAACTTGTTATTAGAGGGACTAATTGCAATTGGAATTTAACTCAATAATGTGTATGTTAGAACAGTTCTAATAAACAATCCATAATACGATTTGATGGTTACCAAATGAAGATTAAAATACTACATGTATGTCCACATACTCTTAGGCCTTGTCTGACTGCACTGAAAAAATGATATTAACTGTAATTATGTACTAGAGATCATATGTAAATTATGGGTTTTAGAGATTATTTTTATCCTTATCAAAATCTCTAATTGTTAACTAAAATGAGATAAACTCAATTTTCAGTGGCAACAGGACGATAATCGATCTGATACTTTGTCCATACAATCCTGAAAATGTAATATGAACCATCCACCACAAAAAGAGAGAAAAAAAGAATTTTGTATCCACCTGAGTTTTAGATGGTTGGCTCTAGGAAGGTTTCAATGGCGGATGTTTCCGTTCTAACTGTTTCTTGTGGTGAGGCCCACCTGAATTTTGTATCCACCTGAGTGATTGTGTCCTACTAGGGGTGAACACTGAGTCGAGCTGACCTCAGCTCGGCCACTAGCTGACCCCAACTTGAACTCAACTCGGCTTGGTTTGGTCAGTAGGTCGGGCCAGTAAAGCCGAGTTTCAGCCAAAATTGAGCCTATGCAACGTTTTCACAAACACATACAGGGCACTTTCAGTTTCTCACTATTTGTAAAACAGCAACAAGTATTCCTTAAACACCTTATATGCAACATCACAATCAAGGAAAAATGGTATTTGTTTAGTGTGTATACCCTCCTTGCCACTAGCCAACACTTCGTTGAGTAATTTCATCAAACACTTGGTGAGCAACATCAATATCAAAATAAACGAGTCATCGAACTTCAGAGAAGAAATCCCAAAAATAAAAAAGAAAGAGAATTTCGTTTCATGAATTTAGCACTATCAAACAATCATGAATATATTAAAGCTGAGAAGATCAAAAGAATATCACCTTCCAGAAGTGGAAACCCTAATCCTTTAGATTTGTAGGCCGATGAGGTGTGGTCGGAGCACCGTTACAATGTCGTCGAAGGGCAGCTGGGTTGCGGTAGAACAGGGCAGCTGGGTTGTGGTAGAGAGAGAGAGAGAAAGAGACATGGAGAATTTGCGCGAGAGAGAGAGACAGGGAGAGAGATTGCGCGAGAGAGAGAGAGAGAGATAGGGAGAGATTGCGCGAGAGAGAGAGACAGGGAGAGAGTGCGCGCGCGTGCGAGAGAGAGAGAGAGAGAGAGAGAGAGAGAGAGAGAGAGTGCGCGAGAGAGTTTGGGTGGTAGCTGGGTTGCGGTAGAGAGAGAGGATTGCGCACGAGAGAGAGAGAGAGACAGGGAGAGAGATTGCGCGAGAGAGAGTTTGGGCGCTGATATTTTTAGACGGCGCACCCAAATTTGGGGCTTTTTGAAGGACGGACCAAGTAGGGACTCCGTGGGGTCCACCATGATGTATTTCGTTAATCCATTCCTATATATAATTTTAATAAATTATTTTATTTTAAGAAACAAAATTTTAGGTATATTTAAGGCCCAACTGGACCACACCATAAGAAGCAACTGTAAATCAAGTTATAATGTTTCCTGCCGTGTGGTCCACTTGAGCCTTCGATCTAGCTGATTTTTTTCAACCTCTAAAGTAATATTTACAAATATATAGACAACTTAAATAGAACATATAGTTTTTTGTAGGCCTCATAGAGCCCCTTACAATACTATTAATTATTAATGGTGTATCCACTTTTAGCTATGGATTAAAACCGTAGCAAATATAGCTAAGGTTTATATCCGTAGTAAAAAAGTAACGTGGTCTGAATCCTTTGCCCCTTTTTTTTGGTAGTGACACTTTTTAAAAATAAAATAAAATTGAGATACAGTTTATTTTCAGTGAGCACTTGAAGGACCTTCTTGAGGTATTCCATTTGGTTGGTTTTGTCTTGACTGTATATCAAAATATCATCGAAATAAACCATAACGAATTACCCGATGAATGGTTTCAGAACTTGATTCATCAACCTCATGAATGTGCTAGGTGCATTTAAAAGACCGAAGTGCATGACCATCCATTTGTACAATCTTTGGTCTTAAAGGCTGTCTTCCACTCATCACCCAGTCGTATTCGAATCTGATGGTAACCGCTCCTTAGATCTACTTTAGAGAATAATTTCGTGCCCTCAATCATGGCTAACATATCGTCTAGCCGTGGTATGGGAAACCTGTATTTTATGGTGATTTTGTTGATGGCTCGGCTATCAACACACATGAGCCAACTCCTATATTTCTTAGGAGTTAATAGAGTAGGTACGACACATGGGTTTGTGTGTTCTTGGATAAGAACCTTACAAATCAATTCCTCTACTTGCCCTTGTAGAATTTCACACTCATTCGGACTTAGCCGATAGTGAGGAAGATTGGGTTAGCTGGACCTAGGGACAAAGTCGATATAGTGTTGGATATCTCGCATGGGAGGTAATCCATTGGGAAGGTCATCAAGCCAAATTTCTTTAAACTCATTCAGTAAGACTTTTAGTTCATTAAGGATGTTGGTGGAATCGAGTTCTTTCCCTTTTACAATTAGTGCATAGGCCCGTCCCGTTTCTTTATATTCCTCCATGAAGTCCCGTATGGTTAAGAGGAAATGACCCTCCACTTTAGAAGTTTCAAGTGGTCCCTCTGGATCCATAGGGTCCAATATCATTTTTAGCTGTTCTTGACGAAAATATACACATTATTTCGCCCTTTATGAGTGGCATCATGGTTGGATTGCCAGGGTCGACCGAGTACTATGTGATATGCTTCGATGTCAACAACATCACATACTACTTCATCTTTATAATGTTTGCCAATTGAAAAGGATATGGTGCACTATTTAGTTACCTTTGTTTCACTGACCTTCTTGATCCAACCAATCATATATGGGGAGGGATGATGCTCGATCACGCTGACCTGACTATGTACGAGCTCGTGTACTTATACCAGGCCAAGAGTAGTCTGGGTTCTCTTATCTGACATTATTTTTCTTCGTGGCCGAGTAAAGGTCGGGCCCTTATTACTAATAACTCCTCTAATAAGAGCTGGAAGGATAGGTGGTTCTTTACTTTTGGAGAGTAGGAGGCCCCAGCGGTAGAGTTGGGTATGTTACAGTTTCAGGTCCCCATCAAGTTTGCTAGCCTAGGTCGGAACTTGAGTTGTAGCTTTTAGTTGTTCGCCGTTCGTTTTGTATTTATCACTTTTTGTAGCTTTTCGACTGATCTAGTCGTCTATATTGGCACTCTCGCTCATCTATATTGGCAGCTCTCACTCAGCATCAGCCCCAGTTCTCTGTGATCCAGACCCACCAAGTCCAGATCGCTCGAGAATGTTTCGTGGCTCAGTAGAACTGAAAGAAGATGATAACTCCGATGCTCTTGAAGCAGGTCAACTTATCGACAGTTGTTGCAGCTCTACCTGATGGAGACTGAAATCCGCTAGTGCTGTTGCAGTTCTACCTAATGAAGTGCTTTCGATTAACTTGTAAATGTTACTATTCCTTTGTCCTTTCATGACTACAAGTGTCCCTTTTAAAACTTTAAGTAGACGATTAAACCCGGTGAATTTGCACCCAAGTTCCTCGAGTGCACTAAAAGATATCAGACTCTTCCTCAAATTAAGAATGTCTCACTTTAGTTAAGATACACTCCATGCCATCAAACGTCTTAATGTGCACTGATCCAACACCGACCACGTTATAGGCATTGTCATTGCCCATAAACACCTGGCCACCATCGCACTCACTGTTACTGGTGAACCAACTCCTATGAGGGGTGATATGAAGCCTTCGTATCCAAAATCCATTCATTACTAAAATACCTAGATTTTGATGCGGTCAACACGTCAACACCACTCGCCTCCTCATTAGATTCCGTAGTATTGGCCTCTCTGGGAAGAACTGTTTGATTTTTCCTTCATTAACTGAGGATTTTGACAATTCTTGTCCATGTGCCCTGACATGCCACCCTTCTAATACTTGTTAAACTAAAAGGCCCTTCATCTTCACCTTCCATAGTTCAAATTTATTTTTCCTGGAATACTTCTCTACATCAAACTTCATGTTAGATGTTGAAAGACCCGTATCTTAGACCGTACTGTTCCGTAGGCTTCCGCGGTCCTCTCGGTCAAATTCCAGCAACTCTCAACCTGTATCCGACGTTTGCGCGCAATCCTAAGCCGAGTCCTTCATATCAGAGTCGACTCAACTCAAAACTTATACTTTAGCGACCGCGCCGTAGCCGCGGTTCAACGCTGCGACTCACGCACCGATCCGATACCCGGGCCAGGAGATGTGGGCCCGCGTTCATTTCAAGGAAAATGTCGTGCGTCCAAATTTTGAGAGAATCTATACGACCCATCCCATCAATCAATCAATCAATCAAGGGTCAAGTACATGTCAAGTACACATCGCCTCACACCCCATCCCCAAGCAACCCTATAAATCAATAATTCCTTACACAACCCGTACCCCTCTTACACAATCTACCCCGAAAGTCAATAAATCTCTCACCTCACCCATTACTCACTTCACCCATCACTCCATTACCCATCCCTCTCTCTACTTACAACCCTCTCTCTCTCTCATTTCTCAAACTCATATTCCAAGCAACCAAAGAGTCACACATCCAAGCTCTCCCAAATCTCCATGAGAGAGTTTTGTGTGTGGCCCACTTCCTACCCTCTCATCTCCCATCTCAACCATTCATTCTCCATCAACCTCCATTAAAATTGAAGCTAAGGAGCATAGGAGTCCAAGGAGCTAAGAAGAAGGCCGATAGGTGGGTGATCTATCATCGATTTGCATTTGAGGGTCCACTTATAGGTGGGACCCATTTTGATGTATGTGTTGTAATCATGAGGGGCCCATAGTGGCAGGGTCCCTCCATCACCGTCTCCCTCCTCTCTCTCTCTCTCTCTCTCTCTCTCTCTCTCTCTCTTTGATGTGTGGCCCACCTTGATGAACTGAGTAGATCCACACCATCCATCAGTGGCAGCCACCTTGCTGTCCACCTGTTGGATGGCTTTGGGCAGGCCCGAAGGATGGGGAAATAGAAATATTAGCTTAATCCACTGATGGGCCACACTCAAGTGGACCCATCGTGACGTTTATGTTATCCACACCGTCCAGATCTCTGGACGGTGGGCCCTTGAAATGTATGTGATCTATCCAACGTCGAGGACGTCCATCTAAACGCTGGAGTGGATGTATAAATATGAATATATTTATATAATTTATATGTATATATAGATATATATAAATATATATACATGATATATTATTATAAAATATAAAATTTTATAAAAGCTATGGTGGGCCACTCCCACAAGGGACCCACCGTTAATTTACGCTATCTGCACCATCCAGATGTATCTGGACGGTAGATCTGGAGTGTATATATATATTATATTATATTTAAGTATATAATATATAATACACTAACATTATATTAATATATATGATTATGGTGGGCCACTCCTATGTGGGACCCACCCGATGAACGGATTGGATGGTATATAAATAGCAGGTGGGCCATGTACGTGGGACCCACCTGACGAATGGATTGGATGGTGTAACTCACGCAGCCATGGCTGCTATGAGGCTAACGTCAGCAAGGTTGGTGGGACCCACCACGGTTGTATGTGTTTCATCTACACCGTCCATCTGGACGGTGCCAAGTATGCCCCACCATGATGGATGTTTTCCATCCAACCGTCCACTTATCTGGCATACTCGTGGACCCCACACTGATGTATGTGTTACAGCTAATCGTCCATCCATTTGCAAGCTTGTCTCAAGGCTTGAGACTGAAATTAGGACAGATCCAGTTATCAGGTGGACCACACTACAGGGAACAGTGGGTTTTAAACGCCTACCATTGAAACTCTTTGGGTTACAGCAGTTTTGGACCAATTTGATATTTATTTGTCCTCTTAGTTCAGGTCTTTATGACCTTACGAACAGACTGGATGGAAAATGAATACTATGGTGGGCCCATTGGAATTTAACAATGGAAATCATTATCACCGCTGCTAGTTGTCGTATGGTCCAGATGATCTATTGGATATGATTCATTTAAATTATTTTTTTTGTGATAATGCTCTAACATGATCTCTAACAATAGATGAATGGTGATGTGATTCGGCCCATTTGAGTTGGCTCATTGATTTGGCCCATTGACTCGGCCCATTTGATTCGGCCTATTTGAGTCGGCCCATTGATTTGGCCCATTGATTTGGCCCATTGACTCGACCCATTTGATCGGCCCCTTCGAGATATATATATATATATATATATATATATATATATATATATATATATATATATATATATATATATATATATATATATATATATAGGCCCATGAGTGAGGTCCAATGCGACGCGCATACGCCCCATAAGCGAGACCCATGATGATGTGTATTAGACCCTTGTATGAGACCGTGGGCCTATTATACGATTGGCCCTATGAGTGCTATTCCTTGGGAGTAATGTTGGTTAAATGATCACATTGATGGGCAATGATGGTTGAACGTCCACATTGTGACCTCCCCTTAGGCCTTATTAGGCCCATTCTCATCATTCTCTAGTGGGTTAACCCAAACGCTTAGGCTCCATTGATTTTAGTTGATCCATCATCGGTCGTCCATCTATGGACCCCGCCTTGCGTCGAGGTTGACTATCGATGCTGATTATCGGTGCCGATTGTGTAAGACCTGTATCCTAGACCGTATTGTTCTTAGGCTTCCGCGGTCCCCCGGTCAAATTTTGGTGACCCGCGATCTGTTATTGGCATTTGCACGCGATCCTAAGTCGTGTCTCGTATACCGAAGTCGGCTCGACCCGAGACTTGTACCCTAACGACCGCGCCGTCGCCGGGGTTCCGACGCCGCGTCTCGCGCGCCGAGGCGATACCCGGGCTAGGAGATGTGGGCCCGCGTTTAGTTTGAAGAAAACACCGCGCATCACAATTTCCAAGAGAATCTATACCCTAAACATCACTTCAATCCATTAATGAAAGTTAAGTACATAACCTTACCTAGCCATCCCTTTTTCACCAACAAAGAATGACACCCATTCATCTTTTCACCTAAAAGTCAACAAGCACCATGCTCCCATCATCTATCATACCACCCATCACCCATCTCTCCCTTACATCACTCCTCTCTCTCCTCATTCCATTTTTCTCAAGCAACCCCAATGAGAGATCCAACGTCCAAGCCTTCTAAGAGAGAGATAGATGTGGCCCACTTCCTACCCCCCCTCAAACCTCACCATCCAACCCTTAGATCATCATCTCCACCATTGAAAGAGCTTCTTAGGAGCCTTGGAGCACTAGGGAGGAAGAAGGAAAGGTGGGTGTTCTAGAGTAGATCTTCACCCTTGATTTTGGGATAAGTGGGACCCATTTCATGCATGTGTTGTGATCTTATGAAGGACCCATGGTGGCGGGGCCTCTTCATCGTCCAATCTTTCTTTATCTCTTTCTTTCTCTCTCCCTCTCTTTTTCTAGTTTGTTTTGGCCACCTAGATGAATGTAGCTGTTGGGCCACATGTATGTGGGCCCCACCTTGATGGACGTATGGGATCCACTGCCCAGCAGTGGATCGTCCAGCAGCTGAGGCTGCTGGACTACGTGAATCGAAAACATAAATATCAGCTTGAACCCAAAACGAGTGGGCCCTTGACGTGGCATCACCCCGATGCATGTGATTCATCACACCGTCCATCTGCTGGGCATGTGGGGTCCACCATGAGGTATGTACATCCACCGTCCATCAGGGACGGTGGGGTCCACCGTGACTTTTATGTTTTACCCTCACCGTCAGGAGGTTTTCTGGATGGTGGGATTCCACCGTAATGTATGTGTTCCTGCTGCCCACCCTACACGTGTGCTGCATCCATGCAGCGTGGGACCCACCTCTGACATCCAAACCGTCCATCTAGATGGTGGCTAGTAGGCCACACCTGATGAAAGTGTTTCATCCAACCGTTTGTGTAGGGCCTACCTTTGATGTATGTATCAGCGCCATCCATCTGTTTTATCCAGGCCGTCCAGCGGGCCTGGACGATGTGAAAACACAAATATCAGCTTAATCTAAGGCTGAGGTGGGCCACACGTGTGGACTCACCTTGATGACGTGCTAGATCAGCACCATCCAGACCCTGGACGGTGGGATCCTCTGTGATGCATGTGTTTTAAAACCACACCACCCGTCCAGAGGGTCTGGACGTTGGTTCCTCTCAAATAATATAATATACTATTATATATACATACAATATATGCATTTATGGTGTGCCACGTGGGACCCACTTCTCTGAAATGGGATTGGTTGGTGTAACCATCACCAGCTATATTGTTGCGGTAGGTAGGGTAAATCCAAACCGTCCGTACATCTAGAGGGGCCCACATCTAGTGTAGTCTAGATCGTCCATCTGGACAGTGGGCCCGACCACATGTGGGATGTCAGCAAGTTCCGTGGGACCCACCTTAAATATATGTGTTTCATCAGCACCGTCCATCTGGACGGTGCTATGTATGGCCCCACCTTACTGTATGATATATCTGAACCGTCCATTCGTGCAGGCCCACCATAATATAATTGTTTTATCTACACCGTTAGTTTAGGGGACTCATCACACGTGTGGTGTCCACACTGTCCGTGGATGTGGACCCCACATAATGTAGGTGCTTTATCCAAGTTGTCTAGCCCCTGGACGTGGGCCATGATACATGTGTTGTAAATCTGCATCGTCCAGCGTTTCAGGATGGTGGGACGTGCCTTGATGTATGTATTCGGATCCACACTGTCCCTCTGGACGGTGTGGTATTGACCACACCCTGATGTATTTGTTGCTACCGCACGCACCGTCCATTGTTTGGACGATGGAAGACCTTAATTTATGTATTCTACTTAAACACCCGTCCATTTGGCAGGAGGGGCCCACCATGATATGTGTTTCATTCACACTGTCCATGAGAAGGTTGGACCCACCATGAAATATGTGTTTTGCCACACCATCCAGACTCTGGACGGTGGGGCCCTCATCTGATGTATGTATTATATCTCACCATTCATCTGCAGTATTTTGCTACTGTGAAGACAATAGTAAGTTCCGTGGGTTCCACCTTGATTGTATGTATTTCGTATCAGCCGTCCATCTGACAAGCTATGTGGGGTGCACCGTGATGCATTTGTGATCCACACCGTCCAGCTATCAGGTGGACCACACGATAGAAAATAGTGGTGAATTTAACGGCTACCCTTGAAACCATTTTAGGTCACAGAAGCTTTGGATCAGTATGAAATTTGTTTTACCTCTTATTTAGGTCTTTGTGACCATATAATCAGATTGGATGGAGAGTATACGGTGGGCCCTACGTCGATGTATTAATAACCCATCCATGAGGCCACCCGGATGTATTTGAGGCCCATCTTGCAGGGTCCACACGTTGTATAATGAGGCTCATGCGTTGTGACCCATTGTGATGTATTTTCGGTCCATATGTCGAGGCCCATTGAGATGTATTTAAGGCCCACGAGTTGAGACCAATTGAGATATATTTAAGGCCCACTTAATTGTATTAGGCCCATGTGTAGGGCCCATCTATTGTGCGTTTGAAGCCCATGGGTTGTGGCCCATTGTGATGTGTTCGAGGCCTATGGGTGAGGCCCATTGTGATATATATGTCCTTTATGTGGTGAGGCCATGAGCCACTGTACATTTAGCTTTATGTGGGCTAGTCCTTGGGAACAATGTTGGTTAAATGACCACATTGATGAACAATAATGGTTTAATGTCCACATTGTGACCTTCCCTTAGGTCTTGTTAGGCCCATTCTCATCATTCCCTTAGTGGGTTAATCCTAATTAGTGGGCCTCATTCGCCATAGACGAATGGTTTTGCACTATTGGATTTGATATAACCACGGTCGAGGCCGACTTTGATTGCCGTGACCGATTTGCTGATTCTAATTATCGATCGATCCCAATTGTCGTGGCCGATTGTCGATTGATGTGACCGATTTGCTGACTCTGATCATCGATCGATCCGATTGTCTTGACCGATTTGTCGACTCTGATTATCGATTAATCCTGATTGTGGTGGCCAATTGCCGATTGCCGATTGCCGATTGACGTGACCAATTTGCCGACTCTGATTATTGATCGATCCGATTGTTTTAACCGATTTGCTGATTCTAATTATCGATTGATCCCAATTGTCGTGGCCGATTGTCGATTATCGTGACCGATTTGTCGATTCTGATTATCGATCGATCCCGATTGACGTGGCCGATTACTAATTCTGCTTGTCGTGGCTGATTGATCGATTATCGATCGAGGCCGATTATCGTGGTCGATTGTAGATTGACGTGGCCGATTGTTGATTCTGCTTGTCGTGGCCGATTGCCCGATTACCGATCGAGGCCGATTATCGTGACCGATTACCGCTCGTGGCCGATTGTCGATTGACGTGGCCGATTGCTGATTCTGCTTGACGTGGCCGATTGACCGATTACCGATCGTGACCGATTACCGATCGTGGCTGATTACCGATTGACATGATCGATCTACCGATTCTGATTATCGATCGATTCCGATTGTTGAGCCCGATTCCGGTTCCGCTTGTCATGGCCGATTATCGAGGCCGATTCTGATTGTCGATCCCGATTGTTGAGGCCCTATGTGATGTATATACAGCCCGTATTTGAGGTCCATTGCGATGTGTATTCAGCCCGTGTGTAAGGCCCAGCATGATGTATATTAGGCCCATGTGAAAGGCCCATCATGATGTGTATTAAGCTCTTGAGTGAGGCCCATGGTGTTATATATTTGGCTCTTGTATGAAGTCATGGGTCAACTATATGTTAGGATCTATGAGGGCCATTCCTCGGGGGCAATGTTGGTTAAATGTCCACATTGTCGAGGTCGATTGTCGATGCCGGTTATTGATACCGATTATGAATATGTGACAACATAGCATCATGATACATGCCCATATGCATCATCTGCATGTTTGTTATGAGATGTGATTGATCATTGCATATGTCATTGAACATATTGTTATGAGACTCCCTGATAGGTGGAGGTTATCTCACATGAGCGCACGGTTCGCGCAGGATTGATGCATGACTGGATTGTATGACTCATGCATCTTGCATTATGATTACTATACGCCCTAACGACATCAGGGCCGTAGCCTCCACAGGCATATCGTGGATAGCCAGAGGGGACACCGGAAATGTTTGGTTCTAGCATACAGGCGTTATAGATGTCCCTGGGTGAAAATCCCTAAACCTCCATGGCTAGGAGACGCCCCAACGTCGAGACCGAGTGAATACATGAGCGCCCGAGTGCTGAATACCAGGAGGCCGCGTCTCCCACTGTGTCGTGGTCGGTTGGGAGGGGGTGTGGCCTTACCCGCCCGAGCGTAGGGGGCATTGTTAGGCTGAGTCTGACCAGCTCGAGGAATGGGTCCGCTATCGACGTGCCAAATAGGTATTGGCAGACTATTAGCCAGGTGGATAGTGAGGTTTCTTATGCTCACTTGGACTGTGCGGCTGGGAGAGCGGCAGTGCCATTTGGAGTGTACTAAACCCCAGTGATGATCCCAGAGATGAACCGTACTGATATGTGGACTTATTGAGTAGGAGTTGCATACTCATCCATTCATTCATTCACTATCCACTCGGGCTGGTGGTGCGCAACTATTTGTTATGTGTACCTTCGCGATGGCCAGGATTTCGGTTGGGGCGCGCGACTGACCTGAGATCAGGAGTTTACCACATAGAGTCTGACTATCCAAATTAGGTATGAGACTAGTTTGGATAGAAGTCCATTGTGATGGACCCCATAGCCTACGATACTACATACTACCATCCCGACTTCACACTCCAGCATGGTCATTCCATTCACACTACATGTTGCATTACATTTGCTGCATATGGCAATTTGGGTTATTGTGCTTCTGCATTTATATGGACTAGGTATGGCCGACGCTATATATGTTGCTCATCAGGAATGTATATTGCATTGCATCCTTTGCATCTGATATTAACTTCTATGACTCCTCATTTGCATAGTTGATTTGTATTGTGTATTCTAATATTGTATGACTCATGGTCTAATCAGCATTTCGTTTACTCCGTTATCATATGATATATGATCTTGTCAATACTTCTGTTTACTCCGACAATTCATAATCTTGTCAGCATTTCTATTTATTCCGACATTGTATGATTTATGGACTATCAGTATTTCCGGTATTGTATTATTATGACATTGTATTGAATACTTGGCACTTACCTTGTGCACACAGTTACACCACCCTCTAAGCTTTCTATAAGCTTATGCACGATAGATGCGTGCAGGTGATGTTAGGTTGCAGCAGTGTTGGGCTTGGAGCGTGCAGTGATCTTCTGGAGCCTGATTTTCGATTTATGTATTTTTCCTTTCAGCATTGTATTCAAATGATTATATTAGTGGATATGTGATGATGATGTTGCCTTTGTGAATTGGGTAATCTTGTGGTTATGCTTATTATGAGTTAAATGTATATATATATAAAAAAATCCTCCTTTTAGGATCCCAGGATCGGAATCTGGGATATGGATGCTAGAAGCCGAGAATGGGTTACTACGGAGGCTGTCGGCACCGGATTCGGCGATCGGGATTCCTGTGAATCCGATTTCTGGGTTTGGGGCGTGACAGATTGCGATACCGGATACCATTGCCAATTATGAGTTTGTGACAACATAACATCAATATACATGCCCATATGCATCATCTATATGCTTGTTATGAGATGTGATTGACCATTGCATATGCCATAATGCAGGTGGTTTATGGGACTCCCTAATAGGCGGAGTTATCCCACATGAGCGCACGGTATGCACAGGATTGATGCATGATTGGACTGCATGACTCATGCACTTTGCATTGTGTGATTGTGATTATTGTATGGCCTAGCAACATCAGGGACATAGCCTCTACAGACACATCGTGAATGGTCGGATTGGATACCAGAATACTGTTTCTAGCATTGGGGCGCCATATATGTCCTTGGGTGAAAATCTCTAAACCCGATGGTACCAGAGGATGACTCCAACGTCGAGACCGAGTAGATACATGAGCGCACGAGGGCCGTATACCAGTAGGCCGTGTCTTCCACTATGTCGTGGTCAGTTGGAAAGGGGTGTGACCTTACCCGCCTGAGTGAGGGGGTAATTTCTAAGTTGAGTTTGACCAACTTGAGGAATAGGTCCGCTATCGACGAGCCGGGCCCGATATTGGCAGGTGGATAGTGAGGTATCTTCTACTCACCTAGTTGTGTGCTCGGATAGGGGCGTCAAGCTGGCGTAGAGTGTACTATACTCCGGTGATTATCCAGAGTAAGGACTATAATGATATTTGATCCTCCAGCGATGAGCTACATTGACATATGGATTCGGATGAGGACTGGTGTGCTTGAGTTACATCTTACATCACATGGCCTTGGTATGGCTGACATCATTCACTCATTGCATGGCATGGTCTTGATATGGCCAATAGCACTCATGCCTTGCATCGCATAGCCTTGGTACGGCTAATAACATTCATGGGCTTACCGGCATTTTCGCATTATTCTGATGCTGTAAACTTGCATTTCTACCATATGCACACACTTTCACTACCCTCTAAGCTTTCTATAAGCTTATGCATGACTGTTGCGTGCAGGTGACGCTAGGCAGTAGCAGATCAGGAGTAGGAGGGTGCAGCAGAGCTTCCAGAGTTTTTTCTTTATTATCTTGTATTTCCCTTCATACGCATTGTACCTTAAAGTTTTTTATCATATTGGATTTTGTGATGATGTTCTTGTGGTTATTGTTCATGGGTTATGCTTACGGTTATGCTCATTACGAATCAAATTGATGTTGAAAATCTTCCTTATAGGATCCTAGGATTGGAACCTGGTAGATGGGTGGAATGAGGTTCTACGAAAGCTTTAGGCGCCGGATTCAGTGATCGAAAATTTTATGAGCCCAGTTTCCGAGTTTGGGGCATGACAGAAGTTGGTATCAAAGCATAACTTGAGAATAACCGAGAACAACATCACATGTTTGCTATGAGTTTAAGATAATTAGGTCCCGAGTGCATAACATCTCGATTTAGTCCCCTAACGTGCGTGTATTCAAGAGATTCTCAAGGTTGATTGGCGTCCGTGTTCTTTCTTATAAGACATGCTGCCCAGGAGAGTGACCCGAGCGACTCCCACTCCACCACCTGAGGCTCCAACTTTACTACCTACGACTCCTGCTCCACCCTCAGAGATCCTCGCTCCCCAGCCTGAGGATGTCGTTCCTCCACCTGAGACTAATGCAGATCCGACTGTACCTGTTAGTGCCTCTCAGTTAAAACAGATGTTGGAGGTTGTGACGGCTGCACTTCAGGGATAGGGCAGACACCCGTTTGTTTCATCAGCACAGACAGATCAGGAGCACGCGAGCGCCCTTCTTCGAGAGTTCTGACATCTCGATCCCTCGTGATTCCAGGGCGACCCAAATTCGACAGCAGCTGAGAGGTGGCGCTCAGATGTGGAGAAGATTTTTGATACTATGACATGTACGACCCAACAGCGAGTCCGGTTGGCGATATTTCTTCTCCAGGGTAAGGGTGAGCATTCGTGGACCTCCGTTACCCGTGTTGCAGGGCCTGATTTTGTCTAAACATGGGAGGATTTTATTGACCGATTCAAGCAACAGTACTTTCCCAACCACATTTGTCATCGGCGAGCGTAAAGTTTGAGACTCTGGTGCAGGGGGATATGTCCGTGGCGCAATATACGGCCCATTTTGTGGCGCTATCGAGGTTCGCACCGTATTTTGTTGATGATAAGGAGTGAAAGGCCCACCATTTCAAGAACGGCTTACGTTACGGTCTTCGAGGCCGTGTTATTGGGCATGAGCTCCTGACTTTTCAGGAGGTTAGTACAGAGGGCTTAGATTTATAAGACTGAGTGGGCCGGACAAGCAGAGCGATCGAGATTAGAGGAGAGGTCGGAAGAAGCAGGCTCCATTCGGTAGCTCCCAGCAACAGCAGCATCGACAATCGTAGAGGTACAGGAGCCACCCATCTGTCAGGGCACCAGCAGCACCATCGGCACCTCCAGCAGCACCACCTCAGAGGCAGTTTTCTGATACCTGTTATGGATGCGGTGGGATAGGACACCGTAGGTGGGAGTGTCCCCGACCTCCGCAGCAGCCTTCGTAGCAGCAGCAACAACAGATCCCACCACCGAGGCCCCCTCAGTAGCAGCATCAACACCGGCCTCCAAGAACTCACCAACAGAGGCAGCAGTTTTGAGCACCTCAACGACATCATCAGAGCAGCATCCTCCGAGGGGACATGTGAAAAGGCCTAGCTATATGTCCTAGAGGGGGGGTGAATAGGACTATGCCAAATAAAACTTATAATAGCGGAATTAAAAAGAATATGATAGCCAAAATAAATCACAATGCAGGAAAGTAAAACAACCTCAAAATTCAGATCTTGAGAGGTTGATACAAATGTTGTTCTAAGGACAAACTTACACCAAAAACCAGAGTTTATGGTAGGACAACCTTATTTCTAGAAAGATCTTTGTATCAAATCTCAAACCAAAGAGAAATACAGAAATAAACACAAACTGAACTGAAATAAATTGTAATCACAAATGTATTGTTCTAGGGACATCCATACACCATAAAAATGGCAGGGCAACCTTGCTGAAACAACTTTAAAGGAAATTGAATATCAAGCTGATAAAGGAATAACAGAAAATAAATTCTAAACTATTACAAAATTCCCACAATGCTTGAATTAAATGATTACAACATTCACCACCATACATACATCCCACAAATAAATAATTAAAGATTAGAAGTATAAATCATTGAACTACAACACAAGGGATTATAGTGGTTCGCCTGTGTGTTCACCAACTGTTAAACAACAGCCACACAGAATGCTACTCCACTCCTAGCATCCTCACACAGGGGATATTAGCGTTCACTAACAAAATAGGTTTTCACAGGTTCACCCAAAACCTTTACAATTGTGTCTTGTCTGTGGGCTTACATAATTAAAAAACCCCACTTCTGAGTTTTCCTGGCTCTCCTCAGATAACCAATACAACAAGATTTTTCTGGCAAATCTTGAAAGAAACCAAAACAGAAAGGAATTTACAATTAAATGTAAAATACCTGATTATCTCTTCGTTGTAGCAGCCCGGTAGAACCAAATCAGAGTAGATGATTGAATGTCCAAGTTCAATGTCCAATACTCAATTACAATGGTTCTAGTTCTAATAGATTTTAAATTAAACCAAATAGGGCTTGCCTTAATTGATTTTGATTCCAAAGAAAGGGAATAACAATTCTTCTTATCAAATTAGATTGGAATAGCAGAAACAAAATCAATTAAATAAAGCTAAAGAAAGAGAATATTAAATAAGCACACTTAGCTTAGATGGAGCACAAAATTATCTCTCAGAAGTTTGACGAAGATTGGCTTGAATGGATTAATTAATTCCGTGAATTCTTCTGAGATTTATGCTCTATTTATAGGTGAGCAGATCGCGTCTTCGACTGGTCTAGGGAGCTCTTTGACTAGTCGAAGAATTAATAGATTTGAAAAAATTGGGCGCGATAAGCTTTGACCATTCTACGACTGGTCGAAGGACTCCTTCGACTGGTCGTAGGTCACCTTCGACTGGTCGAAGAACCTGAATTTCATCGCTGGACTTTGAGTCGAAGATTTTCGACTGGTCGAAGATGGAGTCGACACTGTTCCTTCGACTGGTCGAACAGATTCCTGGACTAGTCGAAGCCTAACAGAAAATATCCGAATTTTGTAACAAACTCACGACTGATAGAAGAATTTCTTAGACTGGTCGAAGCAAAGCTAAGACTAGTCGAAGAAAGCCTAAGACAAGTCTTAGAGCTGCCCAAACTCATGTAACTTAGACATATGACTTATGTATCCAAAATGGCCTACTCCTAAGGTCAACCTAAGGTCAATCAAACCTCAACATGAAGTAAGGACATTGAAACATTAGGAACAAGTGACCTTGAAGTTTAAGCCTTGAAGTCTTGATGTAGTTCAATCTTGAAATCTTGATGTAGCTCAACCTTGAAAGTGTCTTGAGTTCTTTACGAACGGCCTTGTACGCTTCTTGAAGTCTTGCATTCTTAAGACTTGTCTTGTGAGCAATACTTGCAGTCAAGGTTGATCTTTGAGTGAATCTTTGTACTTGTGAGCTTTACTTGTTGTAACTTTGCTTGTTCATGAATGTTGATCTTTGAGAGAGCTTCACTTATGCAAGTTATATAACAGTGATTTTGGCACATAAATTTGACAACATACAGGGATATAAACTATAACACTTACAACATGCACCTCCCCAGCCAGCACAAGTTAGATTTTATGCGGTTCAGTAGGACCCGCAGTCATTTAGAGGAGTCGTTGAGGGTATACTTCTAGTCTCTGTATGTATCGCCCGAGTTTTATTTGATTCCAGTGCTTCACACTCGTTTATGTCGGAGGGATTCTGCCGTTCGACTAGATTGCGACAGTCTTCTCGAGAGGGGTTGACTGTATCGACGTCTTTGGGGAAGACTACAATATTAAGCCGCTTTTGTTCGTCTTGTCCCGTGTTAGTGGGAGAGATTTTCTTGCCCGCCGACTTATACGTATTGCCGATGTCAGATTTTGATGTTATCCTGGGCATGGATTGATTTGCTAAGTATCACGTCATCTTGAATTGTTCCACAAGGACAGTCACGTTCTACATACCAGGCTTGCCACAGTTTCAGTTCGTTGAGCCGTTATCTTGTTTGATGTCCTGCGCCGTTGAGGAGCCTGTTGCTACATGTATTGATCAGTTGTCGATTGTTTGTGATTTCCCTGACGTGTTCCAGGAGATTCCGGGGTTGCCGCCTCATCAGCATATTGAGTTCTAGATCGATCTTGTGTCCGGTATCGTGCCAATCTCGAAGGCCCTGTATCGTATGACACCGATGGAGTTGCGAGAGCTGCAGCGGAAGTCGAACGAGTTGCGAGAGTTGGGATTCATTCGTCTGATTAGTTCACCTTGGGGAGCGCTGGTACTCTTCATCAGGAAGAAGGATGGCTCGTTGAGGCTCTACGTCGATTACCGCGAGCTTAACCGGGTCACGATCAAGAATAAGTACCCGCTCTTGAGGATAAATGATTTGTTTGATCAGCTACAGGGTGTACAATTCTTTTCGAAGATTGACCTGCATTCAGTTATCAAAAAATTCGGGTCCGAGAGGAGGACATCCAGAAGACAGCTTTCAGGACACGTTATGGTCATTTTGAATTTCAAGTCCTGTCCTTCGGATTGACCAATGCATCCGCAGTCTTCATGCAGTTGATGAACGAGGTCTTCCGTCCGTATCTCAAGTATTCATCGACGACATTCTGATCTATTTGAGGACCCGTGAGGAGCATGAGCAGCATTTGGAGATTGCATTGCAGACCCTTCATGCCTACCAGCTGTATGTGAAGCTGGAGAAGTATGAGTTTTGACAGGAGGAGGTGAAGTTCCTCAGTCACATGGTGACAAGGGAGGGTGTCGCAGTCGACCCCTTGAAGGTTGAGGCAGTGCGTCAGTGAGACCAGCCCACGAGCGTGTCCAAGATCCGTAGTTTTCTTGGTTTAACGGGCTATTACCGACGTTTCATTGAGGACTTCTCCTGTATCACAACCTCATTGACCAGGTTGACTCAGAAAGGCGTAGAGTTTATTTGGAGTGACGGTTGTGAGCGAGCATTTATGGAGTTGAAGGACCGCCTCATGTTCGCTCCTGTCCTCACTCTTTCCTCTGGGAGTGATGAATTTGTTGTATTTACTGATGTTTTGTGTATTGGCTTGGGTGTTGTCCTGATTGAGCACGGAAGACCAGTGGCTTATGCGTCTCGTCAGCTCAAGGTTCATGAGCTGAACTACCCCACACATGATTTAGAGCTAGCAGCAGTCGTCTTCGCATTGAAGGTGTGGAGACACTGTCTCGATGGGGTCAGATTCGAGCTCTTCTCCGACCACAAGTGCTTGAAGTATCTATTCTCTCAGTTCGAGCTGAACATGAGGCAGAGACGCTGGATGGAGCTCTTGAAGGACTATGATTTCGCCTCCAGTACCACCCAGGCAAGGCGAACGTGGTAGCGGATGCCCTCAACCGTCAGCCATGAGGCCTGATGGTACATATGATGATTCAGGAGTGGAGGATGCTCGAGGATATAGCAGTGTACGACTTCAAGTTTGGTTTGCAGTCTTCTATCGTTCAGATATCGGGCCTGTTGATTCAACCCTCTCTTATCGCAAGGGTGATCAAGGCTCAACAGACAGACGAGTTGTTAAAGGATTACCGAGTAGAGGCAACATCAGAGAGTCAGACAGAATGCAGATTGGATCTGATGGTGGACTTTGCTTCAGAGGCTGATTATGTGTCCCAGATATTCCTAAGTTGCACAGAGATCTTATGACCTAGGCACATTGATCGCGGTTTTCTATCACCCTGGCTCGACGACGATATACCGTGATTGAGGCGACAGTATTTTTGGGCGGGGATGAAGCACCATATCGCCAGTTTTGTGGCCGAGTGTGACATATGCTAGCATGTCAAGGCCGATCATTAGATACCCCATGGTTCGTTGTAGCTGTTGAGCATCCCGACGTAGAAGTGGGAGCACGTATCGACGGATTTCATTATGGGCTTGCCGAAGACTCAGCTCGGTCATGACGCCATCTGGGTTATCGTGGATCGTCTGACGAAGTCGGCACATTTTCTTGTGATTCATGTGACCTGATTTTTGGACAGGCTTGCGAAGTTATTCATCGAAGAGATTGTAAGACTGCACGACATTCCAGTCTCGATCGTTTCTGACCGAGACCCGAGGTTTAGGTCTCAGTTTTAGAGGAGCTTTCAGAGAGCGATAGGGACTGTTTTGCAGCTCAGCACCACGTACCATCCGTAGACCAATGGCCAGACCATGAGAGTCAACCAGATCCTTGAGGATATGCTTTGGGCCTGCGTGATTGACTTCAGGGGTAGCTGGGATGAGCATTTGCGATTGGTTGAGTTCGCATACAATAACAGTTATCAGGCGACCATTGACATACTCTTTTTAAGGCATTGTATGGCAGACCGTGCAGATCTCCTAGTTGTTGGACCGAGGTCAGAGAGCGGCGTCTCCTAGGTCTCGAGCTTATGCAGCAAACATCAGAGGCTATCGATATCATCAGGCAGAGGATGCGCACAACTCATAGCCGGTAGAAGAGTTTTGTTAATCGTCGGCGTCATCCCTTGGAGTTCAATGTTGGGGATAGAGTGTATCTCAAGATTTCGCCTATGAAGGGCGTGGTTCGATTCAGAGCGAAGGGTAAGCTTGCCCCGATATTCATTGGACCTTTTGAGATCACTAGGCGCGTTGGCGCCATAGCCTATCGGCTTGCCTTACCATCTCAGTTGTCTGGCGTCCACAATATTTTCCACGTCTCTATGTTGAGGAAGTGTGGGTCAGACGTAGTTCTTATTATCGATTGGCAGTCGTTGGAGGTTCGTGAGGATGCTTCTTACATTGAGCAGCCAGTTCATATCTTTAATCGTAAGGAGCAGGTCACCAAAGTCATTCCCTTGGTGAAGGTTCAGTGGGGTCACCATTCTGTTGATGTGGCGTCTTGGGAGCGCAAGGCCGAGATTTGAGAGAGATATCCCCATCTCTTTGATGATTGATTATATGTTGTATCTTGTATGCTGTCTCTGATTTTATATGGAAATGTTATATTTCCTCTTCTTTATGAGTTATGTCTAGATGTGATGATTGTGTAAATTTTGAGGACGAAATTTTATTTTGAGGGGAGAGCTGTAAGACACGTATCTTAGACCGTACCGTTCTGTAGGCTTCTGCGGTCCTCCTGGTCTAATTATGGCAACTCTCGACCTGTATCAGACGTTTGCGTGCGATCCTAAGTCAAGTCCTGCATATTAGAGTCGACTCGACTCAAAACTTGTACTCTAGCGACCGCGTCGTCACAGCGGTTCCAATGTCGTGACTCGCGCACCGATTTGATACCCGGGGCAGGAGATGTGGGCCCGCGTTCTTTTCAAGGAAAATGCCGCGCGTGTAAATTCCGAGAGAATCTCTACGACCTCTCCCATAAATCAATCAATCAATCAATCAAGGGTCAAGTACATCTTAACTACACATCACCTCACACCCCATCTGTGAGCAACCCCATAAGTCAACAATTCCTTACACAACTCATACCCCTCTTACACAATCTACCCCAAAAGTCAACAAATCTCTCACCTCACCCATCACTCTATCACCCATCCCTCTCTCTACTTACAACCCTCTCTCTCATTTCTCAAACACATATTCCAAGCAACCAAAAAGTCACACGTCCAAGCTCTCCCAAATCTCCATGAGAGAGTTTTGTGTGTGGCCCACTTCCTACCCTCTCATCTCCCATCTCAACCATTTATTCTCCATCAACCTCCATTAAAATTGAAGCTAATGAACATAGGAGTCCAAGGAGCTAAGAAGAAGGCCGATAGGTGGGTGATATACTGTCGATTTGCATTTGAGGGTCCACTTATAGGTGAGACCCATTTTGATGTATGTGTTGCAATCATGAGGGGCCCATAGTGGCGGGGTCCCTCCATCACCGTTTCTCTCTCTCTCTCTCTCTCTCTCTCTCTCTTTCTCTTTTTCTTTTTTATTGATGTGTGGCCCACCTTGATGAACTGAGTAGATCCACACCATCCATCAGTGGTAGCCACCTTGCTGTCTACCTGTTGGATGGCTTTGGGCAAGCTAGAAGGATGGGAAAACAGAAATATTAGCTTAATCCATTGATGGGCCACACTTAAGTGGACCCACCGTGACGTTTATGTTATCCACACCGTCCAGATCTCTGGACGGTGGGCCCCTTGAAACGTATGTGATCTATCCACCGTCTAGGACGTCCATCTGGACACTGGAGTGGATGTATAAATATGAATATATTTATATAATTTATTATGTATATATAGATATATATAAATATATATGATATATTATTATATAATATAAAATTTTATAAAAGCTATGGTGGGCTACTCCCATGTGGGACTCACCTTTAATTTACGTTATCTGCACCGTCTAGATGTATCTGGACGGTGGATCTGGAGTTTATATATATATATATATATATATTATATATATATATATATTATATTTAAGTATATAATATATAATGCACCAATATTATATTAACATATATGATTATGGTGGGCCACTCCTATGTGGGACCCACCTAACGAACGGATTGGATGGTATATAAATAGCAGGTGGGCCACGTACGTAGGACCCACCTGACGAATGGATTGGATGGTGTACCTCACGCAGCCATGGCTGCTGTGAGGTTAACATCAGTAGGGTTGGTGGGACCCACCACGGTTGTATTTGTTTCATCTGCACCGTCCATCTGGACGGTGCCAAGTACGCCCCACCATGATGGATGTTTTCCATCCAACCGTCCACTCATCTGGTATACTCGTGGACCCCACGCTGATGTATGTGTTACAGCTAACCGTCCATCCATTTGGCAAGCTTGTCTCAAGGCTTGAGACTGAAAATAGTACAGATCCAGTTATCAGGTGGACCACACTACAGGGAGCAGTGGGTTTTGAACGCCTACCATTGAAACTCTTTGGGTTACAGCAGTTTTGGACCAATCTGATATTTATTTGTCCTCTTAGTTCAGGTCTTTATGACCTTACGAACAGACTGAATGGAAAATGAATACTATGTGGGCCCACTGGAATTTAACAGTGGAAATCATTATCACAACTACCATTTGTGGTATGGTCCAGATGATCCATTGGATATGATTCATTTTTTTTTTTTGTGATAATGATCTAACATGATCTCTAACAATAGATGAATGGTGATGTGATTTGGCCCATTTGAATTGGCCCATTTGATTCGGCTCATTTGAGTCGGCCCATTGATTCGGCCCATTGATTCGGCCCATTGACTCCGCCCATTTGATTCGGCCCATTTGATTCGACCTATTTGAGTCTACCCATTGATTCAGCCCATTTGATTTGGCCCATTTGAGTCAGCCCATTTGAGTCGGCCCATTGATTCGGCCCATTGATTTGGCCCATTGACTTGGCCCATTTGATCGACCCATTCGATTCGGCCCATTGATTCAGCCCATTTGATATAACCCGATGTTATATATACATATTGGCCCATGAATGAGGCCCAATGTGATGTGCATATGCCCCAAAAGCGAGGCCCATGATGATGTGTATTCGACCCTTGTATGAGACCATTGACCCATTATACGATTGGCCTTATGAGCACTATTCCTTGGGAGAAATGTTGGTTAAATGACCACATTGATGGGCAATGGTGGTTGAACGTGCACATTGTGACCTCCCCTTAGGCCTTGTTAGGCCCATTCTCATCATTCTCTAGTGGGTTAACCCAAACGCTTGGGCCCCATTGATTTTAGTTGATCCATCATCAACCGTCCATCTATGGACCCCGCCTTGCGTCGAGGTTGACTATCGATGTTGATTGTTGATACCGGCTACTGTTGTCAATTAAAAGTTTGTGACATCATAGCATCATGATACATGCCCATACGCATCATCTGTATGTTTGTTATGAGATGTGATTGACTATTGCATATGCCATAGTGCAGGTGGTTTATGGGACTCCCTGATAGGCGGAGTTATCCCACATGAGCGCACGGTATGCGAAGGATTGATGCATGATTGGACTACATGACCCTTACACTTTGCATTATGTGATTATGATTATTGTATGGCCTAGCGACATCAGGGTCAAAGCCTCCACAGACACATCGTGGATGGTCGGATTGGATACCGGAAATACTGTTTCTAGCATCAGGGCGCCATAAATGTCTCTGGGTGAAAATCTCTAAACCCGATGGTACCAGAGAATGACTCCAACGTCGAGACCGAGTGGATACATGAGCGCATGAGGGCCGTATACCAGTAGGCCGCATCTCCCACTGTGTCGTGGTCGGTTGGAAAGGGGTGTGACCTTACCCGCCTGAGTGAGAGGGCAATTTCTAGGTTGAGTTTGACCAGCTTGAGGAATAAGTCCGCTATCGATGAGCTAGGCCCGATATTGGCAGGCGGATAGTGAGGTCTCTTCTACTCATCCAGTTGTGCGCTCGAATAGGAGCGGCAAGCTGGCGTAGAGTATACTAGACCTCGGTGATTATCCAGAGTAAGGACTATACTGATATTTGATCCTCCAGCAATGAGCTGCATTGACATATGGATTCGGATGATGACTGGTGTGCTTGAGTTACATCTTACATTGCATGGCCTTGGTATGGCCGACATCATTCACTCATTGCATCACATGGTCTTGATATGGCCGATAGCACTCATGCCTTGCATCGCATAGTCTTGGTACAGCTGATGACATTCATGGGCTTACCGGCATTTTCGCATTACTCTGATATTGCAAGCTTGCATTTCTACCATATGCACACACTTTCACCACCCTCTAAGATTTCTATAAGCTAATGCACGACTATTCCGTGCAGGTGACGCTAAGCAGTAGTAGATCAGGAGGAGGGTGCTGCAGAGCTTACAGAGTTTTGGCTTTATTATCTTGTATTTCCCTTTATACGCATTGTACCTTAAAGTTTTTTACATAGTGGATTTTGTGATGATGTTCTTGTGGTTATTGTTTATGGGTTATGCTTACGGTTATGCTCATTATGAATCAAATTGATGCTGAAAATCCTCCTTGTAGGATCCCAGGATCGGAACCTAGTAGATGGGTGCCAGGAGCTGAGAATGGGGTTCTACGGAGGCTGTTGACGTCAGATTCGGCGATCGAGAATTTTGTAAGACCGGTTTCTGAGTTTGGGGCGTGATAAATGTCATTGATATCTTGTCTACAGATTCAATCTGCTTCCTAATGTTAGCTCAGATACCACTTTTTAGGACTTGCAGAAGCACACAAAGAATAATCGAACAACATAATCGCAATTGCATGAACAAATCCAATAAGAAGGCAATCTAAATTTATTGTGAAAAACATTTTTGAAAAAAAAAACTACAGCAAAAAACAATAATGCATTGTGAAAACAAAGTTATAAGAGATAAAAACCTTACTGATCAAATCCCTAAGAAGAAAAGCCCAAGCCTTTTTCCCTTCAAAATCCATCTCAAACCCTTAAGCACATTTGGAGAACCCTAATTGACACCCTAATCTCGATTACACCCGATATATAACTACTGCAACTGAAATATGAAACAAATCAAACACTTTTGCAATTATGTGCACGCTCTTGATAGTACCTTCGATGGTATGGACAAACATTGAAGACCAATCAATGACATCAAAGAACCCTCGAAGCCATTGAGTAGCAACCTCCAAATTGTCCAGCAATCAACAAGGATTTTTCAAATTTTCTTGATGGGATCGAGCATCTGCCTATGACACCCTGTTATACAATGATTTAAGACATTACACAACACACCATACGTGTGTACCAAGTGTGTGGGGATGTTGAGTCACTGGGTAAGATGATTTGCACAAGTCATCGTAGTATTTTCCATAATGTATAAATGTTTTATCAATACCACAATTTTCAAATCTTAGTCAAAGTAAATACTTGTTTTGTCCTCAATGGGCCCTAAATTGTTGGAAATGCATGTAGAAAACTAACAGGGCTATCAATACGTTGGGTCAACCAATTACACAGCAGAACAGGTGGGTTCGGAAAACATTTGGGGTCTGGTTAGTTCTAGTTTGAGGTCCTGGCATCTGATTTGCAATTGGGCCAGATACTAGCCAACTCAAACATGTGGCCAGCCATAGAAAACAAAGGCCCTCAACGGGTGTGGTCTACTTGATGATTTGTGTACCTGATTTAACTTGGACCTGCTGATGCAGGACAATTAACCACTTGCTCTAAAAGCTCGAACTGTTAGAGTATGGCGAATTAATCCCTTTATCTCATAGCCCAGGCCCCACATCTCATGGGTTTTTACGACCTCGGCCGAACCCCCTTCGTGGGCCCCAAATCACATGGGCCGCCCACCCCGAGTGTGTCCCCGCATCTCACGGGCTATCCCACTTGGGTCTGGTGTGAAATGTGCATTAATCACCCCCGGTGAGGAGTCTCGAACACGATACCTCCTCCGTAAGCCGCACCCACCCCGAGTGTGCCCCTGCATCCACAAGCGACCCCACTCGAGCCCGGTGTGAAAATGCTCCTGCATTAATCACCCTCAGTGAGGAGTCTCGAACACGAGACCTCCTGCTCTGATACCAATTTGATGCAGGACAATTAACCACTTGCTTTAAAAGCTCGAACTGTTAGAGTATGGCAAATTAATCCCTTTATCTCATAGCCCAGGCCCCACATCTCATGGGTTTTTACGACCTCGGCCGAACCCCCTTCGTGGGCCCCAAATCACATGGGCCGCCCACCCCGAGTGTGTCCCCGCATCTCACGGGCTACCCCACTTGGGCCTGGTATGAAATGCGCATTAATCACCCCCGGTGAGGAGTCTCGAACACGATACCTCCTCCGTAAGCCGCACCCACCCCGAGTGTGCCCCTGCATCCCACAAGAGACCCCACTCGAGCCCGATGTGAAAATGCTCCTGCATTACCTGCACTTGGTACTTCATTTAGGGACCAATATGGGTGATCTTGGGATGCAATTAACAATCAGTTTGGATCCAAGCTAGCTCTCATTCGACCCAGACCCAACCATACAGCCTCAGCTAATAATGTGAAAGAGTCACTAGTTGGCTATGGAAATTACAACTAAGAATGCAGAATTTTGTGAAATTTATGGTAGAATTGAACCCAATATTAATATAAAATTCCGTCACTTATATTTCTTCCTTTTGCAGTATAAGAAATACAGGTAGATGAGGAAACATTGTCTGAAAAATATCTCAAGTGTTTCTCAAAATCAGGATTGTATCCATTTGCACGTACTTATGAATACTCCAAATGTAAATTGATAAATCTATGAGGAGAAGCAAACACACTAATTTTGTGTCCTTTGGCATTTAACCAGAAGCTTTACTTCTTTGTTAATAGTTTGCTTACTGTTATTCTTACATGAGCTTCATCGACGACCTTTTATCTTCATTCATTTGCCAACAAGAGTGGCACTCAGATTTTCGTTCCAACTGGGAGGTGGTTGATTGGAAGTTTTGGTCTCATCAGCCATCTCTCATTGTATCTAGATGTGGGAGCAGTAATACCCAAATCCATGGTAAGATCCATGGTAAGTCTGCACGACTGATTTTTCTTTGTTGTAAATGGGTGTTTGGTGGCTTTTGCATGCACCATTAAATTGGATTGCAAAAAAAAAAAAAAAAGGTTGAGTGGATACCAAATTCTTTTATTCATCAAACACAGTAAATTAAGGTACCCAGATTTATTTTTTCTTGATTTGAAGTGAATACCATTAACTTTTGTTGTTTCCTTTTATCTAAATTCAAATTTTCACCCAGAGTAGTTTCAACATATGCAAGAGTGGATGATTAACAAAATCTGTTGATTGTGTAAAAAGTACAGAGAAATCGTGTTTATTTGGCCATCCAATTTTATTTTTATTTTTTGAGGAAATGATTACGGATCTAGTCAAGAAATTTGTAGATTCCTATCTTTAAATTTTCATAAACTGTTGGTTTTTTGCATTTATATTGGAACAGCAGGTTGTGTGTATTTGATTAGCAAGATGTGAGTATGAATAGCGGGTTGTGTATTTGATTAGAAGGTTTCGAAGATAGGTCCAACCAGCCGGCTCATTTTTTTAGTTTAATTTAGTTTTGCCGACGTCCTAAATCTATTGGCAATAAATTTGTGTAACCACAATGAATTTAAGCCGTTGGGAATACTTTTCTAAATCTCATTACCGATGATTAATTCTTTAATGGTGACGCCTATTAACCGTCGGTGTTGAATTAAGCTGTCGGTAAATATATTCCTCAAATTTCATTGCCGACGATTACTTGAAGCAACTATACTGATTATAATCATCAGTTTCTTTTAATTCATCAACAATTGAGAGCTTTTGTTCTTTTTCATGAAATGGCGATGGCTTTTGTTCATCGGCGAAGATATGCATGCCGTCGGCATTGAGAAAAAGTTTGACACCCTTATTGTCGATGGACATCTGATAGATTTTAAACATAGTCATTTCCCTTTGCCTATGGCTAAAATTTGTCAGCATTCGTCTATTTTTTGGTGTTGTTTCTTTGCACTTAATGATGATATGATAGTCCATATTGAATGCTACATAATTTGATTAGTATGAGATATAGATACTTGATAGTGAAATGATTAAATTACGTATGCGTGCATGGAAAAAGTAGATTGACAAACTTCCTTGATAGTCGGTTACACCAAATTGTAGGGTAGTGAACATTGTTCTGAATGTACCTCTAATACCTTATATCATCCTTAATAAGTATAATCCTATATCAAAGAGGAGGAAAAGCCATAGAGATAGCCATTGAAGTCCCCACCCGCTTAGGACATTCTAGAGAGGATGAGAGAAGCTAGAGAGAGAGAGAGAGAGAGAGAGAGAGATCCACTCCACCCCCTTGTCTTTTCTTCTGCATCTCCACGAGCGTTCCACCTTGTGGACGATGAGCCTCGAGATCGGTACTTATTAAAGTATTTGACTCAAGCCAATCTTGAATCCATACTAGGATAGAATAGGAGAGACCTATGTCGAGGGATCTGCATCAGCTTTAAAGCATTTTGTATTGTCAAATCATCACCGCATGTGGAAGTTGAAAGTGCCCTGATTTGCATGTCAATTAATGTGACAAGTGTGTCATAGTCCAGTGTGCCCACATGAAGAATACAAGTTCAAGACTCAACAAAGTGGATGTGCTCAAAGGTTTCTAAAGGATGTGTGTTTCAGTGGATATGTGTCCCAATTTTTGGCAGTTATAACATTCGAGATCTTTAGACTTTCTAAAAGATTTGCTTATCGGGCGTTTGTCGTCCAATTTTTTCTCTTTAAAGGACTTGCCACGGTTCTTGTCAAAGAATCTTTTGAACCTTTTGGCCAGGAGAGCCACTTCCTCATCATCTTTTTCATTTTCAGATTCTTCATCTTCTATTATGGTTTTAGAGGTTTTGAGGACATTGTGTTTTGATGTTGTGGGTAGTTTATAATGTAGCTCAAAGGTTTGCAATGATCCCACTAGCTCTTCAACTTTCATCTCATCAATGTTCCTACATTCCTCTATTGTGGTGACTTTAGAATTAAATCTTTCCAGTAGTGATCTTAAGATTTTTCTACAAATTTTGGGTACCGGAACTATTTCACCTAGTCCTCCCATGGAATTGCATATGACATTCAATTTTGTGAAAATTTCCATGAAGGTTTCATGTTCTTCCATTTTTATGCCTTCGAATTGGGAGGTTAACAGCTGTAACCTTGATCTTTTTATTGTGTTGGTTCCTTCATGGGTAGTTTCTAATAAATCCCATGTTTCTTTTGAAGTTCCGCACATACTGATTTGATTGAATACGTCCTGTGAAATTGCACAGTAAATATCGTTCAAGGCTTTAACTTCATGTAATTTCATTTCTTTATCATAAGTAGTCCATTTCTCTTTTGGTTTTGGTTTGGAGACGGTTGTATTGTTGTCTAGTACCACTTGTTCAGTTGAAGGTACATATCCATTCTCAACAACTTCCTAAACTTTAGTATCAACAGCTTGTAGAAAATATGACATCCTGGACTTCTAATAAGAGTAGTCTGAGCCATCAAAGAGAGGAGGCCGAGAGACAACTGGTCCCTCCTTACTCATTGTTCCAACTTCTTGTTTAGGATCTCCCTCTAGGTTTTAAGCCCTTGAAGAGGAACTCGCTTTGATACCAATTGAAATTGTGGTTTACACCGCACTAGTAGAAGTATGGAACTCTACCGGGGGGGGGGGGGGGGGGGGGGGGGGGGGGGGGGGGTGAATAAGACTTATCAAGTGATTGTACCAAATAAAAGCTTCTATTACCTTAAATGATTTACAAATAAACTCAGCAAGGCAATGCAACTCTAATGGCTTCCAAGCCAGTTAAAGGGTCCAATCACATAGGCAGCTTGAGATATTTCAATAAAGCAACTAGCCTATATCATAGTGAGCTTGTGTGTGAGAAGTGCTTCCTATGAATCAAATAACATTCATTCAATCATGTATAGGAATTTAAACATTTAAGTATATTTAAACATGATTAAACAGATGCGCTAATGACAATCCCAAACACAAGCATGTATAGTGGTTCGACTACATGCCTACTCCACTCCCGACATCCACACTCAATCCTAGAGTGCACTGGATTTTACTATTGATGGTTTTAAAATAGGTTCACCAATAACTTTTACAGTCCTACACTAAGGACACATGTTTAGGCCCACCAGCTAAGGTCCCACACTAGGCACCTATAGTTTAGGCCCACCAACCAAGGTCCGACAGAAGGCACCTACCGTTTAGGCCCACCGGCCAAGGTCCCACACAAGACACCTAACGTTTAGGCTCACTGACTAAGGTTCCACATAAGACACCTAACGTTTAGGCCCACCGGCCAAGGTCCCACACAAGGCACCTACCTTTAGGCCCACCGGCCAAGGTCCCACACAAGAAATCTAGTTGAGTTTGTTGATAACAAACTCTTAGCCTCAATCCTACACGAGGAAATAGACTAAATTTTGAACTCTTAACTATGACACTTACTTGTTAGATTGAGTTCACTTTTGTAACTCGTCTTGGGATGCTTGATCTTCACGCTTTAATGCTTGAATCAGCTTCCCAACGCTCCCCCGATCGCGTTGCTTGGATTTACCTCTTGGCTCAGCTTCACGATAAAAAAAAACCTTGCATATGATATACCTATAAAGGTGACCAAGTTTATGGGAGTTGGTTGATCTCTAACGGAGGTTATGCATGGATTTCCTAAGAGATTCAACTAATGGATATACTAGAGTATGATTGAGATCAAGGATATACCTGTAAGTTTGGTCTCAATACTCTAGTGAAGGCTTGAGATCATACTCTTCATAAATTCGAGCTTTGAATGCTCTTTAGATGATGAATCAAAATGAAGAAAGCATGAATCTCATATGGATAGAGTCTAGGTAGGTTAAGATAAGCTTGGGTTACACTAGGGACTCTCAATAACCTTAATCCATGCTTTTTGCAAGTTCCTACAAGCCATATTTATAAATAAAAGCTTCCAACGGATAGAAAACAGCTAGTTTACAGTGCTACCGAAGTGACCTTCGATACCATCGAACTTGCTTTGGTAGCACCGAATTATCTATCGGTAGTACCAAATTAAATACCCAAGTTGCTGATCGAAAACAGTCTCTTTCGGTGGCACCGAACTTTGTTCGTCAGTGGCTGTTAGTGTCACCAAAATATTCAGTTGGTGACACCGAATTATCGTTATAAGTTGCTCGACTGTTTGAGCCCCTTCAGTGGTACCGAAAGTGCTATTTGGTGGCACCTTCGTCCTATCGATGTTGGACAGATTTTCCTGTTTTTCTTGTTTTGTCCAATACATCTTTCATCAACTTGGGACTTGATTAAGCCAAAACTATAGGATATAAAATATGGACTAGGGATTGATTTAGAATAGATGACCTAAATAGGTATTCCTATTTTGGGTCGGGATCATCTATTTGCAAGTTTTAAGATCGTAGAAGCAGTTATTCGTCTTCAATGTAGCTTTTCCTGCTTCAGCTTCAGTTGCGTCGCCGGTCTTCACTTGTTAGGAACTCATCCGACATCAAGACATAACTAATCACGTAATTAACAAACATGAGTGCAATTAAGTGCACTAAAAGTCTCCCCCTTTATCAATTATGTGACAAAAACACCCTAACTTACAACCACGTCATGGTCCATACCAATGACATACTAAAACAATAAAGATTACATATCAAAATAAAATATAAATCCAGACTTGACATGTAATACAAAATCATGCTGCTCCCCCTTAGTGTTTATCAAGAATAACCTGCAATAAGGGAAACAAACAATTTCTGCAAGAAATAGTATTGTTTTGGTGGGTAGGTTTCTTCTTCCCCTTTTTATCACTTATTGGCAAGGAGTTAATCAAGAAATATTCCAATAACATTTGAAAATGGATAAAACAGAGGGTAAGAGAATAGAATAGTCAGGTCATATAATGATATAAGTTATAAAGATCTTCATTCAGACAGTGAAATATATATCATCATAAGCAGTTAAACCATATGTTAGATAGAAAAGATAAACGTAGAATTAGGAGTATCTAACATGCACAGAATGGATATTACCGTAAATCCATCAAAATTACTACCCCAAGGTTGGGTAGATTAATCCATTATCCAAAAAAAGGAGAGCCCTTAAGGTTTGATGACATCGAAATTGGAACCAATCTTACCAAAGAGTTTATGAAGAAAATTAGGAATTATTCGATGCCATCAAACTCCATTCGATGTTATCGAAATTCAAACTTTGATGACATCGAATTTTGAATCCCATAACTCTCCTAGCAAACTTCAAGTGCTTTCGGTAGAAAATCTCGATGACATCGGAGTCAGTTCGAGTCATCGAAGGAAACTTCGATGACATCGAACGACCTTCAATGACATCGAACATAGACAGATTTTTGCCCCTTTTTTTACTATTTGAACTTTAGTACCTATTTAAGAGGGTTGCTTCTTAGGTTCTAAAATTAAGAAAGTGAGCGAGATTTAAGAGAGTTATTGCTATAGTTGATCTACCCACCATCTTAAATATCATTTCCCATGGGAGTTCATCATTCAATCTCTTCTTAAATGCAATCATTGAAGACCAATAGATTAGATTGAAGAATGAAGTCCATCATTCAAGGATTCATCAGCAAAATATTTAATGTCATATCAATTGGCTGATATCCTCTGAATGATTAATATTCTAGAATCTCTCCCTTACTTAATGACCAACATTTAATAGAGAGGATTTCATAGAATACCTTGACTCAACACCGATGACTTGTATTGGAGCATCTACAGCTATTGCGGATCAAGGGAGTTGAAGACCCTTCATCAACAAGGAAGGTCATCTTCAGCATGTGCTAATAACGGAGCTCACCTACTTACAAGTAAGTCATTAGAGTCTAGTGACCCTGAAGATCTTTCCTTGTGTAAGACTGGTATTAAGTGATGAACATACTAAGACCTTCATAAGTCTCCGGCAGGAGAATATGTTGAGTCCTTGTGTAGGACATTGTTGCCTCATGTAGGCATAGTGTGCATTGAGTAGGCACTTGTGATTGCCTTGTGTAGGCATAGTGTGCCTTGAGTAGGCATTTGTTATTGCCTCGTGTAGGCTTCGCCTTGTGTTGGAATAGGTAGCCTTGTATAGGCTCATGGTTATGTCCTTATGTAGGACCTGTTTACCTTGTGTAGGCCTCTAAGGTTGTCTCGTGTAGACTCCTTAGCTAACATTGTGTAGGTTGTAAATGTTAATGGTCAACCTGATTTAAAACCATTTGATAGTGAAATTCGTTACATTCTAAGGGGGAGTGCATTAGCCAGGAGTGGAGTAGGCACATAGCCGAACCACTATATATGATTGTGTTTGGGATCGTCTTTACACATTTATTTAATTATGCTCATGTGCTCTGAATGCTTGACTATGATGCTTGATTAGATGAATATCTAGGATTGATAAGTATCACATCCCACACACTCATATACAATAACTGTATAGGCTAGTCGCTTTATTGGCTTGGAAGCCTTAGAGTTACTTTGCCTTACTTAACTTGATTAAAATTTAGGCATTGTTTGTTATTATAAATAAATAATTTTTTAAAAGTCCTATTCACCTCCCTCTAGGACACTTGGTCAAGATATCATACTTTAGTAATAGCAGTCCTATCGTAATTTCAATTGGTATCAAAGCGGGTTCCTCTTGAAAGGTTTAACAACCTAGAGGGAGATCCTAACTGAAGTTGGATTCATGACCTCCACCACAACTACTGATCTAACAGACACTGAAGAGATAAAAGAGCAATAAACTAAAAATGTATCCTCCTTAGATGAAGAAGAAAGCGTCCAAGATGCATATAATCAACTTTACATTCACAGCATCAGTGTCCTCAAAAAGCTTGGCATTACTAAAAATCAAAACAAACAGTTGCAAGAAGATCTTGATAAAGCTTTAAACATAAACACTCAGTTGATCAATGATCTTCAGTAATACCATGTAAACAACGAAAAACTTCAGAGGACAACAACATGTCATATTTCAGAAATAAAAGAGTTGAACAAACAAATTAATCAAGTAGAATATGAAAAAGACAAACTGAAATTAGAAAACTCACATCTAATCTTTAAGAATCGTAAACTGAAAATAGATGTAGTGAAATCAAAACATTCAGTCGAACTTAGTCATAGGTTTTCCTAAGGTAATGAAAAACTTCTAGGAATGGGAAGAAATTTTAAGGATAAGAGAGGGATGGGATATGAACTATGCAAATCAAGCCTTTGCCTTGCAACCTCTGTGACTAAGAAATATGTTGCCTCTATAAGCAACACTAAAAACACTCCTATCTGTCATGCATGTGGAGATTTGGGACATTACAAATTTGAATGTCTTGCTTCTGGTAATTCCCACTCCACTTCCGGGTTAAACTATATAGGAAAATTCAAACCAACTAGAAAAATTGTACAAAAGTCAAAAAGTCCTTCAAAAATATATCAAATGAAGGAAGGAAATATTCCACTCCACCTAAGATGACTAAAAGGATGGAGGAGATACTAAAGCAAGTAGCTGAACTGAATCAGAAAACCAAAGAATTGATGAAACAAGAAAATCTGGCTCAGTTACACAAAAAATCCAAACCATCCATGAACTATCAACTTCAAAGGGAGAATAAGAAAACCTCATCTCCAAAGAAGATGGTAACCATATGGGTGATAAAAAATAAGGACAATTGCCTTTTTATTCATACTGTACTTAAAGCAGGCAATAGTTCTAAATGGTATCTTGAAAGCGGTTGCTCCATACATATGATAGGTGACTGGACCCATTTTTGTGACTATTCAGAATTTGATGGTAGGTCAGTAACATTTAGTAATGGGGGCTCTGCCAAAATAGTTGGACAAGGGACAATAGTTGGGCCTGGTTTGCTCAAGATTGAGGATGTTTTTTTACGTAGAAGAATTAAAACACAATCTCCTAAACATTTCCCATATTTGCGATAAAGAACACTCAGTTACTTTCTTCAAAGATATGTGCAAGATCTCAGACCTTGTAGGTAAACTAATCATAAAAGGTCTTCGCACGAGTGGTAATTTCTATGTGATTGAAAGCGGAGGAGAAGAAGTCCCATCCATAAAATGTCACATGGCTTTAGACAACGAGTCTAAGTCGTGGCATCAGAGACTCGGGCATGTCCACTACCGGAACTTGGCTAAACTAAGATTTAAAAAAAAAATTGGTGAGAGGATTTCCTAAGATTGGGAAGAAAGAGAAGATTGTGTGTGATGATTGTCTTAAAGGAAAATAGATAAAACTTGGACATAAAAATACAACCATCGTAGCAACTTCCAAACCGCCTGACTTGTTACATATGGATCTGCTAGGTCCCGCCAAAGTTGAGAGCCATGGTAAAAAGAGATACTTCTTGGTAGTGGTAGATGATTACTCCAGATTCTCTTGGGTCGCCTTTCTTTGAGAAAAATTTGATGCACTTGATGAATTATAGAAAATGGCTAAGTGACTCCAAAATGAGAAGGGATATTGCATAAAATGTATACATAGATTATGGTGGAGAATTTGAGAATGACCGATTCCAAAAAAAATGTAAGATGAAAATAGAATCCGACATGAATTCTCAGCCCCAAAAACACCACAACAGAACAGAGTGGTTGAAAGGAAAAAACTGGGGGTTGAAAGAAATTGGCTCGGTTATGCTTAACAACAAAAACATGGCTAAAAGCTTTTGGGCCGAAGCTGTCAAAAACGCCTGCTACATAATCAATAGAGTATATCTCAGCGCGGATTGAATAAAACTTCGTATGAATTATGGTATGAGAAAACACATAGTATAAAATATTTTCATGTCTTTGGTAGCAAATATTATATTCTAAGAAACAAAGAACATCTAAGCAAGTTTGACTCTAAAAGTGATGATGGTATTTTTCTAGGATATTCCCTATATAGTCATGCTTATAGAGTGTACAATTTGAGGACCCTCACAATTCAAGAAGTCGTCAATGTGGTTGTTGATGACCAACCTCATAACGAAAGTGGTCCCTCAATCGATATAGAGGTGGATGTGGATCCATGCATATTAGGTAAATCAAATATCAAATCCACATCTTCTCTTGATTCTCAACCGTCAAGTAACATACCACTCATTAACGATCATCCACTCAATCAAATCATTGGAGATCCTAATGTTGGTGTGAAAACTCGGCATCAGCTTAAGGGTATCTTCAGTCATCTCTACTTCACCTCAAAAATTGAACCAAAGAATGTTGTAGAAGCACTCCAAGATTAATACTGGATTATAGCCGTGCAAGATGAACAACAACAATTTAAAGAAATGAGGTGTGGCAATTAGTTCCCAGACCATTAAACACAAACATCATCAGAACCAAATGGATCTTTAAAAACAAATCTGATGAATCTGGGAATGTAGTGAGGAATAAGGAAAGACTCGTAGCGTAAGGATATTCACAAATCGAGGGCATTGATTTTGATGAAACATTTGCCTTCGTAGCGTGCCTTGAGTCCATAAGAATTCTCATGTCCATTACGTGTGCACTATAATTCAAACTATTTCAAATGGACGTGAAAATGCCTTTCTCAATGGTATACTCGAGGAAGAAGTATATGTAGAACAACCAAAGAGATTTCTAGATCCTAAACATCCTCAACATATATACCGATTGAGCAAAGTACTTTATGGTCTTAAACAGGCATTGTCATGCCCCAAACTTAGAAATCGGGCTCACAAAATTCCCGATCACCAAAATCTGGTGCCGACAGCCTCCGTAGTACCCCATTCTCGGGTCCCAGCATCCATATGCCAGATTTCGATCCTGGGATCCTACAAGGAGGATTTTCTAATGTACATTTAACTCGTAATAAGCATAACCACAAGTTTACCCGAATCACAAAGGCAACATCATCATCACATATCCACTAATATAAACATTTGAATACAGTGCTGAAAGGGAAATACATATGATAAAATCAAAGCTCCAGAAGACCGTTGTACGCTCCATGCTCAACTCTGCTGCAACCTAACGCCACCTGCACGCATCTATCATGCATAAGCTTATAGAAAGCTTAAAGGGTGGTGTTGGTGTGTGCACAAGATAAGTGCCAAGTATTCAATACAATGCCATAATCATACAATGTCAGAAATAAGCAGAAATACTAATAAGATCATGAATCAGATGATATTAGAGTAAGCGGAAATATACTGGTAAGTCCATGAGTGTCATCAGCCGTACCAAGGCTATGCGATATAAGGCATGAATGCTAATGGCCGTATTAAGGCTGTGTGATGCAAAAACATAATATGCCAATATCAGATGTCAAGGATGCAATGCATTATGTGTGCGAATGAAATGACCAAGTTGGAGTGTGAAGTCGGGATGATAGTACGTAGTATTGCAAGATACGGGGTCTATCACAAAGGACTTCTATCCAAACCAGTCCCATACCTAAATTTGGATAGTCAAACTCAATGTGGTAGACTCCTGATCTTAGGTTTGTCGTACGCCCAACCAAAATTCTGGCCATGCGAAGGTACACAACAATTAGTTGAGTACCACCAGCCCGAGTGGATAGTGAATGAAATAAATGAATGAGTATGCAACTCCTACTCAATAAGTCCACATATCAATACGGTTCCTCTTTGAAAAATCATCAAGGTCTAGTACACTCCAAACCAGATTGTCACCCCATCGCGCGCAACAATGTGAGTGGAAGAGATCTCACTATCCGCCTGCTAATATCGGGCCCGACTTGTCGATAACGGACCCATTCCTCGAGCTAGTCAAACTCAGCCTAGCTTTGCCCCCCTCTTGGGCAGGTAAGGTCACACCCCCTTCCAACCGACTATGATACAGTGGGAGATGCGACCTAATGGTATACGCCCCTCATGTGCTCATGCATCCATTCGGTCTAGGCGTGGGAGCAACCTCTGAAACCAAGAAGGTTTAGGAAATTTCACCCAGGGATATCTATAACTACCCATGTAGAACAGATTTTCGGTGTCACATCTGGCCATCCACGATATGCTTGTGGAGGCTACGGCCCTAATGTCGCTAGGGCGTACGGTGGTCATATTACAAAATACGAGATGCATGAGTTATACCATCCAGTCATGCATCAAGCTTGTGTGTACCACGCGCTCATGTGGAAAAATCCTCCTATCAGGGAGTCCCATAATAATCTGCCCAATGACATGTGTTATATCAATCATTCCTCATATCAGGCATACATATGATGCGCACGGGCATGGCTCGTGAAACTATACTAAACATGTTATATGATGATAGTGTACATTCCTCATATCAAGGATAGGCTTAGACAACCTACTCATAACAAGAATGGCCTCATAATGGCCCCAAGGGAAGGTCACAATGTGGACATCTAACCATCATTGCCCATCAATGTAGATATTTAACCAACATCACTCCCAAGCAGTGGCCCACATAAATATCATTACATACATTATAGTGAAATCACACATTACATCAGTCCGCACATTCATCGCATTGGGCCTCACTCAAGGGCCACATATACACCACATCGGGTCTCGCCATATGGGCCACAAATAGATCACAATGGGCCTTATCAAATGGGCCACTAATACATCACAACGGGCCACATACCTGGGCCTAATACACATCACAATGGGCCGCATGACATGGGTTTAATACACATCATGATGGGCCGCACAACATGGGCCTAATACACATCCCAATGGGTCACATGACATGGGCCTAATAAACATCACAATGGGCCGTATGACATGGGCCTAATACACATCACAATGGGCCGCATGACATGGGCCTAATACACGTCACAATGGGCCGCATGACATGGGTCTAATACATATCACTATAGGCCTGGGCACATGGGCCATAAATACATCACATCGGGCCTCACTCATGGGCTGCACATACATCACAATGAACCTCGACACATGGGCCATAAATACATCACATCGGGCCTCAAATATACATCACGGGTGGGCTTGCACATAAAGCAAGTGGGCCCTGAGAACTGATGGACAACAAGGATAAAACATACATCATGATGGTCCCCTGTCCCTGGATGGCGTGGATGAAATCACACATCGAGGTGGACCAAACGTCCCATGGACGGTCAGGATATAAGGCACATACATCACCTGTGTCCCACGTGGACAGCAAGGAGAAACACATACATCATGGCAGGCCCACCACCCATGTTGGACGGTGCGACAGATACATTACCTAGGTGGGCCCTAAGGTGTAAGTATCATGATGCTATGTTGTCACATACTCATAATCGGTATCGATAATCGGCCTATACAATTGACCTCAACAATCAAAATTGGCCTCAATAATCGGAATCGGCCTCAAGAATCGGAATCAGCCGAGACAATCGGAATCGACCTCGACAATCGGAATCGGCAATCGACCTAACCAAGGGCCTAAGGGAAGGTCACAATTAGGACTTTCAACCATCATTGCCCATCAATGTGGACATTTAACCAACATTGCTCCCAAGGGGTGGCCCATACAAGGGATTCATACACAACGTAACGGGCCATACATACATCGCATTGGGCCTCAACCATGGGCCTCGAATACATCACAATGGGACTTGCCCATAGGCCATGAATATGTCACAATGGGCCTTGCCCAAGGGCCTCGAATACATCACAATGGGTTGCATCACATGGGTCTAATATACTTCACAATGGATTGCTCACACGGGCCTAACATACATTAAGTCGGGCCTCATCACATGGGCCTAATACACATCACAATGGGCCACACCAATGGGACTCATATACATCAAGCGGGCTGCATCAATAGGCCACACCAATGGGTCTCATATACATCAAGTGGGCCGCATCAATGGGTCGCACCAATGGGCCTCATATACATCAAGTGCGCTGCATCAATGGGCCGCACCAATGGGCCATAAATACATCACATTTGGCCTCATATATGGGCTGCAAATACATCTCGATGGTCCTCATGCCTGGGTCTTAATTACATTTCATCAGGTGCCATCAAATGGGCCACATACACATAAAGGTAGGCCCCATGATCTGGACGTCTGGGTGATCTAGATGGCTAGACGGTTTGGATAAACATGTACCTCAAGGTAGGCCACATGTCCAAGGGGCGGACGATGGAGATATACAATACATGCATCAATGATAGGCCCCACATGGCACCGTCCAGTGATGGAAGATGTAAACATAGAATACATATATTAAGGTGGGCTGCATTGCATAAGATGGACGGCGTGGATAACAAATACATCACGGTGGAGCCCACGACACCATCTAAACATTATCTATGTAAATCAGCAATGTCCAAACATTGGACAACACCATCCAAATACTATCCATGTAAATCTGCACCGTCCAAACGTTGGACAGTGCCATCCAAACGTTGTCCATGTAAATTAACACGGACCAAACATTGTCCAGCACCGTCTAGCACAATCTGGATGGTGTGGATGAAATACATATATCACGATGGTCCCATGTTGGCAAAATAGATGGACGGCTTGAATAGTTCACATACATCCGAGGTGGGTCCCAGCGAAATCAGATGGACGACGTGGACATAAAACATTTACATCAAGGTGTGGCCATCGTCCAGAAGATCTGGACGGTGCAGATATAATAAATACATTAATGTGGGTCCCACCCACACGTGTGGGATGGGCCACGTCCTGGACGAACGGTGAATAAAATACATACATCACGTTGGCCCCACAGCACTTGCTGACGTGGTCAGCAGCCCAATAGATGAACGGTGTTGATGTACAACACGTGTACTAAGGTGAGTCCCACCATCCTGGACAGATGGACGGTGCAGATATAATACACATCATCAAGGTGGGTCCCATCTGACATGGACGGAGTGGATATAACAATAACCTCATGATCAGACCTAAATGGATGGTCTGCATGTAACAAATGCATCAGAGGTGGGTCCCACTGTCCAGCACCCTGGACGGTGTGATAAGACCCATACATCACACGGGGCACCACAAGGCACCATCCTCAAATAGACGGTGTGGATACAAACTACACCATTATGGACCCCACCCCCACACGTGCATCATGTGTGGGGTGGGTCCCACCCTGTTAAAATGGACAGATGGTGTTGGATAAAATCCATACCTTAGGTGGGTTATCCACCGTCCAATCCACTGGACAGTGGATGGAAAGGACGAAACACATACATTTGGTGGGTTTCATGTGGGTGTGGCCCGTAAGCAGCCGTCTAGCCGTCCAGGGCTGCTGGACGCCCTGGACGGTCAGGATATATATATATATATATATATATATATAATATGGTCCCATGCGGGTGGGCCACATGCTTTAGATCAGTAAGATATTTGTGTTTTTCCTTCATCCAGGAGCCCTGGAGGTTGGACGTGCCAGCCCCAGCAGTTGGGCCCCAATCAGATCGGGCCCACTAATGGACGGCTTGGCCTGATAAGACAAAAACATCAAGGTGGGGTCCGCACATCCCACTTGATGGACAGCTGTCCACCTGAGATTTGAACCTACTACATTGGATGGGTGGTGTGGATACACACGTCCATCAGGTGGGTCCACGTCCGATGTACGGATGACGTGGATACACACATAAATCGTGGTGGGTCCTCATTGCTGTGAAGCATGGATCAAGTGGGCCACACACCAACACACAAAGAGAGAGAGAGAGAGAGAGAGAGAGAGAGAGAGAGAGAGAGAGAGAGAGAGAGAGAGAGAGAGAGAGATGTGAGAAGGGGAGGGACCCCGCCACTATGGACCCTCCCTATATAATGCATACATCAAGATGGGTCCCACATATGTGGGCCCTCAAATCATAAAATCAATTAATAAAATCACCCACCTTAGATTTCTTCTTCCTTCTTCCGCCAATGCATGCTAAAGCTCCAAAGGAACAATTTCAACAGTTGAGATGAAACTTGGATGGTGGAGATGAGAGATAGAAAGTAGGCCACACAAAGCTCTCTCATAGAGCTTGGACATTGGAGTTTTCTCTTCTCCTTGGGGTTGCTTGAAAATGGAGAGAGAATGAGAGAGTGAGGAGATGTAAGACCCGTATCCTAGACCGTACCATTCCATAGGCTTTCGCGGTCTTCCCGGTCGATCATTTCGGCAACTTCGACCCTTAAACGGCGTTGCGCGCGACCCTGATTCACACACCGTCAGCCCGAGTCGACTCAACCTAAGACTAGTACCAATGCGACCGCGCCGTCGCCGCGGTTCCGATGCCGCGTTTCGCGCGCCGGGGCGATACCTAGGCCAGGAGATGTGGGCCAGCGTTCAGTTCGAGAAAAACACCACGCGCGTTGCAAATCCCAAGAGAATCTATCAAATCCATCACATCAATCACTATACTTGTCAAAAGTACACCCATCACTCAACCCATTACTCTCCCATGCCCAAGTACAAAAAGTAACCCAAAAAGTCAACATTTCCATCACCTCACCATCCCTCTTCCCATCACTCCATCACTCACATCATTTCTCTCTCTTTCTCCCTCTCCCCCTCATTCCATCTCTTTCATTCTCTCTCTTTCATCCTCCAAGCAAGAATCGTCCATGGCTTCCATGGGAGAAACTAGTTATGGCCCACCTTCCTACCACCAAATCCAATCCTTAGATCATCATCTCAACCGTTGAAAATGTCCTCTTGGAGCTCTAGAGTGCATAGGCGGAAGAAGGAATAGGCGATCACAAGTGGGTGCTTCTATCTCTCTCTCTCTCTCCCTCTCCCTCTATCTCTCCCTTTTTGTGATGGCCTATGGCCCACCTAGTATTTGATCTAGACCATCTACCCGTGAATCCCACCTTGCTGGTGTCCAGTGGTTGGTTGGATGGTCCAGCACCGCTGGTACCGTCCAGCAGCCCTGGAGGAAAGGAAAATACAAATTTCAGCTTGATCTAACGTGGGGCCCACCATCTTGATGTGCTACATTAGCACGTGGGACCACCAGCCTAGGAGTGGATTGGCTAGTGCACCGCACGCAGCTGCAGCTGCTGGCGCTGTGACACCAGCAAGTTTTGTGGAGCCACCGATGTATGTTTCGTGCCCACACGTGGACAGCTTCTCCAGTGGCCCCACCCATCATATGCATTGTATATCCACCACCGTCAGTTTGGACGGTGGGACCCACATGGAGTCAGCAAGTGTTGGGTCGGATCACCAACCGTCCGTTGAGTTTGGATGGTGGGGCCCACCTTAAGACCTTTGTATATATTTGGCTGTCCACCTGGCAGTAGGTGGGGCCATCATGATGTGAGTTATATCCATACCGTCCACCATCGGAACAGTGGGCCAATGACCCTCACACCAGCAGGGTCTGATGATCCAGACCGTTTATTCATGTGGGACCCACCTTGCTGTATTTACGACCCACGGCATCCGGGTCATCCAGACCGTCCGTTAGACGGACGTCCAACTTCCTGGACGATGGACGCAGGACATTTTTTTATCAGAATATATTATATTATATTATATATATGAGTGTGTGTATATATATAATATTAATATAAATGATATTATATGGTGGGCCCTACGTGGGACCCACCGTGATATATGTGCTTTATCATGCTGCAACAGCAGCCATGGGACCCACGTGTGTGGACTCCACGTGATGCAGCGTTGCATCAACGCTGTCCATCTGTTTTATCCAAGCTCGCCCATCCATTTTGCTGGTGCGTCCCACACGTGTGGACCCACCCGCCACGTGGGACCCACCTTGATGTAAGTATTTTACATCCATACCGTCCAAACGTTTGGGACGTGGAGCCCACCATCTAGTATGGATTTCATCTGCACCGTCCGTGTAGGGCCACCGTGATGTACCTGTAATCCTGCCAACCTTGCATTTGTAGCCGTGTGGGGCCCACCCCACACGTGCTGCACGTGTGGGAATGAGCCCACCTTGTGTATATGTATTTTAACATCCAGGCCATCCGTTCCTCTCTGGACGTTGGATGCTGGTCACATGTCTTTTTTTTATATATATAATATTATAATATAATATAATGTATATTATAATACTATATTATGATGGCCCACGTGGGACCCACCTAAATCAGAAGCGGATTGGCTGGATTACTTCTTACCAGCTGCAACCTGGCGTTTACACCTACACCGTCCATTGACGGTGGGACCCACCGCGCAGTAGTATATGTTTTCATCTGCACCGTCCATTTGGACGGTGCCTTGTTCAGCGGCCTCACCACGATGGATGATTTCCATCCAAACCGTCCATCCATGTAACCGGGACGGCCAGGATCCTTGAGTACCCACCTTGTACGTATTATCAGCGCCATCCGTCTGTGATGCGGACCCACAGTGATGTATCTGTTTTATCTACGCCGTCCAACAGATATGGGGCCCATGTGATGCATGTGCTTCATCCGCACTGTCCAGATATGTGGGACGGTGCTGGACCTCTTTGATGTAAGTGTTGCATCTTCACCGTCCACATGGACTGGACGTGGGACCACCAATGATGTTTGTGACTGTCCATTGAACATCGGGACCCACCGAAATGTATGGTTTGTGCGTGCGGTCCATGAGGCCTACCTTGATGTATGTTTTATATTCGCGCTGGCCATTCTTGGTAGGGCCCGTTTGATGATGCATGACGCCCACCGTACATAAATGAGGGCCGTGGGCCCCATTGCTTTGTAAGGCCTTATGTGATGTAATTGAGGCCCATTAATGTGGCCTAGTTGCTGTATTTGAGGCCCACTTGCAATGCACTGAGGCCCATGGGTCATGGCCCATTGAGGTCTATTAATGGCCCATGTGTAGGGCCCGCCTGTTATGTGCATTAGACCCACGTGCAGGGCCCACCTGTTGTGTATTTATAGTTTTTTTTTCGGCGTGGCCCATTGTTATGTGTAGTAGGCCCAGGTATACGGACCATTGCGATGTGTATGGTGATGTATATGAGGCCTATGAATGAGCCCCCCTGTGATGTATAATGAGGCCCACTTGCGATCTATTCAGTCTCATGGGTTGTGACCCATTGTGACGTGTATTAGGCCCTTTGTGCGAGGCCATGGGCCCACTATATGTTTGGCCCTATGAGGGCCAATCCTTGGAGCAATGTTGGTTGAATGTCCACATTGATGGGGAATGATGTTTAAATGTCCACATTGTGACCTTTCCTTACGCCGATTCCGATTGGCGTGACCGATTTGCCGATTCTGACTGTCGATCAATGCGATTGTCGTGACCGATTGCCGATTCCGATTGACATGACCGATTTGCCGATTCTGATTATCGATCGATTCTGATCACCTTGATCGATTGCCGATTTTGATTGACGTGACTGATTTACCGATTCCAACTATCGATCGGTGCGATTGTCGTGACCGATTTGCTGATTCTGATTACCCTGACCGATTACCGACTCCGATTGACGTGACTGATTTGCCGATGGATTATCGATCGATTCTGATTGCCTTGACCGATTGCCGATTCCGATTGACGTGACCGATTTGCCGATTCCGACTATCGATCGATCCGATTGTCGTGACCGATTTGTCGATTCTGATTATCGATCGATCCCGATTGTAGTGACCGATTGCCGATTCCGATTATCATGACCGATTACCGATTCTGATTGACGTGACCGATTAGCCGATTCTGATTATTGATCGATTCCGATTATCATGACCGATTGCCGATTTCGATTGACGTGACTGATTTGCCGATTTCGATTATTGACCGGCTCCTATTGTCGAGGGCGAGTATCGAGGCCGATTCCGAGTGTCGATTTCGATTATCGAAGCCGACCTCGATTGTCAAAGCCAATTTCGATTGTCGAGGCCGAGTTCGATTGCCAAGGCCGATTGTCGAGACCTATATGATTACATGCGACCCGTGGTTGAGGCCCATTGTGACACGCATTAGGCCCATGATGCATGGCCCATTTGATGTATTCAAGACCCATGTGTAGGGCCCACATGTCGTATATTTGCAACCCATGGGCAAGGCCCATTGTCATGTATTCATGGCCCATGGGCAAGGCCCATTGTGATGTATTCATGGCCTATGGGTAAGGCCCATTGTGATATGTATTAGGCCCATGAGCAGGGTCCACCTGTTGTGTATATGTGGCCTTTGAGTAAGGCTCATCGTGTGGTATATTAGGCCTTTGTGTGAGGCCGTGGGCCCATCATATGATTTGGCTCTATGTGGCCATTCCTTGGGGCAATATTGGTTGGATGTCCACATTGTCGAGGCCGATTGTTGATGCCGGTTATTGATACCGATTATGAGTGTGTGACAGCATAGCATCATGATATATACTCATACGCATCATCTGCATGTTTGTTATGAGATGTGATTGACCATTGCATATGCCATAGGCAGGTTGTTCATGGGGATCCCTGATAAGCGGAGTTACCCCACATGAGCGCACGGTATGCGCAGGATTGATGCATGATTGGACTGTATGACTCATGCATCTTGCATTTGTGTGACATGACCACTGTACGCCCTAGCTACATCAGGGTCGTAGCCTCCACAGGTATTTCGTGGATGGCCAGATGGGACACCGGAAATCTGTTCTACATGGGGTGCTATAGATATCCCTGGGTGAAAGTCCCTAAACCCTCTTGGTTCCAGAGGTTGCTCCAACGTCTAGACCGAGTGGATGCATGAGCGCATGAGGGCCGTATACCGTTAGGCCGCGTCTCCCACTGTGTCGCGGTCGGTTGGAAGGGGGTACGGCCTTACCTGCCCGAGAGGAGGGGGCGATGCTAGGCTGAGTCTGACCAGCTCGAGGAATGGGTCCGCTATCGACGAGCCGGGCCCGATATTGGCAGGCGGATAGTGAGGTCTCTTCCACTCACCTTGTTGCGCGCGATGGGGCGGCAATCTGGTTTGGAGTGTAATAGACCCCGGTGATTTCCCAGAGAGTAACCGTACTGATATGTGGACTTATTGAGCAGCAATTGCATATTCATTCATCATTCACTCACTATCCACTCGGGCTGATGGTGCGTAACCATTGTTACGTGTGCTTTCGCATGGCGAGGATTTCGGTTGGGCGCGCGACTAACCTGAGATTAGGAGTTTACCACATTGAGTCTGACTATCCAAATTTAGGTATGGGACTGGTTTGGATAGAAGTCCATTGTGCTGGACCCCGTAGCCTGCGATACTACGTACTATCATCCCGACTTCACTCCAGCATGGTCATTTCATTCGCACCGCATATTACATCGCGTCCGCAGTACTTAGTATTTTGGGTTGCCATGTTTCTGCATTGATATGGCCGTTAGTACTCATGTCTTGCATCGCATAGCCTTGGTATGGCTGATGATACTCATAGACTTATCAGTATATTTCCGCTTATTTCGATATTGTATGATTTATGACATTGTATCCTCAACATCTGGTATTTGGTTTTCTTTAACTCCTCATTTGTATAGCTGAATTGCATTGCATACCCTGACATTGTATGACTCACGGACTGCCAGTATTTCCGCTTACTCTGATTACTCTGATTACTCTGATTACTTTGATTACTTTGATTACTCTGATTACTTTGATTACTCTGATTACTCTGATTACTCTGATACTGCTTACTTGGTACTTACCTTATACACACGCTTACACCACCCCCTAAGCTTTCTATAAGCTTATGCACGATAGATGCGTGCAGGTGATGTTAGGTTGCAGCAGTGTCGAGCTTGGAGTATGCAGCGGTCTTCTGGAGACTTGATTTCGATTTATGTATTTCCCTTTCAGCATTGTACTCAAACGATTATATTAGTGGATATGTGATGATGATGTTGCCTTTGTGAATTGGGTAATCTTGTGGTTATGCTTATTATGAGTTAAATGTACACTGAAAAAAAAAAAGAAAAAAAAAAATCCTCCTTGTAGGATCACAGGATCGGAATCTTGCGTATGGACGCTAGGAGCCGAGAATGGGGTACTACGGAGGTTGTCGGCACCGGATTCGGCGATCGGGATTCCAGTGAATCCGATTTCCGGATTTGGGGCGTGACAGGAGATGGGAGAGAAGTGATGGGAGAGAGGGATGGGTGAAAGGTGATGGAGTGATAGGTGTACTTGACATGTATGGGTTGCTTTGACTTTGGGGTTGCTTGGGGATGAGTGTTTGTAATTAATATGATGGGATGGAGTACTTGACATTTGATGTGATTGATGGAACATTCTCTTGGGATTGCAACGCGCGACATTTTTCTTGAATTGAACATGGGCCCGCATGAGACGCGGCGACGGTATGGTCGCTAGGGTACAAGTTTCAAGTCGAGCTGACTTTGATATACGGGACACGACTCAGGATCGTGCACAAAAGTTGATTACAGCTCGCAGGTTGCCGGAATTCGACCGGGAGGACCGCATCAGCCTACGGAATGGTACGGCTAGGATACGGGCCTCACATGCACCCCGAGCATGGTACAAGCGTTTGACGCATTTCTTATTAGACCACCGATTTTGTAGGGGGAGTGTTGATAACACATTATTTTCACGAAAGACAGGGAATTTCTTACTCATAGACTAGATTTACGTAGATGACATTGCATTTGGATCCACTTGTGAAGATGTTGCTCATGAGTTTTCCGAACTAATGAAATTTGAATTTGAAATGAGCATGGTAGGTGAGCTCAACTTCTTTCTGGGGCTACAAGTGAAACAAATGTCAAATGAAATTTTTATATGCTAGTCCAAGTATGCAAAGGAATTGGTAAAAAGATTTGGACTTGAATCTGGCCGTACATACCACACTCCCATGAGCACCACAATTAAACTTTCCAAAGATGCTAATGACAAGAGTGTGGATCAACACTTGTATCATAATATGATAGGAAGCCCACTATACCTAACTGCGAGTCGGCTCGACATTGCTTTTAGTGTTGGTGCATGCACTAGATTTCAGGTCGATCCTAAGGAATCACACCTATCCACGGTTAAAATAATCATAAAGTTTGTGGCTGGAACTACTGTCATTGTGGGGTATTCAGATGTCGATTGGGCTGGAAATATAGACGATCGCAAATCAACCAGTGGTGAATGTTTTTACATCGGAAATTGCCTTGTATCCTGGCATAGTAAGAAGCAAAATTCGATATCCCTGTCTATTGTTGAGGCTGAATACATTGCTGCCTGTAGTTGTTGCGCACAACTTCTATGGATGAAACCAATGTTACTGGATTATGGCATCAAACAATATACAATGACACTCTTTTGTGATAGCACGAGTGCCATTAATAGCTCAAAAAATCCAGTTCAACATTCTAGAACAAAGCACATTGACATCCAACACCATTTTATATGAGAATGTGCCAAAGACAATGTAATTGTATTGGATTATGAGCTTATCGAGTGACAACTTGTAAATATTTTAACTAAATCCCTGGATGCCAGTAGATTTGAGAACCTCCAAAAATCTATTGGAGTATGTGCGGTCTAATATATTTCGAAGACCATAAGAGCTTAATGTCATATTTGAGGTTCTTTAGACTTCATATTCTTTTTTAACATGAAAAAGGATTTCTTGTTATTTTTTGTCCATTTTGTACAAATTTTGTTGAGTGTATAAAGATTATAAGTATATACTTGTGTACATTCCTTTTGATCTATCGAATCATGCAAATAACTCTCATATTTATTGGTTCGATGAGACGCTTGATGTCATCGAAATTCGATTTGATGTCATCGAACGCACTTTGATGATTTTGAGGTGCTTACAGTAACTATATCGTCGGATTAGATTCGATGGCATTGAAAACCTACTCGATGTCATCGAAATTCAAATTTTGATGTCATTGAAACACCTTCGATGACATCAAAGAATCCCGTCGATATAAAGGTCGGGGGCGCACAGAAAAACCTAATTTCTTTTTTTCCTTCTCGCTCGGCTACCTCCTGTTTCCTTCCTACTCTATAGTGTACATTTGGTTGGTGTTTCTTGTCAAAATCCTTCAACCAAATCCCTATTTTAGTAATTTTCTCTATTTTAACCCTAATTCTTTCCTAAGATTCAATTTTAAAATTTCCTTTTGGGTTAAAAATTTCGATGGGAATGGCAAATATGAACTGATGACCTACTGCTTGAAGATCTATCTCATTTAAGAGAAAGCATCATGGTAAAAGATAAAGGTAAGTCACCTGCAAAGGAGAGACCTCCAAGTGAAGGCTTGCTAAGAAATACGATCATATCTCCCTTACCTCTCCTTCTAAACTTTTCAGGAGAAAGAAACGATGTTTGAACGGATTGTCAAAACCTCCTACATAGAACCCTATGGAGTCGACTAATTTTTGGAGACTATTGGATGACACAATATACTAAATCTAGGAGGGGAGGTTCAATTTGATTTCATCCATTAGTTTCTGAATTCCTGTCACATTGTTCATGATGATCCTCCATCCATCAACATCACTTTTATGAACATAACCAAGCGAATCACTCCAGTGATGCTGGGTCGCCTCCTGGGTGTTGAAGTTACTCATATCTCCACAACTGAATGTCCTCTAAATTATCTAGGTGTTTGGGGAGAAGTAACTCGAGCCTTGTGTGATGGATCGACAATACCCAGGAACGAGAGAAACTTCATTTCCTCCATGTATCTGGACTCAACTTTCAAAGTACTTCACAATATCCTGAGTACCAATGTGTATCCATGTGATGTGTTTCTCATGACATGCTCTCTTCATGTTCTAAACGTTCTATAATGTTCTCACGTTCTATATGATGTTCATCAATGATTTCAAGTTTGTCTACCCACTCTTATCTTACATCAATTAAGTCTTATGGTCAAAGGCACACATCGTGCAACTCTCCTATTTGCAAGTTATCCAAGTTCTTAGGTCTGCCTCCTACATATGATCTCGTACATCCTAGTATTTAGTTCAATCAGGAAACCATACTAAGTTTGAATGTGACTGCAAATGTGTCTCAAGCCAACCATGAACACAGTGAGGACATAGGCGATGAAGATGCTCAGAACACTCACATGCCAACTAATCAAGACTCCTGTCGCACCCCTGTACATGCACAAAGTCCAGACTCAATAAGTACTCGCAAGTTCCTTTGTCAAAGTGATCTCATCCGGCATCTTCTAGATGGTTAATCACACATTGAAGAGCGAGTCCGACAATGCAAGAGCCGACTCTCCGATATTGAACTACGACTTGATCTCTTCCACCACAGTCTAGAACACATCACGAAGTTGCTCCTAAGTCATCACAATACCGCTCTTGCACCATAGTTTGTTTTTAGTCATCGTATATATCTGTTGATAAGTTAAGCTTGGGCATATATATCTTTTTAGTTGTCCCAGCTGGTGTATGTATGTGATGATAGCTAGTTTTTGGTGATGATCTATTTTTGGATGTTATTATCCCTAGTTGGGAGTCTTTTTGGATAATGTTGCCCATGTTTGGGGCATTTACTTTTGGATAATCTTTTTCTTTTAATGCCATGCTTGGGCATCTTAGATATATCTCTATACTTGGCATGTGCATATGTGTTTCATATCATGATTATTTTTCATTCCTATACCTTTTCAGATATGATTTCAATATACTATATTCTCCAACTTCAGTTATGTAGCATAACATTGATCTCTACAGATTGACACTTTGCCAATGATTGACAAAAGGGGGGAGAAATATATCCCACCATTATGTTTCTATATTGTATGTTTATAATAATGGTGATGTAGGATGATAGAGGGAGTAGCTGTTCGCGCAACATATCTTGATCTCTTATTTGTAAAATTTGTAATGTTGCATTGTAAAATTGTGTAGTGTTGTTGTACACACAATTTAGTTAGCTGCTCTAGGTGTTTTTGTCATGTAATTGACAAAGGGGGAGATCGAAAGTGCCTTGATTTGTCAATTAATGTGACAAGTGTGTCATAGAGTCCACTGAGCCCCACATGAAGAATACAAGCTCAAGACTCAACAAAGTGGATGTGTTCAAAGGTCTCTAAAGGTAAATGAAAAGCCTCACATCCCATGACCAAAACACCTTAGGTAAAAATTTTCTTTAAAAAGCTATAATCTATCTAAAAACCATCTAGAAAACACCTTTGGTAGAGTTGAAAATGGAAAACAAAGTTGCAAAAATATACGAAAATGTACAAGGTTTTTTTGCAACTATCGATGACATCGAACATTGATTCGATGACATCGAAAACGTGCCCAAATATGTCCAACAAACAAACCATATGTCTGGGGAATTATTCGATGTCATTGAAATTCAAACTTCGATAACATCGAGGGAGGCTCAATGACACCGAAATATAAGCACAAAATCTCCAACAAGCTCAATAGGAAAATCGTGATTTATTTGATAAAATTGAACCACATTTGATGACATCGATTTTCGATGACATCAAAAGAGGTTCGATGACATCAAATTGGAACCAATCTTACCATAGAGTTTATGAAGAAAATTAGGAATTATTCGATGCCATTGAACTCCATTCGATGTCATCGAAATTCAAACTTCGATGACATTGAATTTTGAATCCCATAACTTTCTTAGCAAACTTCAAGCACTTTCGGTAGAAAATCTCGATGACATTGGAGTTAGTTCGAGTCATCGAAGAAAACTTCGATGACATTGAACGACCTTCGATGACATCGAACACAGACAGATTTCTGCCCATTTTTTTACCGTTTGGACTTTATTGCCTATTTAAGAGGGTTGCTTCTTAGGTTCTAAAATTGAGAAAGTGAGAGAGATTTAAGAGAGTTATTGCTATAGTCTATCTACCCACCATCTTAAATCTCATTTCTCATGGGAGTTCTATAAGTGTTATGATTTCCTATTCCTTTGGTTGTCAAATTTTGTGGTGCCAAAAACACTATCTATGTCTTGTGTAGCATGTTGATTTATATGTTCAAGACATTGCATCTTTGTTTCAAGTCAAGAACGAAGAACTACAAATCATTTCAAGAAATGCAAGTATAAGCTACAACGAAAGAAGTGATCTTGTTCAAGACTCAAGTTAGTGTACAACTAAGATGAAGTGTAATTCAAGCTCTAGAAGATCTCAATTTCAATGCTACATCAAGTATAGAGATCTCAAGCTTCACAATCTTCAAAAGGTTAACTATCAGCTAAAGAAATGAAGATTCAATGTCCATACTTCACATTTAAGGTATGAATGACCTTAGATTAACCTTAGGGTAGGTCATTTTGTATACATAATTCAAATTGAAACTTTTTATAAGTATTTGGTCTGTTCCAAGAAATTTCAAGACCAGTCCTAAGTTGTTACAAAAATTTGGAATTTTTTTGTTGAGCTTCGACCAGTCGTAGGAATAGTATCGACTCATTCACGACCAGTCCTGTAACTACGACTTAAACCCTAGCAACCATTCTTGGTTCCTCACAACCAGTCGTGGACACCCTACGACCAGTTGTGGAACGGTTTTATCTGATCGCGCTTAAAATTTCAAAATGCAGTTCAACCTAGGACCAGTCGTGGTGGCCACACGACCAGTCGTAGAAGCGATTTTTGCATCTATAAATAGAACACGAATTTCAGAGTTTCTTAATCCGAATTCAAGTAAAATCAAGGCTTCACTCTGAGATAAGTTTGTGTTAATTTTTAAGCTACGTTGTGGATATTTATTATTCTATTTTGTTAGCTTTGTCAATTTGATTTTGTTTCTATATTCCAATCTGAATTGAAAAGAGGAATTGTTATATTCCTTCTTCTTGGAATCAAAATCAAATAGAGCTAGCCCATCTGGTTTAATTTAAAATCAATTAGAACCTCGAACCATTTCAAAGTGTATTGGACAATTGAACTTTTATATTCGAACTTCTACTTCGATTGGTTCTTCCGGGCTGCTACAAAAGGAGAAATCTAGGTATTTTATATTTGTGTAAATTTCCTTTGCTTTTGGTTTCTTTTGAGATTAAGCCAAAAAAATCTAATTGTGTTGGTTATCTGAGGAGAGTCAGAAAACTTAGAAAGTGGAGTTTTTGAATTGTGTAAGCCCATTTGAAAGACACAATTATGAAGGTTTTAGGTGAACCTGTGAAACCTATTTTCATAGTGAACGTTGATATCCCCTGTATGAGGATATTAGGAGTGGAGTAGCAAGCTGTGTGGCTGTTGTTTAACAGTTGGTGGACACACAAGCGAACCACTATAATTCTGTGTCTTGTGGTTTGAATGCTTATTTAATTTCTATCTTTTATCATTCAAAGCTGTGGAATGTATGTGTGGATGTGAATGTTGTAATATTTACATTTCAAGCATTGTGGGAATGTTGTAATAGTTTAGAATTTCAGTTCTTGCTATTTCCTTTATTCCTCTTCAGTTTGAGATATTGATACTTATACCGTTCTAGTAAGGTTGTCCTACCATAAACCCTTGGTTTTTATGGTGCAAGGTTGTCCTTAAAACATCATTTGTATCAGCCTCTCAATACTAGAATATTGAGGTTGCTTTACATTTCCATATTGTGATATATTTAAAACTACTATCTTTCATTTATTTGTTTATAAGGCTATCTTATTGTTTAATTCCGCTGGTATCATTTAAAATTTGGCATAGTCTTATTCACCCGCCCCCCCCCCCCCCCTCCAAAGGATATATAGCTAGGCCTTTTCAAGTTCATCATTCAATCTCTTCTTAAATGCAATCATTGAAAATCAATAGATTGGATTGAAGAATGAACTCCATCATTCAAGGATTCTTCAGCAAAATATTTAATGGCATATAATTTGGTTGATATCATCTAAATGATTAATATTCTAGAATCTCTCCCTTACTTAATGACCAACATTTAATAGAGAAGATTCATAAAATACCTTGACCCAACACCGACGACTTGTATTGGAGGATCTACAGCTGTTGTGAATCAAGAGAGCTGAAGACCCTTCATCAACAAGGAAGATCATCTTCATCATGTGCTAACAACGGGGCTCACCTACTTACAAGTAAGTCATTAGAGTTTAGTGACCCTAAAGATCTTTCCTTGTTTAAGAATGGTATTAAGTGGTGAACATACTAAGACCTTCATAGGTCTCCAGTGGGAGAATACGTTGAGTCATTGTGTAGGACATTGTTGCCTTGTGTAAGCATAGTATGCATTGAGTAGGCACTTGTGGTTGCCTTGTGTAGGCATAGTGTGCCTTGAGTAGGCACTTGTGATTGCCTTATGTAGGCTTCACCTTATCTAGGCATAGGTACCCTTGTGTAAGCTCTTGGTTATGTCCTTGTGTAGAACCTGTTGGCCTTGTGTAGGCATCTAAGGTTGTCTCGTGCAGACTAGTTGTGTTTGGGAGTAGGCACATAGACGAACCACTATATATGATTGTGTTTGGGATTGTTTTTGTGCATTTATTTAATTATGCTCGTGTGCTGTGAATGCTTGAATGATGCTTGATTAGATGAATATCTAGGATTGATAAGTATCACATCCCACACACTCATATATGACATCTTTATAGGCTAGTTGCTTTACTTGCATATCTAGTGTAGCCTATGTGATTGGACCCTCTATTGGCTTGGAAGCCTTAGAGTTACTTTGCTTCACTTAACTTGATTAAAATTTAGGCATTGTATATTATTATAAATAAATAATTTTTTAAAAGTCATATTCACCCCCCTCTAGGACACTTGGTCAAGATATCCATACTTAATAATAGTGGTCTTACCACAATTTCAGAAGTCCCAACCTACTTAGAATGTTTTGGAGAGGATGAGAGAAGAAAGAGAGGTTGTCTTGAGAGAGAGAGAGCGAGAGAGAGAGAGAGAGAGAGAGAGAGAGAGAGAGAGAGAGAGATCTACTCTACTTCCTTTTTTTTTTTTCTTTTCTTTTCTTCTCCATCTCCACGTATGTTCTACCTTGTGGATGGTGAGCCTCGGCCTCTAACATAAGGCAATCTCGACTCTTTATATTAGGATAGATCAAGGAGATATCTATGCTGAGGGATTTGTATCAGCTTTATAACATTTTATATTGGCATATCATCATCATAGGTAAGATATTATTATTTAGATTTACTTTTGAAATATGATATAACTGTTAATGGGAGATTGGGTGAGGGGTTTTGTTGATAAAATGTTGAGAATAAGTTTTATTATACCGTGATCTTCACGAAAGCCCATCAATAACAACAATATGAAGAGTTTAAATCATCACAACATCTCATCATGTGCACTTACACCATTAAATTAACACAAAACGATAGAAGAAACTTTCTAATTAAGGGCATTCATGTATTGAAAAAAGAAAGGGCTTATCATTTTGAATCTTGATTTTAGTTTTGCAAGATTTTAAAGAACATGGGGATTCCTCAATTGTACACATGGCATGGTGTTCAATCTTGATCAATGTTATTTAAAATACAATTGATTCATAGAGAGACTTGCAATTTGGGTGGTTTAGGTAGGTGTAAGTGAGTAGTATATATAAGGAGAATACATTTCTACCCTTTAAAAATAATGCAAAATAATTACTAGTTTTGATATCCATTTGAGGAAAAAAAAGTGTGGTTAATGAAACAAGCGCTCTTAATAATTACTTAAAATTGTATATGTGGCATACCAGTAAACCAAATTAAACTATCTTATTAGAGCATAGGATATTTGTGGATGTTCTATGGATAATTCATATATGTATGTAACATCCCGGATTTTTGCCAACCTGGAATCAGACGTCCTTAGGCAATGGGTCGCTCCTAACACCTTATTAACTTGTCAGAACCCAATCCCATATTCAAAAAAAAAAATCGCTTTTTAACCCGTTTCCTTCACAAAGCTCACCTTTCACCACCTCGTTCTTTAAATCTTTCCAAGTACTTTCACATTAGACACAAATCTTAAAGTTTAGGTGATGAAGAACAATACTTAAACTCAGAATTACTGTAAATGGTACATTATAAATAAAATGGGCTTTTGACCATTAACCTTATGGAATAATCAATGAATAGGTTATTTGGAACATCAGCCTCTCCCACCGTAGGACCTTCTTATGTTGTAATTAGGGCGTGTTTTAGTTAAGTATTAATAACCTGGATCACTTTATATATAAACTACAATGGCCCAAGTACCACCTCAGACAGAAATCTTATAGGACTAAATCTTTTAGACATTAGACAAAGTTAACGAAGTGCTAAACTAGATTAGTTACGAAATCTGCTTGATCCACTTTAAATACGATCTGCTAGACCTAAAACTTGTAGAATCGTCGACGCTAGGTTACCCTAAAATCTAGGATCAATCTCATTACCCGGCTGCTCTCGGGAGTATCATGAAACTCTGTATCAGATCTGGACCGCACATCGAAAGTCCGAATAATACAAAGTTATAGGATTAGGATCGCCTTGCTGGGCTTGACCACCATTTCGGAAATCAAATCCAGCTAATGTCCCGGGGTTATTTGCTTGAGCCCGGAGTGAAGAGTGTGAGAAAACGTAGATTTTTTTAAAAATCAAGTCTCATTTAAGTAATATGAGATTTGTCACTTGCGGGCCTGATATAAGAAATCAGACCGTCAGAATCTGACCCAAATACACCCTCAGATCAGGGAAAATTTCATACACATGTCTGTGTATTTGTAACCCTGATCAAGTTTCTGTCACTGTTGAACTGAAACTGGTTCTCCACGTGTGTCACGCCCCAAACCTGAAAATCGGATTCATAAGAATTACGATTGCCGAATCCGGTGACGACAGCCTCCGTAGTACTCCATTCTCGGCTCCTAGCGTCCATACGCTAGATTCCGATCCGGGATCCTACAAGGAGGATTTTTTTTTTTTTTTGTACATTTAACTCATAATAAGCATAACCACAAGATTACCCAATTCACAAAGGCAACATCATCATCACATATCCACTAATATAATCATTTGATACAATGCTGAAAGGGAAAATACATGATATCGAAAATCAAGCTCCAGAAGACCGCTGCACGCTCCAAGCTCAACACTGCCGCAACCTAACATCACCTGCACGCATCTATCGTGCATAAGCTTATAGAAAGCTTCGAGGGTGGTGTAAGTGTGTGCACAAGGTAAGTGTCAAGTATTCAATGCAATGTCATAATCATACAATGTCGAAATAGGTGCAAGGTCATGAATTGTACGTTATCGAAGTAAGCAAAAATACTGACAAGTTCACGAGTCAAATAATAACAGAATATACGATACAAATCAACTATACAAATGAGGAACAATATTAGAATACGCAATACAAATCAACTATACAAATGAGGAACAATATTAAAATACGCAATACAAATCAACTATACAAATGAGGAGTCATAAAGAGTCAAATACCAGATGCCATATCTAAACCATATAAATGTCATATGCCGCGAATGAAATGCAATATGCGGTGCGAATGGAATGACCATGCTGGAGTGTGAAGTCGGGATGATGGTACGTAGTATCGCAGGCTACGGGGTCCACCATAGGGGACTTCTATCCAAACCAGTCCCATACCTAAATTTGGATAGTCAGACTCAATGTGGTAAACTCATGACTTCAAGTTAGTCGCGCGCCCAACCGAAATCCTTGCCATAACGAAGGTACATAACAATTACTTGCGCACCACCAGCCCGAGTGGATAGTGAATGAATGAATGAATGAGCATGCAATTCCTACTCAATAAGTCCACATATCAGTACAGTTCCTCTCTGAGAAATCACCGGGGTCTATTACACTCCAAACCAGATTGCTACCCCATCGCGCGCAACAAGGTGGGTGGAAGAGACCTCACTATTTGCCTGCCAATATCAGGCCCGGCTCGTCGATAGCGGACCCATTCCTCGAGCTGGTCAGACTCAGCCTAGCATTGCCCCCTCCTCTCGGGTAGGTAAGACTGTACCCCCTTCCAACCAACCACGACACAGTGGGAGACACGGCCTAACGGTATACGACCCTCATGCGCTCATGCATCCACTCGGTCTAGATGTTGGAGCAACCTCTAGAACCAAGAGGGTTTAGGGACTTTCACCCAGGGATATCTATAGCACCCCATGTAGAACAGATTTTCGGTGTCCCATCTGGCCATCCACGAAATACCTGTGGAGGCTACGGCCCTGATGTCACTAGGACGTATGGTGGTCATGTCACACAAATGCAAGATGCATGAGTCAAACAGTCCAATCATGCATCAATCCTGCGCATGTCGTACTCTCATGTGAGCAACTCCTCCTATCAAGGAGCCCCATGATCAACCTGTCATATGGCATATGCAATGGTCAATCACATCTCATAACAAACATGTAGATGACGCGTATGGGCATGTATTATGATGTTATGCTGTCACATACTCATGATCGGTATCAATAACCTGCATCATCAATCGGCCTCGACAATATCGCCCCCAAGGAATGACCCACATAGAGTCTCATATATAGTGGACCCATGGCCTCACTTAAGAGTTTAATATACATCACGATGGGCCCCTCACATGGGCCTAACATACATCACAATGGGCTCCATCGCCTGGCCCTCAAAAGCATCACAATGGGCCTCATCACATAGGCCTCATATACATCACAATATTGGGCCTTAAACACAGGTGGATTACACATCACAACATGCCTCAAATACGAGCCACATACACATCACATTGGGTCTCGACAATCGGAATCAACAATCAGTCACGATAATTGGGCTCGATCGATAATCGGTCAATCGACCACGACCATCATAATCGGCCTATATAATCAACCTCAACCATCGGAATCGACTCCGATACACGGCCTCGACAATCAGAATCGATCGATAATCGAAATCGGTAAATCGGTTACGTCAATCGGAATGGTAATCGGCCATGACAATCGGAATCGGTAATCGGTCACGTCAATGGAATCGGTAAGCAGTCACGATAATCGGAATCGACACTCGGAATTGGCCTCGAAACTCGGCCTCGACAAATTGGAATTGGCTTCGATACTCTGCCTCGACAAATCTATACCGACGATCAGCATTGATAATTGACACCGACAACCAGCATATATAAACAAGGTGGGGTCCATAGATGGACAACCAATCAACCATAATATAAAGATCGGCTTTCAACCGTGGTTATAATAAATCTGATAGCACAGAACCATCTGTCAATGGCGAATGGGGCCCACTTATTTGGGTTGACCCACAGAGAGAATGGGCCTAACAAAGCCTAAGGGAAGGTCACCATGAGGACATTTAACCGTCATTGCCCATCAATGTGGACATTTAACCAACACTGCACCAAGCAGTAGTCCATATAGAGCCAAACGTATAATGGGCACACGACCTCACACAGAGGCCTAATATACAACACAATGGGTCTTACTCTAGGGCCACATGTACACAACAGGTGAGCCTTGCACTTGGGCCTCAAATATATCATATGAGCATCATCGCACTAGCCTCAATACTAGGCTTTATATATCGAGTGGGCCTCATTACATGGGCTTAACAATAAAAATGGGCGGGCCCCGCCCATGGGCCAAAATACATCATGATGGGTTGCACTAACGAGCTTCATGTATATTAAATCGGGCCTAAAATATAACTCAATGGACTATGCCAAAAAGGGCCACAAATACATAATAGGCGGGCCCTTCACATGGGCCTAATACACGTAACAGGTGGGCTCTGCACATCGGCCTCATCATATCAAGTTGGGCCGTGTTAATGGGCCGCACTAATGGGCCTCATGTACAACAAGTGGGCCACATCATTGGGTTGTACTAATGAGCCCCATAAATATATCAAGGTAGGCCTCACAGAAGGGTCACAAGTATATTAAGGTGGGTATCTCGCATGGACCACAAAATACATCAAAGTGGGCTTGACGGATGAGTCACAAAGTACATCAAAGTGGGCCCGACAAATGGGCCACAAAATATATTCAGGTGGGCCTCGACATCGGGCCTCATATATCACACTGGCCTAATCAAATGGGCCGAAGTAACTGGGCCAAGTCGAATGGGCCGAGTTGAATAGACCTAGTCCAATACATCATGCATTCATTGTAAAGGATCATTATGGTGCACAAAAAATGAATCATATCCAAAGGATCATATGGACCATGCTGCAATGACAATGGCGACAATGATTTCCACCGTTAAATTTCTAGTGGGCCCACCATAGAATTTTTTTTCCATCCATACTGTTCATAAGGTCACAAGGACCATTTTCCACTATCAAATTCCAGTGGGCCCACCGTAACATTTAATTTCCATCCAGTCCGTGCATAGGGTCACAAGGACCTGGATATAGAGGGAAAAACAAATATCACTCTGATCCAGAATCCTGCAACCCAAAGGGGTTTTCAATGGTGGACGTCCATCCCACTGTCATCTGCATTGTGGCCCACTTGATATTATATCTGTCTTATGTGTAGTCTCAAGCCTTGAGACAAGCTAGGCAAATGGATGGACGGCTGGATGCAGCACATCCATTAGTGGTGGGTCCCATGTGGGAGTGATCCCACCACAATATATTAAATATGTATATATATATATACACACACAGTGAGGTGGGCTCCCACGTGGATGTGGTCCCACCACAATATATTAAATATATATCATATACGTACAGTGAGTTGGGCTCCCACGTGGATGTGGTCCCGAGCTGTGTGGGTCCCACCATTGATGTTTGCCAAAATCTAACCCATCAGTCAGATACCCCATTCTAGCGTGGGCTTAGGTCTCAAAAAAGTACGTCAATCCGTGACTTGTGTGGGCTGCACCAGATACAACAGTTGAGAGCAGCTACCCTCCATTAAAACGTTCATAATCATTTATTAGGCCCACCGAGATGTGGTTCACAAATCCAGCCCACCCATTGTGGGTGTCCCACTTGAATGAAGGGTCAGACCAAGTTTCATCCGCATCTAAATTTCAGGTGGACCCCACCAAGTGATTTTATATGTTTTAGGCATGTCTTCACATGATTTTAGATGGTATGGCCCACCTGAGTTCCGTATACGGCTGATTTTTGGCATATCTCCATGCCTAAAAGGGAGCCATCAAATGCATGGTGTGGATGCTCCATATGCACCATGGTATGGACTGAGGTGGGGCCCACTCTCCTCGTCCGTTGCAAGCACCAGGACGCTTCTCGCTGCAGCGTCCTCTGGACGCTAGCAGTAGCAACGTCAGCAACAATTTTTTTTTATTTTTTTATTTTTTTTTTGAAGTTATGCATAGGTGGGACCCTATCAAGATGATCTAGCCCCTCTGCTGAGTTCTATGCCTCGTGACGCATCCAACAAGCCCAATATTCAAATCTTTCTATGCAAAGAAACATCACAGTGGGCCCTATCAAATTTTTTTAACAACATATGCACTGTTTCTTATGATATGGCCCACCAGAGATTTGAAATGGACTCATTTCTCGGATCAACGCCTAAAATGGTTTGGGAAATAAGATGTACGGCTGGATTAGCTTCGTACATTAAGGTGGGGCCTGTGGAAGTGGCCCACCCAAAACAATTTTTTTTTTTTATTTGTCAGCTCGTTAGTACACTCATGTCAGTACACGCACTCCATATTAGCCATGCCCTGTCCAGCGTCCAGGGACGCTGGACGGCATGGATATAACACAGCCTCGTGGTGGGTCCCACACAGATGTGGCCACCCACATTTCATCAAGGTGGGTCACATTTCATCAAGGTAGGTCCCACATGAACGTGGCTCACCTGATTTGAATCAATCTGATATTCATGTTTTCTATCACCTAGGGTAGGGCCCACATGGCTTAAACGGTTGGATAAGACACACATCGAGGTGGGGTACATCTGGGTGGGCCACATGGCCACATTATCACACCAAAATATTGAGAGAGAGAGAGAGAGAGAGAGAGAGAGAGAGAGAGAAGCACCTACCTGAGAAGCACCTACCTTCCACCTCCTTACCTGAGGTATTCTTCTTCATTCTTCCACCAATACATTGTAGAGCTCCAAGGGAACAAGATTCAATGGTTGAGATCGATTCTAAAGGTTGGGATTGGGTGATAGGAGGGTGGGCCACACATAGCTTCTTCATGGAAGCCATGGAGGATTCATCTCTTGGGCTTACTTGGGAGAATAAGAGAGAATGAGAGAGAGAGAGGAGAGAGAGAGAGAGAGAGAGAGAGGAGAGAGAGAGAGAGAGAGATGATGGGAGAGGAGTGATGGGAGAGAAGTGATGGTGGAGTGACATGAGGGTAAGGTGCTTGTTGACTTTATGGTACTTGTGTAAGAGAGAGGTAAGACTAGGGTATGGGTTGCTTGTACTTGACTTTGATTGTGGATTGATGTGATTGATGGGACATTCTCTTAGGATTTGCAATGAGCGGCATTTTTCTCGAACTGAAACGCGGGCCGACATCTTCTAGCCTAGGTATCGGGTTGGTGCGTGAGTCGCGGCGTTGGAACCGCGGCGATGACGCGGTCGCCAAGGTATAGATTTCGGGTCGAGCCGACTTTGGAATGCAAGTCTCGTCTTAGGATCGTGCGCAACGTTGACTTTAGGTCGAGGATTGCCGGAATTCGACTGGAAGGATCGCGGAAGCCTTCGGAATAGTACGGACTAGGATATGGGTCTTACAAAGTGCGATCTGGAAACCCGATTGGAATAAAAACGTAACTCGACCTAGATCCAATGTCTGTGAGCTCAAGTCCGACCTTTGGCTCAAGGGGGGCCTCCGAAAGTGCTCTGTTGAGACGGAATAGCCTCACTTTGGTTATAACCTAAGTATACCTTGACCTTAGGTCTATTTTGGTGATATTCTAGGCTATATAAGGACCTTAAACCCTCTCTCATTCTCACCATATGAATTTAAGAAAACTTAGGAGAGAGAAGAGAGAAAAGAGAGAGAAAGTATGTGAGAAGTGGGAGAGTCTTCCTGCTATTCTACCCTGCTGCTATACGTGCTTAGCCATCACCTTCTAATCGCTTTTCTGGCGATTCCGGCTTCGTTCTTAGGTAAGAAAACCTAATCCTAATCTGTTCTAGGCTTTCTATTGTTACAGGTACCGAAATAGCTAATCTATTTCGTGATTCAGGTTGTTATACCATCATTGACAAAGACCTAGAGTCTCTGTCCAGTTCGTTACAATTCTACGACAAAAGGTGCAGACTTTAGATCTATAGGTTATGGTTTTCAACGCTTTCAATGTCAGATAATGATAGATTCATGATCTGCATGCAATTGCACATGTATAAAGTGTTGTCCGTTTCGTTTTTCAGATATACGTTAACTATGTTGAATATACTGTATTCCTCGTATTTGTAGAAAATACCGTATACATATAAATTTTGAAAGTATGTTAGCCATGATTAATTACTGTATGAACATGCTATATATATGTATAATACTCACTCGGCGAAAGGATTCGCCCTAATACATGTTTTTGCTAGTATACGTTATGTATGTTAAAAGAGTGTATTCTAAGTGTTTGTGAGAATGACCGAATGAGTTTAGAATTCACATTCGTGCTCACCATGACTAATTGTCATGGATATATAATTGTTGTATAGGCGATACCCCTTTGACGAAAGGATTTACCTTAAATCACGCCACGGCCAATATACACTATATATGTTAAAATGTGTAGCCCAAGTGTTTGTGGAAATGACTGAATAAATATGGAACTTTGATTCCTGCTTGCCATGACTATCCGTCGTGGGTGCACGCGTGTTATAAATGGGGCAGCTCCCTAGTGAAAGGATTTGGCCTAATACCTATGTGATCAACATACGTCATGTATGTTGATATATGTAGTCTAAAGTGTTTGTTGAAATGTCTGAATGAGTAGTAGTTAGTAAATTGTAATGTATAAGGGTGTTGAGATAGGATTCTCAACTACCTTAGTGATGTGTATGATTTACTTCATGTAAGTGTTTAGTTTAATCACTTACTGGTTTATGAAACGTATGCGTTTAGATTTCCTGTTTGCATTGTGTTTTATAACTTGCTCGTTAATATGTTTGAATTACTTATTTATTTAATTCTGCTCTGACTACTTCACATGTTTAAGTTGTATTCCATGCAACAGCCCTGATAGCCCTAAGCGGACAATATTGGATATTTGATTGTATGATTTGAAATCTTGATCCATTACTGCTTTAACTGTTCTGTAATTGAATGTGATTGGGGCTATTGTATAGTCTAGGCAATTGGTAACAGGCCTTGAGTTCGTGGCTGAGATTCATTCGCCTCGAAGGGCGTGCTTGACGAACCCGAGCCATACTTCGGTTGTCGGCAGTGGTTAGGCCCCGCGAAGTGCTTATGCACTTCATATCGTTCAGCTGGTTGTGCGTTCGTGCTAGTCGAGCTCGTCAAGTAACCCGATCTGTCTAATGTATGTTCACCATGTTTGGACGCTATTGCTTGAACATAAGGTACCGAACTTACCAGTGCAATCCCGTTAACCTTGGTACCTCGATCCGCTAAGACTCATGAGTCGGGCATGGTGGTATGGGACACCGTGCTCGATCTGTCGGCCTACGCTGGGCCACGAACCTCCCTGTAGTGACCAGTGAACAACCCAGACTCGTGAGCTGAATACGGTGGTATGGGACACTGTATTCGAGCTGTCGGCCTACACTGTTTTGATGGGTGATGGGGGAGTGGTGTAACGATTCCGTGTAACAGCCCTGGCAACCCTGACCGTACCCGGTGTAGTGACCTCGAGCATACTCTGAATCTGCGGAGAGGCGACGAGCCTTCCCATAGTAAACATAGTATAAACTAGGCCTGTATTGATAAGGTGATGGAGGAGTGGTGCAACGATTCCATGTAATAGCCCTAACAGCCCTTGCAGCGACCTAGAACTATACATCGTATGAGATTATCTAGGATTGACGACCCTAGAATGGATCTTTGTGTGGGAATGATACAAGGAAGGTACCCTAGTTTCCCAATACTACTGTTTGAAAGGTATTAATAATAACTCAGTAATCATGCTTATCATCGCATTGCATGTGCCTGGAAGATGTGGAGCACCGAGGGTGAAAGTATGTCGCGGACGTAAGATGGTGTCGCACGAGGGAGTATGTTGGCGAGAGCATGCATCATGACTGCATTCATACTTGCATTAATAAGAATATTTAGGAGTGTTTGATTGTACTGCTTTATCATTACTGCTTGACTAAATTGATAACATGTTAACCTATGCTTTATTGTTCCACTGAGTTGATCTGTCACTCCCACGTTACGGGATGGTGTTCCGGACACCCACCAGACTTTGTCTGATTGCAGATGGCGACGCTACTTCTGAGGCGGAGCCGGACTTTGTGACAACGAGAATGCTTTCTCGTATATACTGTTTGCTGGCGGCTCCATGTGAGTTGTGCCTTGATCGACGGGGTTACAGGGATGTTGACTAGAGGACCTTACACATTTTGTATATTTTTAAATTGTACTTGTCATTCATTAACCTGATAACATTATCACACTCTGGAGACCTACCATAGTATATATATTTTATACATCTATCATAGTCTTCTGCTTGCAATTTAACTGTCTCTGGAGTATGATATGCTATTTTTGGTATAATCTCATTCATGTTTCAATGCTTTCATCATAATCATCATTATCTATGTTGCATAAGTGATGCGTTGGAACTCGGGAGCTGAGCTTTGCTCGACCCCCGATTTTTAGGGCGTTACAATGTATTAGTGAGAACTAAAGATCACCCACCTTTTATTTTATTTTATTTTTTTTTTATTTTAACATTTCTATAATTTTCAGTGAAATGTATAATTTCTACAATATTATCTTTGTTGTACTCTATTTCTGACCATTTCTAAAGTAGTCAAGTGGGGATAGACACATGTTATAATAAAGGAATGATATAACATACTAAAGATCTTTAAAAATACTTCGAGTGTATTTTACGGAATCACAGCTGGCAGGATGATAAGATAGTGAGTTGTCGAGAGGTATTTAACAGTAAACTAAGTGGTCAAGAGGCATCCAGTAAAGTGTGGCCGAGAGGAAAGTTGTTGTATAAAGCGTCTAGAAGCAGACCGAGCAGTCGAGAGGTGTCTAGAAGTGGAACAAGCGACTGAGAGGTTCCCGAAAGCGGAAAGCAGTAGAGCAAAAAAGGATACGGTCAGAGAGACATGTATCAAGAAGAAACAAAATAAACAAAAAGGATCTAGAGAGAGACTCTTCGTCTACCATAACTAGCGAATTGAATGAGAGAAACATCTGAATAATAGAAGGAGAAATAAATAAATAGCAGTAAAAATCAACAGAGCAAAGCATCGTCTCACACCAATCAAACTAAATCAAATCTATTAATTTACTTTATCTCAATCTATTCTAGGAGTAGCAATAACTTAGTAGAAGTAATCCTTAAAGGTAATTTTTACTTGTAACCCAAGTCAACGCTCATACGCTCAAGTTGATCCTTATCTAATAGCAACATGTATTTCAAGAGATGCATTCTTATAATCGCTTCTAGTGACTAATTGTGAATTTTTTCTTTTATTTGATTACAATGGTATACTAAAAAGTTCTTTCTTGAGAAATGTAAGGCACAACTCATTCTTAGAGGAAGAACCCTACCCTCCAACAATCACCTTATCATTATAAATATTCAACAAGTGTCTGAGTAGGCGACCGATCTTCTCAGATTCTGCTCATATACATTCATATTAAATGTATTTGTTTATTTCAGCGCTTGCGATCAACGTTATTTGGTCTAAATCAAGCCACTATATCGATTCTAGCATGTGTACACACACCGTACGTGACAAAAAAATAAACCAAGTGCCAACAGTCTCATGAATCAAAGTATGGTTCTCAATTTAGATCTACCATGATGTCTAGTTAAGTTTTCTAGTTTTTTACCATTAATTTATTACTTATTATACAATACACCCCAATAAGTTATATACATCTTTTTAATAAATATTACATAGGGCACAAGTTTTTTACTTCAAAACTTATTTTTTATTAAATCTTTTATTTACTCATTGAAAGACCTAATTTTCTTCTAGAATGGACAAACCACAAGTGAGGGGCCGTACCCGCCCATCCACCGGGCTTCTCTAGAATTTGCCGATGTAGAGGAAACACTTGCGCAATTGCAGCTATCCAACATGTAGACTTGCATGAAAGTCCATGGACCGTGAGTTTAGCATCACCCAATAGGAACCCTTCTGTAAATCAAGGCTTTCATGGATGGGCCTACCAGATTGACTGCATCAATTCATCAAGCCACATGTACGGCAGTAAATGGCAACGGATCAGGACCGCATCCAAAAGAGTTGTGGCGGTCACTTTCACGAAATAAAAGCTTGAACATCTTCCATTCCATTGCTTCCGTGTCAAAGTCTATTGACGATAACGTCAGCATCAGCCAATGGCAGCATTTTTGTCATTATGGCTTTTCATTAGGGGTATAAATGGGCTGGGCTCGGGCATGTAAAATAAATTTGAATAGAGCTGTCCAAACAGTTCCAAACCGGGCCTAGACCAACCCAGCCCAGGCATAGCCCGTTGACAGCCCTAGTTTTCATGGGCCTACCAGATTGAGTCTCCAAGACGGTGTCAACGGGCTGGGCCTGGGTAAGTCTTGGCCCGGATTTTGAACTGTTTTGGACTGGGCTGTTTGATTGGGCCTATTAAAATTTGAAAATTTCAATCCAAGCCGGACCCATTGACACCCAACATCTACACACTGGCTGAGTGTGAAGGATGATTTGCAGGCACTTGTAAATTACTTAAAATTGCACGGTTAATATATAAGTAATAGAAATTAAGCTATCGAAATTGTGTGTAATGGTTTGGATTTATCTTGAACAAAAAAATGAATTTATTTGATTATATAATTATCAGATTAGTGGACATTTATTGAATGGTTAAAATTAAAAATATCAAATGGTCATATTTCAAGGCAAGTGTCTATGAATCAGAGAACGAAATTGTGCAATCAATCCGATTGTTAGAAAATCTGTGCGATGGTGGGTTCCACAATTTAGTCCCTTGGTTAATGCATGGCAAGTACTGTTTAGAAGCGTCTGCTAACCCTGGTGGGGTCCACAGAGATGTATGTGATAAATCTACTCCATCCATCTGTTTTTAAAGAACACAACAGGACAGGAGTTCATAAATTATAGGTAGATCCAAAACTCAGGTGGGCCACACCAACAAAACAGTGAGAGCAGAAACGTCCACTGTTAAACCTGATCGAAGTTAAACATGATGTTTACATGCCATCATTACGTAGGCACAAATATCTTTCGAGCGCTGACGCTCCGTCGCTCCGAGTTGTAGGAACGGTTCAAAGGAGAACAAAGTTACATGGCCCCCAAAAGGATGTATTTATTATATCCACAGCATTCATCAATTTTCTGAGATCGTTTTAAAGCATGAGCCTAAAAATAATCATATCCAAAGCTCAACTAGACCACACCACAAATAGCAGCAGCCGGGAGAATGATTTTCACGGTTAAAACATTCCTAGGGGCCACCATAACGGTTATTTTCCATTCAATCTGTTCATAATGTAAAAAAGACATGGATAAAAATGAAAATCATATTTCATATTGATCCGAAACCTCTTTGACCCCAGAAGGGTTTCAATGGTAGACATTCAATCTCCTACTGCTTTTTGCAGTGTGGTCCACTTGATCGATTTATCTTATTTTTCCACTGAAGCCAAACTCCTCAGAGTCTACCACTAAGGTAAGGACTCAAACCAGACTTAGATGATTGGAAAACACAAATATAAGCTTGAACTTCTACGGTCTTCAGGAAGTTTTGCGATGCTTTTATTTCTTTCCCATAAGCTGATTCTTGCTTCATAACATATAAAAATATAGAAATCTGCAATGCTTGTATTTCTTTCCCATAAGCCGATACTTGCTTCATAACATATAAAAATATAGACATTTGCATATCACATAATGTAAATTAAGGATTAAATAAAATAATTTTTTTAAAAAAAAAAAAAAAAAAAACAATGCGATTTTCATAGGAAATTTTTATTCCACATCTCTGTTACATGCTTTCTGTGATGTCATTGATTTGAGGTATGGATCTGCCTACTTTTTAGGCTTAAGCCCTAAAATGACTTGCAAAATGGATTGAAGGTGTGGATATAACACGGCAATAGGCCTCATAAAACTTTGCCACGGCAAACACATAACCCAGGTAAGTGGCATGTGGCACACCACGCAATCTGCTTCCATATCTTCCACGGTCTCCAGTCTTAAAAAACAGGTCATGAGTCAATTGAAGAATAACCGATCTACTTGAATTCTCTGATGATATGATGGCTGATACGTAGGCATCAAGAAATTGTACATGTGGAATCAAATAGTCTGAACTTAATTAACAGAGTATCGGGAACGTGGATGGTTCAAATCGTTCGGACCATCATGTTTGAATTTAACTTTGAAAAGGTAAAATAAAAATCACCACTATATGTCTTGGTGGTATGCGTATTGTATTTATATATAATATTCTGTACAATATGACAGCTAGATGATTTATAATAGAGTCAGACTATCCATCTATGCTACAGTCTATAATCAATTAATATATATTTAGAATATTAATATATCAATATATTTAGATATGAACCTATGAACTATCACAATTAACATATTAGCTAATATAAACACTAACGCTAATAGTTATCTTGAAATTATTAAGATTTAGTTTTAACTAATACACTAAGTAAAGTTCAAATCCTAGAATCTAAATTTAAAACTAAACCCTAAGAGAAAATCCTAATTATACTGTAAGAACCCTAAGATAAATAATTCAAATTCTAGGCCATGATCTTAAACCTAGGTAGTGCGTAGAACTTGGACCTAATTGTAAAAGTTCATGATTTGTGGTGGTAGGATACAATTCTAAAGGCGCAAGCACTTTGCGACACTAGTAGGCAATTCCAAGTATAAGGTGATGATTCTTCCCATTGAGCTTTCCATTTTTCCATTAGCTTAAGTTATAGTTTTTATTTTAATTTATAGTTGATATCTCCATTTCATAGTCACATGTGGTAATTGTTGGAATTGAATTGCTACATTACATGCTTAATGTTTATCCTGCAAATTTATTCATGCTTGCGGATTATCTGTGTATTGCTTATGTAACTTAAACTGGTACATTAGTGGGAAACCCCCATTTATACATGTACACCCATACTTGGGAAGTAACTTGACTGGTTGTGACTGAAATGGACCTTCGGCTTAGTGGTTATTGAATGGTGGTTTAAATTGACCATTGATGTGGGCGTACCATCCAGGGTCGTTGTGTCTAAGTGACTTTCAAGGATGGTCTTTTATCGCATGGTTTTGATACTCGTCTTATGTGGCTTATCTTGATAATTGTCCTACGTGGCTTGTTTTGGTATCGCCCTATGAGGCTTTGTTCTGATATTTTTTCTAAAGGGGTTCGATGTTTTATATAGTGCAACCATGCGATGGTAAGCCCCATATACTGTAATATGATCGGCCACTAGTCGACGGGTTTCTATTAAACATCCTAAGGTGCTAGTCTTATGGGCTGGGGATGGTAGCCATGAGACACTATACCCGAGCCGTCGACCTATGCTGGGCCATGCGCTCCCCGTAGTGACCGTGGGCTTATTTAAATTGGCCGGTTGCAATTGGACTAATAACGGGTTGGCTAATCATGCATGCATAGCACAGACCAGCATCTATTGTTGTTGTACGTGACATATAGATTTTCCTAACTAGATGTTTTTCTCGGGGCACAAACCATCATCTATTATCATCGTGTGTATTTGCCTGTCTATATATTTTTCCTGGGGTACAGACTGTCTGGATCTTTTACCTGGGTCGATGATTGCATGGCTGACGACCCCAATGTCCGTCTAAATGTTTTACCCGGGACATAGGCCGTCTGCTTGTTTTAACCGGGCCGACGATTGCATTCATGCATCCATGCATATAATAAGACTACATTTACTATATTTTAGCTGCTGGATGTTTTATAATATTTCTACCTGATGCGGCGATGTGTAATCTTGAGAGGAGTTCACACTGAATTGGCCACTTATCCATCAAATAAATATAAACATACAGATAGCACAGGTGGCCCTGATGATGTTCACATTCATATTGGTGAGAAGTAGGGTATGGTTGACGAGGGTGCTATGATTATATTTGCTAAGGGCTGCTACATGATTTCACAGCTCAAGATTGTTGCAAATTTACTTTGTTTCACATGTAATGTTATTTCATTTTGTGTTTGTAAGAATGGAGACATTGGTTTGTATAAGTCATTATGGGCAGCTCTTGTATATTTCAAATGTAAATGAAAATTTCCTTATGTTGAATTGTTCATCCTACGCTCATCTGTTAACTTTGATAGAAGGAAAATATCATATATTAAATTTGACCATCCTTTAAGGTTAACACTCGAATTTTGGGAAACGAGTCGTATACTCAGGTCCTGAAAAGTCGGGGTTACATTTTATCAGTTGCTCATGACCCTCTAATGAAAACTAGATGCGACCCTTCAAAACTCTAACCCACCATGCAAAGCACTTCGAAAACCAGTGGTTAGGAAGCATGTTTGGATCAAATAAAATCGATCCTACGACGCAGATCGGAGGAAGGTTCATCGGATTTGGATCCACCATTAACTGTTTATCCATCTTCTCCACTAAGCTGCGCTGACTCAGTCGAGTCTAAGCTGAGTCCGGGTTCGGGTAGGCCCTCTGAACGCTGAAATGAATGTGATGAAAAAAGAATGGTGGAAGAAAAAACAAGAAAAAGAGAAGAAAAGAAGAAGAGAAGTAGGAGGGAGCTGCTGTCGAGTCAGTTTGGACGAAACCGATCGAGTTTGGCAAGGGCATGTTGGGTTGTTGTTCAAAACCAACCCACTTGCTATTGCTGCTGAGCCTGGTTCAAGCTTGGGGTGTTGTTGGATCTTCCAGCAATAGGGGTAGCAGAAGGAGAAGAAGTTAGAGGCAGAGAGAGAAACGAGAGAATAGGGGGAGTCAGGTCAGTGGCTACCTGACCCAACCAAGTCGAGCGCGACTCGGCCTCAGTTTTGGTCCAGGTTGCTGGACGATAAAAAAAAAAAAAAGAAAAAAAAAAAGAGAAGTAGAGGAAGAGAGAAACGAGAGAGAAAAAGAGAAGGAAGAGAGAGAGAAATACGGAGAGAGAGAGAGAGAGAGAGAGAGATGAGAGAGAGAGGAGAGAGAGAGAGAGTTAGTGAGTCGAGTCAACTCGCTGCCGAGTTGAGTCCGAGTTGACTCGGTCCAGATTCTTGTTGGATGTTCCAATAATTATATAAATAAAAAAAAAAAAAAGGAAAGAAGAAGAAGAGAGAAAGGGAAAAGAGAGAGGAATAGAAGAGGGAAAGGAAAAAAGAATGGAAGAAGAGAAGGAGCCAGGCTTTTGGTGGCTGCCGAGTGTTGACTTGGTTGAATCTAAGTCCATCCGAGTCAGCTGGGTCGAGTTAGACACGGGCCTAGCCTAGGTCTCTCTGGACATTTCAGTAAGAGAGTAAGAAAGAGGAGGATAGGAAAAGAAGAGAAGGGAGAAAAGGGAGAGGAGGAAGAGAGTGTGTTTGAGTCGAGGATCGCCACACGAGTTGACTCGGCTGTCTTGCGGGTTTAATCCTGATTGGAGTTATTAAAGGTGAGTTGACTCCCTAATCACCTTCTATTAGTTCAAAATATATTTTACATATTGTAATAATAATAAGATAGGTTATTAATCTGCTTGTGTTGGTTGAGTATAGGTATTCAGTAGAGGCTACTTTAGATCCCTCTTGTTGAAGTCAAGTCGGTGTGGACATTGTGATTGGATTCAAGTTGATTCCTTCTAAGGTGAGGACTCACCCTTTGAGCTTCCCACTTAAATTCAACAACCTGGACATGGACGATGCTTTAATTCTATGTAGTTAGTAACTCTAAATTATTTAGTTTACTTATTTCATTACATGAATATGTTAATATGGTGCATGATGGCTCATGTAACATATGAATGTTGTGTGTTCTTTAATGCTAGTAACATGAATGATTTAGTTGCCACATGTTGTAGAGTTTGCTAATTAACTAAATGTTGTTGTTTGTGATTATCTTATGGATTGAATATAACATGTTAAGAACTTACCATCTTGCGGGCCCCTATTTGACTTATATGGGCTTAATCACACACCTGTCTTATATAACTTGGACCACACTTTTCCTTACATGGATTGGACCGCATAATTACCCATGTGGCTTGGACCGTTAATTTGCCCTGGTGGCCTGGATGAGGGACATTAGTGACTTTTGTGGCTAGTTGATTCTTTTCATTATTTTACGGTGTTCAATTGTATGGTGATTTCCAGGTGAAGCGGGTGTTTGCTTAACGATTTCTTAGTCATCTTGTGGTGTTCACGATATGATTTCCGGGTGAACTAGAATTTTGCATGTTGGATTGCTAACCATCTTACGATGTTCGGTCGTTCTGTGATTTTCGGGTGGAGCGGGTGTTCGCTTAGGGATTTCCTAGCCATCTTGTGGTGTTCACGTACGATATGATTTTGGGTGGTCTAGAGTTTGTATGTTGCTTGTCTCTTCATCTTGCAGTGTTCATTTGTACCATGATTTGTTAGGTGGTGGAGCGTGTGTTCGCTTAGCGATTTCCTAGCCATCTTGTGGTGTTCACGTACGATATGATTTTCTGGTGAAACAGACGTTTGAAGCTTGATTTCTAATCATGTATGGAGGTCGTAAGATTGACTGTTTTGACTATCTGGACACGTCCCTTTGCATTGCGGTTTTCATTACATTCCTTAATGTTGAAATTGTGTTAATTAGCTTAATTCTGAATGCATGATCATAATCCTTGAATTGCGTTGTTGTTTAAAATGTCCCTTCTCATATATTGCTATTTATGTTGGATTATGAATGATGAGTGCGTAATCTTAGAGGGTACTCCTCACGACGATAGCCATTGACGCTATCAAACCGTATCAGTTGATGCAGGTGTGAGAGCGAGCCTATGTTGTTCACTGGGTTGTTAGAGTAGATCGGGTAGTTAGAGAGCTAGACGGGTTCCTTACGGCCCATATTGAGCCCTACCACTAGCTGATAGATTCCTCCTTGTGTCTAATGAATTTGGTTATTTGTGATTGTATAAGTCCTGTATGGGCACTACGTTTGGTTGTACTATAGTTGGGAACATTTTTATTTCATGTATGGTTTACTTTTGCTTTGTTGTTGTTGACTCTGATTAATGATAAGCGGTTCAAATTTACACTGAATTTTTGAGGTTAACACTCGGGTTTTTGGGAAATGGGTCATATACTCGGGTCCTGAAAACACGGGGCATTACAGATAACATTCCGAATCCATGGAACTTCTCTGGACTCCTAATAAAGACTCCTCGAATCCATGAGGAAAAAAAACAAATAGAAAATAAATTTTATAAAATTTGAAATTGATTAATGAATGAAATAAACGAGTTCACAACCCTTTAAATAGGGATACTAAGCAATGTGAGAGAGATTTCAGAATCAAACTATAACTAAAACTCCTAGATTTCGCAACTTACAATAAATAGTATATTACTATTTATAGACGCTCGTGATTTCCACTCGTGCGCAAGGTTTTCGGCCAAAAATAGTAAGTGTCCTATTGGCTTCACCATGCTTTTCTCCTAATTATTTTAAGCACTTTTCAGGTTGGGCACAACTTCTAAAGCCCAACCATGAAGAGTTATAATCAAACTAAAACTTATTATTTATAGTAAAAATGGAATTAAAATAGGGAACCGACTGTCGATCTGATAGTATTTCACAAATTTGGCTTGCGTAACTCGACATAGGGGGTTAGGTGGCTAAAGTAGCTCGTCCTACCCCAAAATCATATATTTTTACGTCCGATAACTCATTTCAGATTGTGAGATACGACTGATTTAAGGTCTGACGGTCTGGATCATTTCTGTTGTCGACTGGGCCTTTTCTGATCCATCTTGGCCATGAAACTGTCCGCGACCCGCTCTACATTAGATTGTATCTTGACACAATGGTGGGCCAGTAAAAAATTCAAAGGTGAGCGTCCCTCGTACAACTGTTCTACTCTGACCTTTAGATGTGTAACCCACCCACATTAGTCCGAGGTAAAAACTGGGATGATATGTGATTTAGGTGGGTTGCACTAAAGAGAAGAGTTGGGAGAGACATTCACCCCTGATTTTGATAGGACCAAGTATGATGATTATATGAGATATTCTATTAGATGTACCAAAAATATGGGCAAGGGAGCCAAAAATTATTCTTATGTGTTATTTATGTGAGCCACCTTGAGGACGATAGTTTGGAGGGTGACAATTATCCCACAAATTGTTTCTAATCTTGTGGTCCACCCAAATCATGCATGAGATTGATTTTTTGTTCCAGTGCCTAACATTAAGGGATGCACCTAATGGTTAGGGTGGATATTATTTTATAATTTTTTTGGAAGACAAAGGAAACACTTCTTCCAAAATGGCACACAAAAAAGAAAAAGGAAAAAAGAGATATAAGAAGGCTGGTGCACCACACACCAGCTATAAGGTGTAATGAATCTTGAATGCACAATAATAAACAAATTTGAAATATCTTCTTTCTCTAAAATGAGATTATAAGACTTTAAATGATAAAATGCAAACTTAATTAAGAGTCATAATGCAAGTGGAACTTTTTCAAAATAGTAAAACTTACTAAAAAATAAAGTTCTAATTTAATTACATAGAATGATTCCTAGTATGATAAAAAGCAAATCCTAGGAAGACATCATATACTAAAACTCTAGGATGAAAGAGATGCGTGCAACTTAAAACTCAGTAAAAATAATAAGTTTTTTAAAAAACAACAATTTTTAATAAGAATGAGTTGTTTTCTCACGAAACAGAATAACACGACCTGCTTACGGGGATTGGCTGGCCTAAGATGGCCTATTCTAGTCAAAATCCATAGGTCGTCGTCGTTGTAACGATTTTCGGATCAAAAGTTATGGTTGATTTACGGTTCACAGTTTAAACGACATTTTTTCTCAATCCTGAATGAATTTCTTCCATTTGAATGCACTTGAGGCTCAATTATGTCATGCCCCACATGGGACTGGGACAGGATCTAATGGACTACGTCCATATCCGTTCATGGCTTCTTTCGGTCCATCTATGCCAAGAATAGGTCAGTTGCCCCGCTCTACATCAATCCCATCCATTTGAAAAGAACTCGTCCCTAACTTATATCCATCGGACTCGGCTCATGATACTCGTATAGATCTTTCACACTAAACGTTCGTGAGATCTCCAGATCTTCAGAAAGATCAATAACATAGGTATTATCATTGATTTTCTGAATATCGAGATTAGGCGTATCTTCTTATTTCTTAGCCAGTTATACTTCTTAGTCAAAATTACTCTTTGTATAGATGAACCTGTAAGTGCTATAGTTTCTACCTCCTATGATTGTCAAATTTTGTAGTGTCAAAACCTCTTGAAATTTGTGTCTTGTATAGCACGTAGATATATTCAAGACAGTGCATCTCATGTATAAGGACAATGTCTTTACTTCAAGATCTTCAAATGCAAGATTATTTGTTCATGTTCAAGTACTACATCGAGTACAACATCAAGTATGAATTCAAGCTTTCAAGCTTCAAAAGTTCAAGTTTTTCAAGGCTTCGTACAAGTGAAGAAAAAGTTTCTATACTTTGATCCTCAAGCTCAAGCTTCAATGTTAGTCAAATTCAAGCTTCAGAAGTCTCGAGTTCAAGCTTCTACGAATGACAAAATTTCAAGCGTCGTGAACTTCAAAGATCATCTATCAACTGATGGAAAAGAAGTTTCAATGTTCATACATCATGTATAAGGTATGAATGACCCTAGATTGATCATAGGTAGGTCATTTTGTATACATAATTTAAAATGGTTCACTTTACAAGTGAATAGACTGTTTCTCGACTAGTCTTGGACTTTGTTCAACTAGTCCTAGCACTGGCTCGACCAGTCTTAAGTTTGTTAATGATTTTCGGGAATTTTTGTTAAAGCTTCAACCAGTCCTGTAGATGCTCGATCGGTCGTGTGAACAGTGCTCGACCTGTGCTCGACCAATCCTGCAGCCTCGACTCAAAGTCCAGCAACTAAATTGTTCCACATGAGCAGTCATGGATAGGTCTCGACTAGTCATGGAGGCCACTCGACCGGTCGAGCAGAGCCTAGGACCAGTCGTGGAACGACTTTATCCTATCGCGCTCAAAATTTTAAAAATTTGTTGGTCCTACGACCAGTCGTACCGTTCTCAGGACTAGTCGAGAGTACGATTTCTACAACTATAAATAGAGCACGAATTTCAGAGTTTGATATTCAATTCAAGCTAAATCAATACGTCGCTTTGAGAGATAAGTTAGTGATATTCTTAAGCCATTTAGTGCTCATTTATATTCTCTTTAATTAGCTCTCTTTGTATTTGATTTTGTATTCTGCATTCCAATTATATTTGAAAGAGGGATTGAAGTATTCCCATTTCTTGAAATCAAAATTAAATCAAGCTAGCCCAAGGTGATTTAATTTAAAATCAATCTAGAACCTAGAACTATTTCATAAGTAAGTATGGACATTGAACTTCTATGTTGAACTTCTACTCTGATTTGGTTCTTCCGGGCACCATCTAAAGGAGAATATCCAGGTATTTTACATTATTGTAAATTTCTATCTTTTGGTTTCATTGAGATTGTGCCAGAAAAATCTCTCTGTTTTGATTTGTCTGAGGTGATCCAGAAAACTCAGAGTGTGGGATTTTTGAATTGTGTAAGCCCACTTGAAAGACACAATTGTGAGGGTTTTAGGTGAACCTTGAAAAACCTATTTTTATAGTGAACGCTAATATCCACTGTGTGAGGATATTAGGAATGGAGTAGTTGTGTGGCTGTTTTTCTAAACAGTTTGTGTACACACAAGCGAACCACTATAATTTCCGGTCTTGTGGATTAATTGTTTATTTTCTTTTGTGGATGTTTGTAATTTTCCTTTTTGCATTTGTGGAGAATGTTGTAATTTCTTTTATTCAAGTGTGGGAATGTTGTAATAGCTTAGATTTCTTTCCTTTCTATTTATTTCTTTATTCCTCTATATCAGTTTGAGGTTTTGATACACAGACCTTTCTAGGAATCAGGTTGTCCTATCATAAACTTTTGGTTTTTGGTGTAAGGTTGTCCTTAGAACAACATCTGTATCAATCTCTCAATACTCGTGCATTTGAGGTTGTATTTAATTTCAGCATTGTGAGATTGTTTATTGCTATCAGTATTTATATTTGTTTAAATTTCACTATTAATTTTTAATTTAGCATAATCCTATTCACCCCCCCCCCCTCCCCCTCTAGGACATATAGCTCAACCTTTTCAAGTGGTATCGAGCCTAATAACTCGTTTTAATTGTTATTTCTCTTGGATTAATTTCCTGAGCTAATCGATCTGAGCTTTGTAAGGTGTCGAATTTTGATAGCCTATCAGTCACTAGGCCTCCACCATTTGATGGCTCCAATTATGCCTATTGGAAAGCCAAGATGAGGATTTTCTTAAAATCTATGGATGAGAGCGTGTGGCAAGCCACAATGACTAATTGGACCCCTCCTACCACTGAAGTAACTGGTATCGACAGATCAAGTCAATGAAAGTCACACTTTATTTTTCTTGGACCACTCTTCAGAAAAGTGAGAGTAGTGTCAATGCAAAGGCTCTAAATGCAATCACTTGCGCACTATCACCGGATGAATTCAAGAGAATTATATCCTGTGATACTGCAAAGCAAGCCTGAGATATTTTAGAAATGACACACAAGGGAACAACAATTGTCAAAAAATCTAAACTTCAAATCCTCACAACCAAATTTGAGAAAATACGTATGGAGGAAAGTGAAACTTTCATGGACTGTTATGCTAGATTAAATGACATTGTCAACTCTATGTAGGGTCTCGGTGATAAAATCCCAGAAAGTAAAGTCTGTACAAAGATACTACGCTCACTACTTGAACGGTTCAATTCAAAAGTGACTGCGATCCAGGAACTTCGTGATACGGATAATATGAGGGTAGAAGATTAGTTGGGTCATTACAGACTTATGAGTTAACATTTAAAGCTCCTAAGGGTAAATCCATTCTAAATGTTTTTCTCAAAAAATAGTAGTAATTCTGATTTAGAAAATTCTTAAGATGATATGACCCTTTTAGCTAAAAAGTTTTATAAGATTTTCAAAAGTAAAAAGAGGGTTGATTTTTAAAAACCTAATGAAAAGAAAAGATCGAAATCTAAAACCTGGAAATCTTTAAAAGATAGTCAATATTACAACTGCCATGAATATGGACATTTAGCAAACAAGTGTCCTAAAAAGGACAAACCTAAAAGGAAAGGAATGTTGGCTACTTGAGATGAATCTTCTTGCTCTGAAGCCTCATCTGAGACAGAAGATTCTGAAACCGAGTCGGGTAATGAAGTTAAAGCCCTTATGACTTTAGCCAAGTTTACTTTTTCAGATCATGATGATTTAACTAGTGAAGAAAATCTGAATAGTGATCATGAAAATGAAGAAGATCTTCAAGATGCTTATAATGCCCTATACAAGGAAAGTTGTAAAATTGTCGTAAAACTAAAACTTCACAAAGAAAAGTTTATGAAACTTAAAGAAAATTTTGATACTCTTGTTTTAGAAAAATCCCACATTCCAGACTGTTTTGAAAAAACCAAATGAGATTTAGATTTTAAAAACCTCCCTTATTGAAAATCTAAAATCTGAAAATGAAAAACTAAAACTTGAAGTCTCTTCTTCACTTTTGCATTTAAAAGATACTTGGAGGTATGCCCAAGGTGATCCTAAGTTGGAAAAACCCTTATTCGGATCTAGAAAATGTGGCGATCGATCTGGTTTGGGTTATGACAAAAGTATTTCTCCTAAACATAAGAATACACCTCCTAAGTTTGTGAAAGGAGAGTCTTCAAACTCAAAAGGGAAAAGTCTAAATCAAAATTATCCTAAAAATGTTAAAACTTTTCAATCCTTAGAACCTAAAAGCAACCATATCAACTATAAAAATCAGAATCGTAATCCTTTAGCTGAGAAAATTGTTGATTTACTTAAGGATCTCTTAAATCTAACTCAATGGGTCGGTCTTACATCAACTTCAAACATAAGAAGACCAATTATACTCCTAAACCCAAAACAGTATTGAAATGGGTTCCTAAGGTTACCTGATTGGTTGCCCACACTATTTCAAAGCTATAAGTCATTCAAAGTGGTACCTTTACAGTGGATACTCCAGACACATGACTTGTGACAAAGGTCTGTTCACCAATCTTAAAGACATGACTGATGGTTCAGTCACATTTGGTGATGGTAGCAACTGCAAGATTGTTGGGCAAGGTATGGTTCAACTCTTTAACCTCCCTTTATTTGAGAATGTTCTATATGTAGAAGGGTTAAAACATAACTTGTTAAGCATTTCTCAAATATAATTTGCGATAATAATCTAGTATAAAATTTACTAACATAGGGTGCGAAATTTTAAATAAAAGTGGTTCTGTAATATTAATTGGTCATAGAACTTCTGAAAACTGCTACATAGTGAGTCAAGCTCATCTAATTTATCGTGTTACATGGTCCATACGATGAGACCGAGTTATGGCATAAACGCCTCGGACATGTACACTACCGCAACTTGTATAGATTGAGCAAAAGAGAGTTGGTAAGAGGCTTACCCAAATACAGAAAATAGATAAGATATGTGGCGAATGCCAGATTGGCAAACAAACTAGGAGTTCTCACAAAAAAGTGGACTCCAATGCCACATCTAAACCGCTCGAACTCCTCCACATGGATCTCATTGGACCAACTAGAACAGAGAGTCGAGGTGACAAGAAGTACATTCTGGTAATTGTTAATGACTTTACCAGATATACTTGGGTAGTCTTCTTAAGAGACAAATCAGAAACTCTCGATGAAGTAAAAATGGTACTTAGATGTATCCAAACTGAAAAAGAGAACTCAACTCTGTATGATCCATAGCGATCATGGATCTGAATTTGAAAATAGTAGTTTTGAGAAGTTTTGTAGTGATCAGGGAATATCACATGAATTCTCCGTGCCCAAAACACCACAACAAAATGGAATAGTATAAAGAAAAAATAGAGTGCTTCAAGAAATGACAGACGTAATGTTAAATAGTATGAAGCTCCCTAAAAATCTTTGGGCCGAAGCCGTAAATACTGCATGTTATATAATTAATTGCGTTTATACTAGAAAATCAAATAGTAAATGGCTTACGAAATGTGGTTTGATAAGAACCTACTGTCAAATACTTTCGAGTTTTTGCAGCAAGTGCTATATTTTACGTGACGAGAAAATCAGGGTAAGTTTGACACCAAAAGTGATGAGGGATATTTTTAGGGTATGCTTTGAATAGTCGAGCATATCGAGTTCTTAATAAAAGGACCAGTGTAATTCAAGAGTCCATTAATGTGGTTATTGACGGTCACTTGAATACACATGTCTCAAGTTCAGAAATTAATGAAGTCATTCTAATTGATAAACCAGATACTTCATCAAATCAAAATACTCTGAACTAAGGACTGTTAAAGATCACCCTACTAATCAAATTCTTGGAAATCCTCTCACTGGTGTGCGCACCGTAAACAACTAGAAGATATGTGTAATTACGTGTGTTTTACATCTCAGATAGAACCGACAACGTAAAAGAAGCTCTTACTGACGAAAACTGGATAGTTGCGATGCAAGAAGAGCTTAATCAATTTGTTAGAAATAATGTTTGGTACTTAGTTCCTATACCGAAAGATAAACATATTATCGAAACTAAGTGGATTTTCAAAAATAAGTCTGATGAACTTGGTAATATAATTAGAAACAAGGCTAGACTGGTTGTACAAGGGTACACTCAAATTGAAGGCATCGATTTTGCAAGTTAAACAGCAACCTGATGGTTTCTTTATTTCTCAAACCAAATATGCTCTGAACTTAGTTAAAAAGTTCAGATTTGAGAATGGGAAAAATTTTGATACTCCTATGAGTACGACTTAAAAACTCTCAAGGACTCTACAGGTAAGAGTGTGGATCCTAAACTATATCGAAGTATGATGAAGAGTTGAAAGTTGTTGTATTTAATTGCGAGTTGTCCTGATATTGCATTTAGCGTAGGAATTTGCGCTAGATATCAATCTGACCCTAAAGAGTCACATTTAACTGTTGTTAAGCGGATTATGCGATATGTCGCAAGTTCAGCTAATGTGGGTCTTTTGTATCCACATGATACTAGTGTTCAATTAGCTGGTTACACGATGCTGATTGGGCTGGTAACGTTGATGATAGGAAATCAACCAATGGTGGTTGTTTCTATGTAGGGAACTGTTTAGTTTCTTGGCATAGTAAGAAACAAAGTTCCGTATCGCTCTCAACTGTTGAGGCTGAATACATTACAGCAGGTAATGCATGTACTCAGCTTATATGGATGAAAAGAATGTTAAGCGATTACGGAATTGCACAGGATTCTACGATTTTATATTGTGATAATTCCAGTGGAATTAATATATCTAAAAATCCAATCCAGCATTCACGAACCAAGCACATTGACATTAGATATCACTACATTCGTGAATTAGTGGAAGAAAAGACAATTTCTTTGGAATGCATTCCGACCGAGACTCAACTTGCTGACATTTTCACAAAACCGCTCAACAAAAACAGGTTTTCTAAATTGAAATTTGATCTTGGTATGTGCAATTTGAATAGATTATTCATGCATTTATGTATCATAATGTATATATATTTGTTTGTTTAAATGTTTAAATTTCAAATTTCATGAAAATTGCATATTTTTGGCTGTGCACGACCAGTCATGTAAACACCCGTACTTTAGTACTCGGGTGTTACCGTATAACCAAACTTAGGATAAGATACAAGCCAGGCTTAAGTGGACATTCGCTTTCGTCCTAGCCTAAATCCACCGTTCACCAAGCTTACTACATCCCGAAGGACGATCCATCATCTTGTTCACATATTAACCCTTAATTAGGCTCCACAAATTCGACCAATATATAGTTGTACCTACTCTAGATGGTCACCACGATGCTTAGGACCATAGAGGAATGATTTTGTAACGATCTAACCATTGGGGCGCGAAGTTGTTTGTTGGATTGATCGAGGCCATCAACTGAACACTAAAGCCCTTGCTGTGTGGCCATGTAAATAAATTAGAAGAAGAAATTGTACAAAAATAGTAATAACAATAATAATAGTAATAATAAGGTCATTAAGAGTGTTATAATAATGATGTTTAAATATTATAAATGTTTATGGAATCATATGACCCTAAACCTAGCCATTGATTTTTTAGCTAAGTGGTCCCTAAGACCCTTTTCAACTGTTGGCGTTGAATTTCGAGGTGATCTGACCAGCAGACTAACTAGAATATGAAATTGGAACCTTAAAACAAGTGAAAGGTTAGAGTATGGGCTGCCTAGACCTTGGATCGGGCCCATTTTTGGTCAAAAGACCTGATTGAGGTCTCCAAGCAGAATTGATGGAGTAGATTTCCCACAAACACCACAGTGGACCCCACCATGGGTTGCATGTGCACCACTGTAAGCACGTAACCGCAGTGCATGGGACCCGGGCGCTGGTCAAAAGGGATTGACCCGATAACTTACGAAAAAGAGATGATTTCTCTCTCTCGACCCGTTTTCCCCACCCACGGTTAGATTTAAACGGAGGGCATCTATATGCCCAAACTGGGACCCACCTCCGTGATCCGAGCCGTCCATCGTGACGGGGTGCCAAACCAATTGGAACCACGTTGTCCTTGAAAGTCCATGCGTGCGTAGAAATTCGTAGGGGAAAACGCAAAAGTGCAACCGTGATGTGCTTCTTGCCGTTTCAAAATCAGACCATTGTGGTCGGAGTGGGGCACTTTGACCCAATCCGAACCATCCATCCTGTAGAGGATGAAATTCTGATCCAACCTCATGATCTCCGCGAGTTTGTGTATGGTCACACGCGCATGAGCTGTGTCACGACTGTAGTACCGTGCAGCCTCCCTCCGAAAATAGAAAGCACACCTCGTTGCCAGCTTGGCAATCCACGTGAGAGCCCTTCTCCACAAATCCCGACCGCTCGTAGTAAGCCAATCCTCGCCTTACGTCCAGCTCCGAGAAAGGAGAGAAACCCCGCTGACAGATAAAAGGCGGTGGGATGCTTTCCTCTTCGGGTATGCACACTGGCGCAATCTTGGCTATTGATGAGGCCTCGTACAACCATCCCAGTCACTCGAGCTAGGGCAGCCTCGTCTAGGGCTGCCAGTCTCCCGAAGATATCGCCTTCACGAGATATATTAACTGCGGCTGAGCATTTCGTGAGTTGTCGGGAGAACTACCATTGCGGATGAGATTGGTGGGCCCCACAATGATCAGAGGCCCCATCTGGTCCATCCAGATGGATTGGATCGCCAGCTTAACCAGTCAGTGAGAAAATGCCATATTGGAGGCCACGTTGTCTTCTCCGTTCAACTGACAGACCCCACCATGAGCGTGTGGACCCCATCCACTGATCCAGATTAGTTTTCCTATGGGCCTCAGCACCCGGAATCCATCCCTGTGATTGGACGGACCCCATGTTTAGCGGTCTCTCAAAAACGGCCCTTGCAAGGGACGTTTAAAGCTCAATCGTTGGCTGAGATGAGATAGGGTTTTCTCTCGGCTAAAAAAAAAAGAAGCCTTTGCTGTGTCTTGGGATCGACACCAGAGGGAGAGGGAAGAAAAGAGAGAAGAGAAAGAAAGAAAAGAGAATCAGTGGAGTGTAAGGGTGCATGTGTTGGGTAGCCGCACCAAGCTGCTGCACCATGGCAGCAGCTCGAACCGAGCCAAGCTCGGGCCAAGTCAGGCTGGGTCGACAGCCCTTGCTGGGCATTTCCAGCAGCAGGAAAGAGAAGAAAGAGAAGAAGAGAAAGAGAAGAAGAAGAAGGAGAGGATTCGTGGGGTGCTGCTGTTGCACCACACCAACCTGACCGAGTTCGGTCTGAGCTAGGGCCGGGTCTGGTCAGATCCAAACACTGTCTGGTCGTGGGTAGGAAAAGAGAAAGGGCATGGAAGAAGAAGGAGAATAGAGGTGGGAAGGAGAGCAGGCTCCATGTGGTGGCTGTCTTGCCGCACTAGCTCAACTTGAGCCGAGTCATCAACTCGCTGACATCGAGTTGGGTGAGCCCTGTCCAAGCCCAAACGTTGCCGGGTGACTATCAGGGAAGGAAGAAAGTGGAGAGAGAGAGAGAGAGAGAGAGAGAGAGAGAGAGAGAGAGAGAGAGAGAGAGAGAGAGAGAGAGAGAGAGAGAGAGAGAGAGAGAGAGAGAGAGAGTCAACTCAATTTCAAACCGAGTCAACTCACTGAGTCGGGCTGACCCGAATCCCATATTATTCGGGGACCGTACTCAGTAAGCAAATCGACGATATTGGGGCTCCCGGTCCCGATCCTAGTATTATGCGTTGTCACCAGGTAGCCTCTCCAACCCAATCCAAATCGGCCGAGTTGACTCAATGAGTCAATGTTTCTTTCTAGATCACATATGCCTCATTATATTAATATCATGCATGATTACACTCTTATTATGTTGGTTGCTAACATCATATGTGATTAGCCTTTAACGGATAATTTGTGCTAGGACTAGTAATTTTAAATGAAATTACAATTAATAGATAATTTTATTTCACTTACCGCTCCTAAATATTAACATTAATAGTACACCATAATATTTATTATTATCACAAGGGTTAGGGTTGTCATGATAGCTAATAACAATTATATCGCTAGTATGAATGACAATTTTACAATCATTAATACTGTCAACATGGTTACCATTCCTATCATCATTAGGAATTTAATATCAGGAATGAATAACTGTTAGTAACTTATCTATACCGATATTAGCTATTACATATAAAATAATATCATTACTAATTACTAGTGTATTGCTTTTGCCACTCTTAAATATTATCATAGATGGTACATCACAATATTAATTATCATTAGAATGATTATTATTAACATGTTAGCTAATATGAAATACAACACTAACGCTAATAAGTATCTTATAACTATTGAGTTTAAACGTAACTAATACACCAACTAGGGTTCAAACCCTAATTATCTAGCCTAGAACTAAACTCTAGAATAAAATCCTAAAACCCAAGTACGGGGCTAGACTCTAGGATAAAACCCTAATTCCACATTAAAACCCTAAAAGATGACCCTAGGCTATGATTTTCAACCCTAGGTAGTGATTAGAACTGAGACCTAATTGTACAAGTTCATGATTTGTGGTAGGCTACAATTCTAAGGGCACAAGCAGTTAGCGACACTAGAAGGCGATCCAACTATAAGGTGATGATTCTTCCCCTTGAGCTTTCCATCTTCTCATTAGCTTAAGTTATAGTTTTTATTTAAATTCATAATTGATATCTCCCTTTATAATCACATGTGTTAGCTGGTGGAAATTGAATTTTTGTATTACATGCTTTATGATTATCCTGTATAATTGTTCATGCTTGTGGATTTCTTTTTGTGGATTGCTTATGGAACTTAAACTGGTACATTAGTGGGAAATTCCCACATATGAATGTACACTCATACTTAGGATGTAACTCGATTGATTTTGATCGTAATGGACCTTCGACTTGGTGGTTATTGAGTGGTGGTCTAGATGGATCATTGATGTGGGCCTACCATCCAAGGTTGTTGTGTCCAATGGTTTTCAAGGATGGTCTTTTATCGCATGGTTCTGATACTTGCCCTATGTGGCCTACTTTGATATCGCCCTATGTAGCTTTGTTCTAGTATTTTTCCTATATGGGTTGGATGTTTTATACTGTACAACCATGTGATGGTAAGCCCCATATATAGTAATATGATTGGCCACTAGTCGACGGGGTACCATTAAACATCTTAAGGTGGTAGTCTCATGGGCCGAGGATGGTGGTCATGGGACACTATGCCCGAGCCGTCGGCCTACGCTGGGCCATGTATTCCCCGTAGTGACTATGAGCTCATTTAAATTGACTGGTTGCAATTGGACTAATGACCAGTTGGATAATCATGCATGCATAGCACAAACCAGCATTTATTGCTATCGTACGTGATGTACGTATTGTTTTGGCTGGATGATGTGTCCCGGGTTCAATGATTGCATGGGTGATGTACGTATTGTTCTGACTAGATGATGTGTCCCGTGTTCAATAATTGCACGGGTGATGTACGTATTGTTCCGACTGGATGATGTGTCCCGGGTTCAATGATTGCATGGGTAATGTACGTATTGTTCCGACTGGATGATGTGTCACGGGTTCAATGACGAGCCCACTATCCGCATGGATGAGCATCCCCGGGGTGAAGTTTACATTCCATACATCCATGCATTTAATAAGACTGCATCTACCGTGTTTTGGATTTATCTGGATGTTTATACTATTTCTTACCTAATGCGGCGGTGTGTAATCTTGAAGGGAGTTCACACTGAGTTGACCACTCATCCATCAAATAAATATAACCGTACAGGTAGCACAGGTGGCTTAAGTGATTTTCAGATTCGGGCTGATGAGGAGTCGGGTTCAAGTGCCAGAGTTGCATGACTGTATGTACCTTGAGAAGCTGAGGGGTCTTGTGGCTCAAATTTACATGCATTCTACTATTTCTCATGTATTGTATCATGTAATTCTTGTATTTGTTAATTTTGGAGACATTGGTTTGTATAAGTCATTATGGGCAACCACTTGTATATTCTAAATTAAATTTGAAATTTCCCTTTATGCTTACTTGTCCATTCTACGCTCATCTACTTACTCTGATGAAAGATAAAAGAAAAAATATACTCAACTTTGACCATCCTTTAAGGTTAACACTCGGGTTTTTGGAAAACGAGTCGTGTACTCGGGTCCTGAAAAGTCGGGGCGTTATAAGTCAAGTGCATACTCAACCAGTCGTGGCACGACTGGTCGAGCATGTATTCGACTAGTCGTGTAGCGCGGGTTGATGCTTTATTTGGGAAAAAAAAATTCCTTTTTGTTCATTGTGGGTTTCTTCTCCAACGAGTCCTAGGTCGACCGGTCGAACCCATCTTCTTAGTTCTTCAAGGTTAGTGCTTTATTTCCATTTTCCTTGTAGATTCAAGTTCATATCACTCCTTTTAAAAAAAAAAAAAAATCTTTGACGTGATTTATTTCTTGTTTCATTGAGGTTTTTGGGGTTTTCTTCTCCAAAATTTGATTTTGAGAGCCCACTGTACTTCTTTTTGCAACCTCTTGGTTCCTTGATTTTCTAGTTGCAAATGGAAGGTAGAGGCAAAAAGAAAACTTCTCGTGGTCCTTCAACTTCTAAATTTACACCTATCACAGTACGCCACCTTCGGTCATCCGAATATGATCCCTCCTATGTGTGGGATATTAGGTTGCGCAATGTTACAGTTGAACGACCTGTTCATGTTGAATATCTTGCTCCGTTTGAGATCCTTCCTCTTCTCCAATCTGTAGGATGGGATAACATTCTACATTGGGGTGGGCCAGCATACCGGTCTATTGCACAAGCTATGTATTTTTGAATTTTCAACTGAAAATATAACATTTACAATTGCTACTAGAGAAGGTTCAGTTGAAATAGACAGACATTTGATCTCTAGTCTAATGGACATACATGTCAATGATGAAGGTATTTCCATTAACACTTTAGTAGCTAAACTATCTAAATTAGAAAAACGTATGCTTACTAGAGAATTGTGCAATATAGATGTGCAATGGAGTACTAATGGAAATGCGCTTGCTTCAAAGTTTTTGTTACCCAGATAAAGAGTCCTTCACAGGATATTCATTTCTAATGTTTATCCTCATTCTGGTAATAAAACCGAACTCACTACTTTCATGGTTCGGATTCTTCATTCCATCGTCTCTGGTACTTCTGTATGTCTTTCTTCTTTAATCTGTCATTGCATCATACAATTTCGTCTCCATCCTGGACACAGTGATATCCCTTTTGCTTATCTGATGACTGTGTTAGCCACCCATTTATTAGTGGCTATGCCTGTTGGAGATGCTCCCATTCAACACCTAATCTTTAACAACTCTAATATAAACAAAATAAATCTGAGGTTGGCCGCAGGCCAAGTCAATGTGGGTGTTGGAAGAGCTGCTGCAGTGAATGAAGAAGAAGGTGATTTACCTCCATATGACATTAACATGGACGATATATTTGATGAGATCGAATCCGACTCAGCAGATGATCCTGACTATCAGCCATCCGACTTTGATGCGTGGTTGCGCTCACTTGAGGAGAAGGTAGAGAATATGAATGTGTCCCATGATTTGCAGTTCAAATATATGCGCAAATATCTTAGGCGCCCGAACAAGGGACTTCATAATCTTGATCCTACCATACCTGCTCCTTCTTCAGGATCTGATTAGTGTTTTCTCATATGGATTGTAATAACTCTTATAATACTTCGCTTTCTTTTGGTTTGTGGGATTGAATTTGGTTGAACTCTGTTGATGTTGGTTGGTTATACTTGAACATGATTTGCTTATGGATTTCTAATATTGTTATCTTGCTCTATTATTCCTCACTACACTCTTCTTTTTCTTTCTTATCTACTTCTATTTATTGGTTTCTTCCTTTGTCATATTGTGACAAAAAGGGGGAGAATTTTGTCATGCTTGATATATGGTTGTGATGTATGGCATGTTGATTGTGGACATGTAGCCTTCTTTGTGTAAGGGGGAGGAGTAAGTAAGGGGGAGTATTGTTGGAGGAATTGATGCATGCTTTGTTTTGACCTGTTTATAACTGGTGCATGATTCTTTAACTAGGTTGACTGGTTTATATTGATAATTGGTGCACGATTCTTTGTGCGTATAATGTTTATGTTATTATGAAGTGTGTTTTGTTACAAATTTGACAAAGGGGGATATTGTAAGTGCTATAGTTTCTAGCTCTTATGATTGCCAAATTTTGTAGTGTCAAAACCTCTTGAAATCTGTGTCTTGTATAACACAGATATATTCAAGACAGTGCATCTCATGTACAAGGACAATGGTCTTTACTTCAAGATCTTCAAATGCAAGATTATTTGTTCATGTTCAAGTACTACATCGAGTACAACATCAAGTACGAATTCAAGCTTTCAAGCTTCAAAAGTTCAAGTTTTTCAAGCTTCGTACAAGTGAAGAAAAAGTTTCTATAGTTTGATCCTCAAGCTCAAGCTTCAATGTTAGTCAAATTCAAGCTTCAGAAGTCTTGAGCTCAAGCTTCTACAAATGACAAGATTTCAACCGTCGTGAACTTCAAAGATCGTCTATCAACCGATGGAAAAGAAGTTTCAATGTTCATACATCATGTATAAGGTATGAATGACCCTAGATTGATCATAGGGTAGGTCATTTTGTATACATAATTTAGGGTAGGTCATTTTGTATACATAATTTAAAATGGTTCAATTTACAAGTGAATAGACTGTTTCTTGACTAGTCTTGGACTTTGTTTGACTAGTCCTAGCACTGGCTCGACCAGTCCTAAGTTTGTTACTGATTTTCGAGAATTTTTGTTAAAGCTTCAACCAGTCCTGGAGACTTCTCGACTGGTCGTGTGAACAATGCTCGACCTGTGCTCGACCAGTCCTGCAGCCTCGACTCAAAGTCCAACAACTAAATTGTGTTCCACACGACCAGTCGTGGACAGGTCTTGACCAGTCGTGGAGGCCACTTGACTGGTCGAGCAGAGACTAGGACCAGTCGTGGAACGACTTTATCCTATCACGCTCAAAATTTCAAAAATTTGTTGGTCCTACGACCAATCGTGCCATTCTCAGGACCAGTTGAGAGTACGGTTTTTGCAACTATAAATAGAGTACGAATTTCAGAGTTTGATATTCAATTCAAGCTAAATCAATACGCCGCTCTGAGAGACAAGTTAGTGATATTATTAAGCTATTTAGTGGTCATTTATATTCTCTTTAATTAGCTTTCTTTATATTTGATTTTGTATTCTGCATTCCAATTATATTTGAAAGAGGGATTGAAGTATTCCCATTTCTTGGAATCGAAATCAAATCAAGTTAGCCCAAGGTGATTTAATTTAAAATCAATCTAGAACCTAGAACCATTTCATAAGTGAGTGTGGACATTGAACTTCTACTCCGATTTGGTTCTTCCGGGCAGCATTTAAAGGAGAATATCCTGGTATTTTACATTATTGTAAATTTTTATCTTTTGGTTTCATTGAGATTGTGCCAGAAAAATCTCTCTGTTTTGGTTTGTCTGAGGTGATCCAGAAAACTCAGAGTGTGGGGTTTTTGAATTGTGTAAGCCCACTTGAAAGACACAATTGTGAGGGTTTTAGGTGAACCTTGAAAAACCTATTTTCATAGTGAACGCTAATATCCACTGTGTGAGGATATTAGGAGTGGAGTAGTTGTGTGGCTGTTTTTCTAAACAGTTTGTGTACACACAAGCGAACCACTATAATTTTCGGTCTTGTGGATTGATTGTTTATTTCCTTTTCTGGATGTTTGTAATTTCCCTTTTTGTATTTGTGGAGAATGTTGTAACTTCTTTTATGCAAGTGTGGGAATGTTGTAATAGCTTAGATTTCATTCCTTGCTATTTATTTCTTTATTCCTCTGTATCAGTTTGAGTTTTTGATACACAGACCTTTCTAGGAATCAGGTTGTCCTACCATAAATCTTTGGTTTTTGGTTTAAGGTTGTCTTTAGAACAACATCCGTATCAATCTCTCAATACTTGTACATTTGAGGTTGTATTTAATTTCAGCATTGTGAGATTGTTTATTGCTATCAGTATTTATATTTGTTTAAATTCCACTGTTAATTTTTAATTTGGCATAGTCGTATACACCCCCCCCTTTAGTTTTCAGAGCCAACACATCATCACCCACTTCCAACACATTGTAGCATTAATGTTTACTACCCTCTTCTTTGTACTTGGCATTGGACGCTTGTAATTTTTTTAAACATCGGCATGCATAGCCACTATTTGGTTTTCCATATTTTCCATAGTAACACTCATTTGCAGTAACTTCGACAAATAGACCAAGTCGAGTGTATGCTTGGGAACTAGAGCATATACAACCTTAAATGGGGACTTGCCAGGGACGATTATGCACGTTGTTGAAGGCAAACTTTGCATGACCTATGGTAAGATCCCACTATTTAGGATTATCACCAAAGATACAACTTATGAAGTTCTCGAGCGTACGATTCACTACTTTTGTTTGTCCATCCGTTTTGGGTGGTAAGCACTGTTAAACTGCAATGTAGTGTCAAATCATCGCTATAAAGTCCTCTAAAAGTGACTAAGGAACTTGGTATCGCGATCAAAGGTAATTGTTTTGGGGACACCATGCAGTCGCACGACCTCTTCAAAGATAGATTGGGTACGTTGGTCGCATCGAGAGTCTTCTTACACGGAATGAAATGGGTCATTTTAGAAAACCTATCAACCACCACAAATGCCAATCCATACTTGTTGGGTCTGTAGATGACCTAGTAAGAAGTCCATTATCCCACGTTTCGTTCTTATACAAGTTGTCCATCCCATCATTCATCGTTGCTTTCCAATTTTCACCATCTGGCTCATCAAGCACTTCCTGAAAAGTAGACGGATCCCCCTCACCCGTAATGAGGGCAAATGCAACATTTGAGTCATCCCTGCATCTCGTTGGTAACCTACAATCTCGTAGCAGATTCCTTTTTCACAGATGACTGCTCCACTTTCTCCTATACGTGTGTCTGCGTCTCAGTATCAGCCTGGGTCTCATCTCTATCTAATTGAACGTCCACAACAAACTTTTTCACTTCCTTGTGTTCGTCTTTACGGAACAAGGATCCTTCGTCGAATTTGACATCACGACTCAAGATGATTTTCTGCATGGCCCGGTCATATAGCTTGTACCCCTTCACACCACCACTATAGCAGACAAAGATGTACTTTTTAGCCATTTGGTCTAGCTTATCTCTCTCAATTGACAGTACGTGAGAGTAAGTATCGCAACCAAATACACGCAGTCTCAAGTAGTCTACCTGCTAACCACTCCACACTTCAATAGGATCAATTCACAAGTAACACGTCGTGTTAACGGCCACAGTACACAATTCATTGCACAACCCGACATTATTGATCATGCATCGGGCCCTCATCAAGAGAGTCTGATTTATCCACTCAGGCACACCGTTCTATTCTAGTGTGTGGTGCACTATCATGTGCCTCACAATCCCTTCATCTTTACAATACTGAGAAGCGAATTCTCCACCATTATGTGTGCTCAATACTTTCATCTTCTGCCCTGATTATTTTTCCACCATCATCATCCACTGTTTGAAGTTGATGAAAATATAATATTTATTTTTCATAAAAGAAACCTACAATTTTCTGGAATAGTCTTCAATGAACGTGACAAACCATGACGACCCTCCATCCAAAACCATGGACGACAACCCCCATACATCATAATGCACATAATCTAGAATCCCCTTACAAACATGTTTTCCAAATTTAAAAGACAACCTCGGCTATTTACTACATATATAATGCTCACATATACTAAAATCAATTATTTTAAAAGCTAGAATTAACTCACAGTTAGAAAGTAACTTAATGCCCTGCTCGCTCATGTGGACTAAGCGTGCATGCCACATGCGTGTAGACGTGGAATCCGCTACAGATGTTGCAGCTCCACCCGATGAAGTATTCCCGATTAACCTGTAAAAGTTTCCATTTCTCTGCGCCTTCATGATTATGAGTGCCACTTTTGGAACTTTAAGGACACGAACAAATTCGATGAATTCGCACCCTAGTGCCTCGAGTGCTCCTAGAGATATTAAAATCTTCCTTAAATCAGGAACATGTCTCACTTCGGTCAAGATACGCTCCATGCTATCAAACATCTTGATGTGCATCGATCGATATATGGTTAGATGCCTGGATGAAAAGACAAATGGTCCAGATGAAGTGATAAAGATGGAACTTAAATGTGTTCATAATCATGTTGAACACAACTACTGGAGTCATCTTTATGATATTGTGGCCCACATGATGAATGGTCCACATCAAGGTGGGCCCACATAATGCACGGTCACATCAAATGTGAGCCCCACATGATGGATGGCCCATAATCATCACAAAATCCTTCCTTTATTTGCCATTTTCATGTGGTGCACATCAAAGTGCGATCCCATATAATGATCAATTCACATCAAGAGGGCCCCACCTGATGGACAATCCAAATAAATGGGAACCAAATAATGGATGGTCGACATTGGAGGTGGGACCACATGATGGAAGCTTAACATCAAAGGTGGGCCCCACATGATGGACAATCCAAATAAGTGGGAACAAAATAATGGATGGTTGACATTGGAGGTGGGACCACATGATGGAAGCCTAACATCAAAGGTGGGCCCCACATGATGGACAGTCTATGGCAAAGGAGGGATCCACATGATGGAAGGTGGACATAAAAGTTGGGTCCCACATGATTGATGGCTCCATCAAAATGTGGCCCCACATGATGGACTATCCACATCAAGTGGGATCCACATGGTGGATGGTGGACATATAAAAGGTGGGTCCCACATGATTGATGGCCCACATCAAAATGTGCCCTGCATGATGGACTATCCACATCAAGTGGGCCACACGTGATGGACGGTCCACAACAATGGTGGGACCCACATGATAGATGGAGGACATTAAAGGTGGGCCTGCATGATGAACGACCCATATTAAAGGTGAGGCCCCACATGATGAATGGCCCACATCAAGGTGGCCCACATAATGCATGATTCACATCAAAGTGGGCCCCACATGATGGATGGTCCACATGAAAATGTAGCCCAACATGATGGACAACCCACATCAAAGAGGGGCCTGTATATGGATGATTGACATCAAAAGTGGGCTGACATGATGAATGACCCATATTGAAGTTGGAGCCCCACATAATGAATGGTCCACGTCAAGGCAAGCCCACATAATGGATGGAGTGGGCCTCACATGTTGGATGTCCCACATCAAAGTGTGCCCCTTGTGATGGACAGTCCATATCAAGTGGGCCCCACCTAATGGATGGTCCACATCCAAGGTCTCTCATGATGGACGGCCATATCCAAAGTGCAACATGTGGATGATCCACAAAAAAGGTGAGCCTTGCACGATGGATGATGGGCATAAAAAATGGGCCCCACATGATGGACAACCCACTTCAAAGGTGGGGCCCATGAGATGGACACATCAAATGTGGACTCCATGTGATAGATAGTAGACGTTGAGGGGCCCACATAAAGGGCAATTAGTATTGATGGTTGCCCCACATGATGGATGACCTACATAAAGGTGGGCCCCACATAATGGACTGTCCACATCAAAGGCCAACCCCTAATGAAGAATAGTCCACATCCAAGATAGGCCTCGCATGATGGATGCCCCACTTTGAAGGTTTGGTTCACATGATGGACAATCTACATTAAAGGTATGATCCATATGATAGACGATCCACATCTAATGTTGGACATTATAGCCATCCATTCTCTTGCCATTGGGGCACAGTTCATCTATGGTGAGATCCACCAAAATAACCATCTAGATTGCTCTTATAATGGCTTTAAACATCAATTATCCTTAAAAAAAACTCTTTTTTGAATATTTTACCAAACATGCCGATTTTAAATTAGAACTTTTTTCGAGTTTTAAAATATGACTTTACCGAACAAGCTTATAATTTACAACAAGAGAGAGAAAAAAAAGAGTTTATTAAAGTAGCTCTTATTTGAAAAGCTTCTATTGAATTAGAGTTTTTTTTTTTTTTTTTTTTTTTTTTTTTTTTTTTTTTTTTTTTTTTAATTTTAAATTAACAAAAGTCCCAAAAGGATGGGGAGTATATTCCATGAAAAGGAGCCTTTACAAGACATTCGGGCCAAGGCCAGATGAGCAAGCCAAATATACATATGGAACTGTATTCTAAGGATCAATTAGAGTATAGATACCGAATGAGCCCTAACAATGGCAATTCAATTCAATAACACATCCAAAGCAAGCATAGGAGAAATTATTCTCTAATAAACGTAGCGGTTTCTTTTTCCATTCCCGTATAGTACGAGCATACCGGCCGGCTTTGTATATGTAGGGTGCCAAAACCATTTATCATCTTGTTGATACCATCGTTTAGAAACTCGACTTGACTTGACACCGTATCGTTTTGGGTTAAGCCGAGTAACTGGTTCTTAGTTTTTCCAGTATTGAATCCCTCTAATTGGTAACATTTGATATTTAAAATATATAAATATCATATTCTCGGCATGTCAAGTCTGAGTTTTTCTTTAACAAGGTTTTTTCTAAGTTTCCCGAGTTCTATTGAGTCAACTCAATTGGGTTAACTGAGTGTTGAACAAGTCACCGAGTCGAACAGAATTGTGTTTTAAATTCATTATTATATCTAATCAATTTACTGAGATGAATTGAGTTTTTTTTTTTTCAAACTATGCTATCTATCCCTGTTAGTACAGAAGGTAAAAGAAATGTGGTCTTTTATTAATATACAACTCAAGCAAGCATATGTTGCATGGAATCATGCAATCGACCATCAATACATCTAGCATCAAGTTTCAGGAGAATAGCATGACTACATTGGAGGAGGTCCTAGGTAATGCTAGTATCATCTCACGAATATTTGTTTGTATTCTTAAATCTTTCAATCCCTGCCTAAAACGAATACAAACTTTCTCCAAGGCCTTTGCATTCTTGAGAAAAGCTTTCAGAAACTCAATTTCATTCTCATGTCCACCAAAGTGCCTAATCTCAACCTTCTTGAGGTGATACATCGTACACTTGAACACCGACTGCCCGGATTCTATATACTCTCCCCAATTGAACATGCACCAGTACCGGCGATAAAGCTAAAAGCAGACCAAAAATAAAGTTAAACAGTAGAAGTAATAGATTATCCAACAGTTGAATGAAAATTTCAAGAGGTTTTGACATGTAGCACCCTCTCCTTTAGTCCAAAGTAAAATAACACCCTCACCTTATATTTTCCCAATATAATAAAAAATCACCCTGCCATTTATTTTTTGGACAGAAAAATTAATTATGGTTACATTAGTGAACTCTTTCTTAGAAATGAGATTTACCCCTCCCAAATCCCTAAAATCCTAATGTAGATCGGGTCTTAGACACTTTCATGTCCAAGATGGACCAGAGAAGGCCTGTTCAAAGGTGAAAGTAATCAGGACCGTCAGAACCCTAAAGCAGGCATATCTTGCAAATCGGAATAAGCTATTCAACGTACCATATATGATTTTGAGGGAGGAGAAGCTACTTTTGCCACCCAACCCTGCTATGCCAGGTTGCCCATGCCAAATTTGCGAGATTCCATCAGATCGACGGTCGAAACTCCATTTTTATTTCGTTTTTCCTATTTATAGTAAGTTTTAGTTCGATCATAACTCTTGATTCTTTGAGCTTTAGGAGTCGTGCCCAACATGAAAATGGCTTAGAAAAAATTAGGAGAATAACATGGTAGGCAATATTGGACACTTATTATTTTTGGCCAAAAACCAAGCAGTCTAGTAGAAATCATGACCTAATATAAATAGTAAGTTTACTGTTTATGGTAAGTCATGTTTTTTAGGGAGTTTGAGTTGAAATTTGATTCTGAAACTTCTTCCTAGGTTTGATATCACTATTTAAAGGATCGTAAATTTATTTATTTTTATCATCAATCAATTTATTCGAATTTATTAAAATTTATTTCAATTTTCTATATTTCCTCATGGATTCAAGGAATCTTTGTGAGGAATCCAAAGAAGCTCTGTAGATTCGGAGTAATTATCCCCTTGAGGGAGACGGTGATTGACCTCATCACGTCCAACCCTTGTCAAATCCCAGCCTTAATCCTAACAACTCTTGTCTCTCTTCTCCCAAACCTAGAATCTAACCAGGGATAAAAAAAAAAGGGGGTGTTTGCCCTTTAGTCAACAGTTAAGTATAACTTATTACAAATATAGCAAAATATGATTTTTAACCAAATATAGAAAATGAAAGTTGTTATTGCGAAAAAAGCACAAACGAGGGCGTTATCTGTCTTTGAGCCAAAATGGAGGGTAACTATCTTACAAAACCTTTAATTATAAATACCAAATAATCAAAATAGAAAGGGCATGGTGATTACCTTAACAATATCTATGACCAGAGTTTCTAAGTTGGGACAGCTCTTAAGTAAGAAGATTATCACATGGATTTGGTCTTTGTTAGGCCGTATACTTAGCTTTAGGAACCTCAGATGAGAAAATGAAGTAGGCATGCATTTCAATAAATCTTGCCCTGTTGACAGAAGCTTGGAACATAAAACATTACGAATGAGTATAATCCATAATCTACATTAAAGATCCATAATATTCATTTCAATAAGCTGAGTCCCACGATGGTCATCCAAGTTCCCATCTGCAAAGATAGTTGACCAACCATCATGCGACTACAAGGTTTTCCTGAGTCTCACAGACTCAGCGTAAGGTTCCTTTTTTGACAAGGCTAATAATCATTTATGGAAGATTATACGGTTGAGCCACAGAAAGAGAGTCTGGTGGAACCATCTCTCAACGCTTGGGGTGTTTGTGACCATCTGTCTAGTTGGCCATTCAAAAGATACATAGATCAGATGATCTTTAACATCTAATCAGTGGCTTTCAAAGTAACAGTAGGAAATGGAAGTTGTCAATAGCCAAACATCTAGTACAGGGAAGTGAGGAAAGTTGATAGATTGGGTTGTCTACTAAGTATGAATTTTAAAACGTGTGCTATCTAAAGTTGGGGCCCACTGGATGGACCGACCTTATTAACACATGTGATGTAGAGTAAAGGCTCCACCGTATTGCGGTTCTTCGATGCTCAACCATACCGCCTCCCATCATTTATACCATAGAAATATGTTCAAGGAAAATGCTTCCATATGCCTCCCATTATTTCTCTAAGCTAGGGAACAACCTGACACGGATGAAATCCACGCCATCCATCCAGGCACACCTCCATTGTTTGTTCTTGATCCCTAAAGTCATGCTGATTCAACACTTAGGTGTGCCACTTGAAAGAATTATACCTAAAACCTCTAAATTCACATGGTACAAGTTTCACTTGAGTTTTGGAATACTGTTATTTTTGGGTAATTCTTTCATCCTGATGAGGTACATCAGATGAATGGATTGGATGGCATACAAACACCATCATGTTGTGGTGTAACTGAGTCTGAGTTTTGGATTAGCAAGACTTTTTTGAGTTCAATGATCATTATGAGGCAGCATACTTAATGGATGGGTGGATCTCATGAAAGTTCCACCCACGTAGCTCTCAGCTCGTGAATATAACCTCCTAGATACCTACAGTAGGTAGGCTAGCACAGTTCTTATATTTGATGAAGGATGAAGAAAGGAAACATACCTCAATGCATGAAAAGGATAATGTCATAAATCTTGCATTGCCAAGCCCTCCAAGAATCTTAAGCACAAGGTAATGATGATCTTCCTTCGTCGAATAAGAATAAGGCGATCCTTCAATCTTAATGACTGCATTAACTAAAGATGAAAGGTTCTCTAGATTATAGTTTTGTGCCATGTAACTTGCATACTTAAAAAATAAGAGATTAGGTGCATTAACCTTAATCTCACACCCATTCAAACCATGACAATCACAAATAATCAAGCTCTTCAGTCCATAAGCGCAAATGGTTAAAATCTTGAGATTGTCCATCCTACATCTCTCGAATTTCAAATTTTCAAGGACAGGACATCCTGTAAAGAGTCCCTCTATAAAGAGATCATCCGAAATTTCCACCTTCGCGAGATGCAGAGTTACAAGACCATTCAAAGTCACTGTAGGGGGCAGTTTGAGCAGAGAAGAGTTTAAGTTCAGTTTCAAGACCATCAAAGATTCATAAGTAAATAACCAACAAGGCAATTTCGACGCTTCGCCTACTGGGAAGTCAAGATCAAGCTCCTGGACCTTGTGGCCCACTGCAAAGCCAATCCATGCGTTGACATGTGGGGTATATCTGCCACATAATCCAAATGAGAGACAGAATTTTTCTATATTCAAACCGTTATGAAGTGAGAGAGCCTTGTTGACAAAATGCACGAATTGTTCTTGTGTGCGTCTATTTCTTGAGAAATGGGTGAAGTTGAAGTCCAGAGTGGTGACGGACGACCAAACATGCCTCCAACTTCTCGATAAAAGCATTGTCATAACAGCATCTTCCATTTGAAGGAAAGAGACAATGTGCGTACAAATTCCTTCGGGTAAATTAATGATTCTATCTTCATTCTCAGGTGCCGTTGCCTCGTTTGGAGAAGAGTTTTCTTCCATCAGCATTGCCCTTATTTGTTTCAAGTATTCTATGCTCTTATGTCTAAGTAACTTCTTACCATAATAACACTTGAATTTCCCTGTCACATACACAATTTGGTAGTGGAGAAAGTTTCTTCTTGGTTTCGCTTAGGCATGCTCTATAGTCAGAAGGCCCTATAAAAATGGAGAGTTAGTTGATACTCTAGCAATCATATATAGTCTATGATGCTTGATATGCAAGTACTCTGAAATGATACATGTGAGCATACATTAGCTCACACTCCACGGGGCACTCGTGACCTCAATGTTGAAACACACTATCTACCACGAGCCATGGGTTGGAACCACAAAGTCAGATTGGTTAATCAATCAAAATCTTGGATTGGTTAATCAATTCATAACTATGATTTGTGGACACTTGTTCGTGAAATAGAACCATTAGATATTTTCTGTTGCAAACCGTCAAATAAATTTCCACCATTCTAGTAACCATGTAATTAAAAAAGCATGACTTTTAGTTCTTGATACACCAAAATGTGGACCATTAATTTTGGATAGTTATTTATATTTAATTGTATGCCACATGCAATCGCTTTATTAGTAGTTTTTGAGTGTTTGTGTATTGTCTGCAACACTACCGGGGTGATGTTGGTCTCTTACAAAATGGATGCCTATGAGTTTGTTTGCCTCCGTCATGGTTCAAGGTCCAACATGTCTAACCACCAATATTGGATATACTTCATTTTTTGGGATCATCGCATGAAATGATCTATCAAAATGGATGGACAGTGTGAATGTAAGTAAAAGGCCCCACAGTAAGGATCCATCCACGTCAGTTCCACCAAAGCCACGCCTAATTAGAAAGGCCTTACGTATAAGGGTGGATATAAATTTGATTTTGATAGTGTGTTTGCCAAATATGTTTACTTTCTTTAGACAATTCTCAATGAGCAGTTCCAAAAAACTATTTGTTTTATAATCAATCCACTTCCTAAACGCATCACCAAACTGGCCCTATTGGAAAAGGTAAAATTATATAGGTAATTTTAATTATTTCTTCACACTAAAATAAATTGTACAATAGACTGCATTGTGATAACTCATGTAACTTATTTATTTTAATGAAAATAACAGGAATATATACAAGAAATGAAAGGTATGTAGAGATTTGGAGAGATCTCAACACATACACATCTTTAACAAATTATAAGGAAATATGCTACCCTAGAAGATTAATCTACTCTAATATTAATTAAAAGAATAGACTACCTCTTTCTCTTCTCCTTGTTCTTCTCATAAGCTAAGCAAGCAGATAAGAAATTCAAAAGCCTTTCTACAATTTATGCATTTTCCAATCCAGATGAAGATATGCTTAAACTTTTGGTAATGATAAATGACTTTGGGTTGACATGCCTTCCTTAGTTAAATATTAGGACGGTTATTTGATAGTCTGGCAGGGTATGATGTTTGATACTCTGGCATTTAAAATTTACACGTAGCATATATTACCTCAAAGTAAACCGTGTAAATTGTAGAGCCAGCCGTAAGTAAGTCATGCTATAAGAATTAGATTGGTTGAAGAATACTGACTTCTGATCTATAAATAAATGACCATTGGATAATTGCATCTCAACCATTCAATAAATGACCACCAATCCGATAGGTATCAAATAAGTATCATTTTTTTTTGTTTTTGATACATCCAAACTGGTACTCATAATTTTGGACAGTTAAATTTAGATTATTTGTACAGTTTTTCAATGCCTCCGTTTCATTCATCACACTCTGCCAGAGTACGATATCGAGGGACTTGTCACTAGCACCTTGTATTACAATTGTTTAGTAATCAGGCCGGCATCACCATATATTTTTATATTTGATGCTCTCTGCCATTGTGCATCGTAGGTTATATTTGCCTGAATCCTGACCGTCCAAGTAGATGGGGCATAGCCCCAAGAACCAAAATGCTTTGGATGATCAAGATCTCTGATTAATGAACTTTTTGGTGAATTTCTGTGTGCGTTTTAGCCATTGGATGTCCACCGTTTATCTGGTTAAGATAATGTATTCGGCTTTATGTATGAGCTACCAATGTGGGGGTTGATGATTGTTTGGTGGTCGTCAATGTCATGTGCACAATGGCAGTGTGCATGTGTATAGACAGCAGCGACACTCATCCAGACCATGCACCAAGGCTTTCTCCTTACCACCGCCCAAACACACCCTAATAAAATTACGTAAGGCCACCCTGATGTGTGAGATTAAATCCGGATGGACCATCCAATTTTTGAAGTCGAAAAACGTTGGGACCTCAAATATCAGGTTGATCTGGCCATCGGGTGGACCACATTGATCAGATCAAATTGATTCTTTAGCCTTACTTTGATTATTTGTAGATGGGCCAATGAACAGTTTGGATCTGACCTGTGTACCTCAAGTGGACCATAGATTTAGATATAGAAATTTCCACGAGTTGAGTTCTGGAGTCTGTCAATCGAACCTAGAGGATCGTCGGTCCAACCAACAAAGAGATAGTAACTAAAATTTGACAGAGCATATACTTTATTGGTTCGGGTCAATCCAACCTATATACTGTAGGTTCGACTTGTAGGTCCGACCTAGAGGTTGTAGGTTTGACTCATAGGTCCAACCTACAGATTTTAGGTCCGATCGACACAGTAATATGGATTGATTTCATTACAATTTTTTAAATCTAATTTATTAAATTAGTAAACTTATGATTCATAATTAATATTAATTAATGGGCTATTTAAATAAAAAGCTAATGGTGGAGATCACTTGGATTCGAGCAAGTTACACTTGAGATTGGGATTTTATTATAAACCTATTATTAAGGGTTGGATCTGAAAGAATCTAATTGGATTATATCGTGGACCCAATTTGAAAACTGATTCTGACCTTGATCGATTAAAGGTGGGCCCCATCATATGAATTCTTATAAATTAAAAAAATAATTGTCATTGGTAAACTATATTTAGAAAATGCATGATTCGATTTGTCTAACTATAGAACTATCTATTTTCTGATTACATTGATTCACATGTCTCAATGCCTGTGATGTGTTGGTTGTAAGTTGGTCCTTTCTAAATGTATAAATCAACGTGTTTAAAATTGTGAAATTACCATAGAATATTAACATCATGAAAACACGACCCATGCCTAGTTTATCCTTGGAGACCTCCTGGAAGAAAAGTTTATCTTAATAGCCTTACTTCCAGATGCAGGCCTTACCCAAGCCTATAAAAAGGTTGAAGGCTGCCCAAGTGGTAAATGTGGGCCTTATCTATGCCTACCAAATGATGAAAGCCTCCCCATGAGGTGGATGAAATCTCACCTGAAACACTTATATATTTCACATATTTCAACATGACAAATAACTATTTATTATTATGTTTATTGTTCTATGTTAGTGGTAATGTGGAATAACCATGTTGGCAATTCTCTTTACGCGTGGCCAATTTACATTTTATCGATGAAAAACCATATGGATGCAACCAAGGCCAAATAGTTGGCACAAGAACACAAGGATATGGTTGAGCTGGTGAATGACCCACGGGACACATGGTCTTATTTGACGTAAGAAGAGTTGGTTGCTTTGGAATAATTTATGCATTGTTCATTCATATTGATTAATTAGGACATACTCGTTATTCCTTGAATTAATTTTTGATTAATTGTTAGATTACATGAGCGCATGTCATTATTTATATTTTGCATGAATTTGATTTACACCAGACATGGAGTTACAAATCTGTGATTTGAATATTTATTTTACATTGAATAATGACCCCAAATGGGTGGGTCATATGACCTTCGATCCTCCAATACTCGAGTATTGGGTGTCCTCAACCATTACTAGGGGTTTTTTTTTTTTTTTTTTTTTTTTTTTTTTTTTTTTTTTTTTTTTTTTTTTTAAAAAAAAAATCGGTTGAGTGCTCACCTGTATATTTACACATGCCATGAGTGGTTCTAGAGAGTGAGCAAGACCCTGATTTATAAAACCCTGAATATAGTTTACCATTTGAATCCGAGTAACTTAGAAACCTGCAAGTGAACTTGAACCCTGAAGCCCTAGAATTCCAATAGACGAGGTACATGGGTATATAGCGCCATGTGTTGGTTTACCAAATCCCCTGATGCCAATTGTGGGACCTGAATCATCATGCATAGCTAAGTATAACTTGTACCTAAATCTAGTTAACCAAGCCTTCAGTCCCCGTGCAACCTAACCAGTCTGTTGGCCTGTCCTGCAAACCAAGGATAATCGAGGTCCCACCAATTCTGTGTTTAAACCCTAGGCCAACCCATGAAACCCAATTGAACAATTTCTTAAACTATAGACCGACAAAGTACCCCCATATTGAGTAAAAACTAGGCTATGTTGGTTCGACGGAGCTAGTTATTGGTCTGACCAATCTCAGTAGCTTTGGGAACCAAAAAAATCATATTTTGTCGGTGCGACTGACAGTTTTATCAGTCCCCATCTATTCCTCCCAGTCCGACCGATTTTACCCATCAGCCCAACCAATAGGCTATAGATTTGCACTTTTTAATACACTCACAATTCATCCAACTGGACCCTCGGGGCTATAAAAGCCCTTAATTTTGATTTTCATCTCATCCCCATTTCGCAACCTTGAGAGAGAGGATGTGTGAGGGGAGGTCGATTGCCACCTTGGGCCCAATACCCCAACGCACATGGGTTATCCAGATCCCATCTGACTAGAGAATCTTCGAGTGTAGGCAGTGTAGAACTTGTCCAAGCCCGGTGGCTCACCTTTCAGCCCTTGCATGTAAGCTTTCCTCTCATTTCTTCATCTATTTGGTGTTTTTCGTCTATTCCTTAGTTTTTTTTTTTTTTTTTTTTTTTGAATTTTGAAATTCTAAACTTAAGATTCTTGCATGTTAGATTTCGAGCATTCCGACTATCTAGAGATGCAGTTTGGTTGCACGCGCACGCCGCATGAGGGCATGATGGTGTTAGACCATTTGATTATGGCCGAGTTTGGGGCTGCGTCGCCATAACAAACCAACTTAGGAAATCAAGTAGCATGATTGTCCTAATATTTTCAATTCAGGTTAATTTTGATTCTAACCGTAGGTTATGATGTTAAGATTAAATTTCCCCTAATTTACCCTAACTGGCGACCATGGAATCCACTATCGTAGTAGGACGATCGTGCTAGAGGGCTTACTAAAAAAACACTCGAAGCTACTAAACTCCTTTGGTAGGACTAGAGGTAAACTTGTTATTCAAGTTCCACCTTACAACTGAATTATACACATTTATAGATGAAGACATTTTGACCAGACAATTATTGGGATGGATTCAAAATAAGTTGAAGTCCAGAAGTTTATCGCGAATGAATCTTCAACAAAGACTTGTCAGATTCGAAGTTGAAGTTCAAAATTTTATCTTAAATGAATCTTTAAACAGAGGCGTTTGTCGTCATCTTCTACAGTAACATTAATAGTGACTTTTTGTTATAGTAACTCTGATATGAAAATCCAGTCCTTGTCGGCTTTGTCGGCTCTAGGGCCTTATTGTCGATGCTCGGTGGCTTGTCGGCTCCAAGGCTTCATTGTATTGAGTCAAGAAAAAGCATCTTTGACTCTGAAGCTGCCTGAGTTGAATCAAAATTATATTCTCCCTGGCGAGAGGATCTCACTTGACTCAGGACTTGACCTTTAAGTAGGGATATTTCATCACGTAGATTCTTGATCTCCTTAATTAGGGCTAATTGTTGTTGAGTATTGAGCTCTGTAATAGCTGCTTCTTTGAATGATTTTTTCGGGACAGAGGCAATGGGGAGAGCTGCGAATTGAATTCATGATTGTGGTGGAGTAATGTTCTTTAAGCATGCAAAGATGTCAAACTTATCTCACTATTTTTTAAGAATTACTCTAAAAAAGAAAGTATTCTTGGGTTCATTTTGAAGTAGGGGAGGAGAGTTCCTCTGTGGATGACTCTCTCTCTCTCTCTCTCTCTCTCTCTCTCTCTCTTTGTAACGCCCTGAAAATTGGGGGTCGAGCAGAAGCCTAACTCCCGAGTTCCAACACATCACTTATGCAACATAGATAATGATGATTAAAGGCTGTCCATATTAGTGCATTAAACATGAGTGAGATTATACCAAAATAACATATCATACTCCAGGGGCAATTGAATTACGCAAGTGGAAGACCGTGATAAGTATATAGAGCATATAAGTGATTGCAAGTCCCCAGAGTATGAACATGTTACCGGGTTAAATATATACATGTATACACCAAAAATGAACAAAATGAATATACATGGGTGTTCCAAAAGTGCAAAATAACAAGTGTAATGGTATCTTATTAGCACCCCTATAACCCCGTTGATCAGAACATAGTCTATATAGACCCGCATGATAGCTGCATATAGGAGAAACCCTCCTCGTCATCATCAAAGTTCGGCTCCGCTTCGCAAGCATCGTCATCATCTGAAACTAAGACAGAGTCTGGTTAGTGTGTACAACACTGTCCCGTAACGTGGGAGTGAGTGATCAACTCAGTGGAACTATAAAGCAAAGGTTAACATGTTATCAATTCAATCAAGCAGTAATGATAAAGCAATACAATCAAACATCCCTAAGTACTCTGATTAATATAAAAAATGCTATGTATAAATGATGCATGTCCTCGCCTGCACTCCCTCTGCGATCTTCATCTCACGATCGCGCATGTCAGTCACTTCCTCAGTGCTCTACCAAACGCCAAACGGCACATGCAATGCAGTGCATGAGCGTGTTTATCAAGTTCTTATTAGTCCTTTTCATACAGCAGGATTGGGAAACTAAGGTACCTCTCTTATATCAATTCCCAAACAATAATCCATTCTAGGGTCGTCAGTCCTAGTAAATCTCATACGATAGGCAAGTTCAGGTCACTACCACCAATGCCCTACCAACTGGCAGTCTATTTTCGAAGGATCGTCACCAACCCGACTGGAGACCACAGCCAGGCTGCACCGGGGTAGGCCTATTTCATACTCGAGGTCACTCCACTAATGCCCTACCAACTGACAGTATATTTTCGAAAGCTCATCACCGACCCGACTTGGGACCACAGCCAGGTTGCACCAATGTAGGCCGACAGCTCGAATACAGTGTCTCATACCACCGTATTTGGCTCACGAGTCTAGGTTGCTCACTGGTCACTACGGGGAAGCTCGTCGCCCCAGCGTAGGCTTACAGCTCGACCACAGTGTCTCATACCACCATGCCCGACTCATGAGTCTTAGCGGATCATGGTACCATAGTTGAAACGGGTCTTTACATTGGTAAGGGGTACCTTAGGTTCAAGCAGTAGTGTTCATACATGGTGAACATACATCGGGTCAATCGGGTTACTTGACAAGCTCGACTGGTACAAGCGTACGCTGAATTAGCCAACAAGGTACCACTGTCGACGATCACCGTACGCCTTGGATTCATCGAACATGTCCAATGTGGCGAGACTAGTTCAGCCACTTAACTAGGAATTGCTACCGATTTCCTGGACTAAGTAGTAGTCCCAATTACACTTCAAACGATAGCATTTACAAGTGAAAATCAATGACAGCATATGACAACCAAATCTAAATATAAATTTCATTTGAGCATTTTAACATACACATGTTACATATGTAACCACACATAGGCCTTTCATCCATAAATCGCAGAGTAGTACGATAGATCACATAAAGGAAACTGTAACCATAGATAAGGGAATTGAGAATCTCATCTCAACACCCTCATTACATACATTTAAACAAGCACTTCCTCATTTAGGCATTTTATCAAACACTTACACTACACATTTCAACATACATATATTAGACTAGTTACAACATATCCTGGCAAGCCCTTTTACAAAGGAGTTGCCACATACACAACAAGCATATATTCATAGTTAATAATCATAGCAAGCATAGATCTAAATTCCATATTCATTCAGAGATTTTTACAAACACTTAGACTATACACTATGACATACATAACGTATGTTGGCGATAATAGGAATTAGGACAAATCCTTTCACCAAGGAGTTGTCACACACATAACGGCCATATATTCACGACGAATAATCATGGCAAGTACAAATCCAAATTCCGTACTCATTCGGTCATACCAACAAACATATGGAATATACTATTCAACATAGTTCATATATATATCTGTAAAGTGAAACAGGCATCGCATTTAGCATGTGAAATGACACCCACATCAGTTATAAATCATTAACCGGCATTGAAAGCCTTGAAAACCATAACCTAAACATTTATAGTCTGCACATTTCGCGGTAGACTCATAACGAACTCAGTTTAGACACTAAGCCTTTGTCTACGGCATAACGGTCACCTATAACAGGGAATATGTTAGATATTCCACCATCTGTTCTATTTGAATCTCTAAAACAGGTTAGGGTTAAGATTTCTTACCCAAATACAGAGTCGGAATCACCGGAATAGCTATACAGAAGCAGTAGCTAAGCACGTGGAGCGATGGAATTGAATCCGAGGAACTCTCTCCCACTTTCTCTCTCTTTCCTTCTCTCTTTGCTCTCTTCTCTCTCTTAGGTTTTTCAAATTCGTATGGAATGAGAGAGAGAGAGAGAGAGAGAGAGAGAGAGAGAGAGAGAGAGTTTAAGGCCCTTATATAGGCCCAGAACTGATGGGAATGGCCCCAAGGCCATGATATACATAGGTTATAGCCAAATAGGGGTTGTTTCGATCCAACGGAGCACTTCTAGAGGCCCCCTTTCTGCGTGCAGTCGGACTTAAGCTCCTTGGCATTAGATCTAGGTCGAGTTAAGTTTTCGGCTCGATCGGATTTATGGATCGACCGTGGCGGACCAGTTTCAGTTCAACGGTCACCACCACTCGATCAGGGCCACAAGTACACTAACATGGGTATGAAATTTTCCCTGATCCGAGAGTGTATATGGGTCAGATTCTGACGGTCTGAAAGCTTAGATTTGGCCGCAAGCGAACGGCTCAGTTTACTTAAATCTGAGTACATTTTTTGAAAAATTCGTGTTTCTCACACACTTCACTTAGGGCTCTAGTTGTGCGTTTCTGGTACCCTCTGGATTTGATTTTCGAGATGGTTATCAAGCCCAGTAAGGTGGTCCTAACCATTTGGTTTCGTAGTAATCAGACTTTCGACGCGCGGTCCAAGTCCTATACGAAGTTTCAATGTGCTCCCGGGAGCAACTGGGCTTTGAGATTGATCCTAGATTATAGGATACTGTAGCGTTAATGATCCTACAAGTTTTGGGTCTTGCAATTCGTATTTAAAGTGGTTCAAGCTAATTTCGCAGCTAATCTCGTTTAGCACTTCGTTAATTTCGTCTAATTTCTAAAGGATTTGGTCCCGAGTGATTTCTGCCTGAGGTGGTACTCGGGTCGTTGTATGGATTTTTCCGGGACATTACACACACACACTCTCTCTCTCTCTCTCTTCAGAACTGAAATTGGAGTTCATGGTCTAATTTGGTATTCCCAGCGAATAATCCATGGAAAAGTATGTTGGGTGAAACATTTCATTGTGAATTCCATTAAGGGAGGTATATATTTGTTAAATTTAATGAGAAGAACCGTTTTACATGGTTTTGGAATAACGTTAAGATTAGTGTCAAATAGAGCCCACCACCTTTGCACGAACTAATTTGGGTTGTTTTCAAATTTTGGAGCAAAACTCAAAAATTATGAGTGAGATTTTATTGAATTTTGAGAGAGAATGACAAACTCTCAACCATTTTGACAATCATAATGATTGAAAGGACATCAAATTCCTTTGGGGCTGAGGACGAATTTATTTTAGCAAAAGAGCAGGGCTTCAATTTGTAGTTGAAATTATTTTGAGAATTTTCATTTTTGAAAAGTCTATTTCTAAGAGGTTATTTGATTTCTTGGTATGGGCTATTGTCATACCCCAAACTCGGAAACCGGGCTCACAAAATTCCAGATCGCCGAATTCGACGCCAACAGCCTCCGTAGTACCCCATTCTTGGCTCCCGACACTCATATGCCAGATTTCGATCCTGGGATCCTACAAGGAGGATTTTTAACATAAAAACTTTTTTTTGAAGCATAACCAAGTTACAAAATAATATCACCACATATCCACTATAATCAAAGTGTTTGAGTACAATACGGAAGGAGAAATACAAGATAGGTATCAAAACTATAGAAGCTCTGCCACACGCTCTTGCCTCAGCTCAACTGTGTCCTAACGTCACCTGCACGCATCTATCGTGCATAAGTTTATAGAAAGCTTAGAAGGTGGTGTATGTGTGTGCGAAACGCAGGTGCTAAGTATACAATACAAGTTTATAAATCATACAATGTAGGAAATACTGACAAGTTCATGAATTATACGATATTAGAGTAAGCAGAAATACTGACAAGTTCATGAGTCATACAATATCAGAGTAAGCAGAAATACTGACAAGTCCATGAGTCATACAATATCAGAGTAAGCAGAGATACTGACAAGTCGATGAGCCATATAATATCAGAGTATGCAATGTAAATCGGCTATACAAGGTGGGGTCATGGTAAACCAAATGCCATGTACTGGGGATGCAATGCAATATGCGTTGCGGAAGAAATGACCAAGCTAGATTGTGAAGTTGGGATGATGGTACGTAGTATCCAGGCTATGGGGTCCATCACAAGAGACTTCTATCCAAACCAATCCCATACCCGAATTTAGATAGCCAGACTCAATATGGTAAACTCCTGATCTTAAGTTGGTCGTGCGCCCCAGTTGAAATCCTGGCCACTGTGAAGGTACACATAATGATTTGATTGCACACCACCAACCCGAGTGGATAATGAATTAATGAATCAATCAAATTGAGTAAGCAACTCCTGCTCAGTAAGTCTGCATATCAGTACCGTACATCTCTGGGATCATCACCGGGGTCTACTACACTCTACACCAGATTGCTACCCAAACTGGACGCGCAACCATGTAAGTGGAAGAGACCTCACTATCCACCTGGCCAATAGTCTGCCAATATCTACCCGGCACGTCGGTAGTGGACCCATTTACGAGCTAGTCAAACTCAGCCTAGCTTTACCCCCTACCCTCAGGCGGGTAAGGCCACAGCCCCTTCCAACCGATCACGACACAGTGGGAAGTACAACCTCCTGATATTCGACTTTGGAGCATCCCCTTACCACAGGGGTATAAGGACTTTCACCCACGGACATCCAACGTGCCCATATGCTAAAACCAAATATTTTTGGTGTCCCATCTGGCCGTCCACGATTTGCCTGTGGAGGCCATGGCCCTGATGTCGCTAGGGCGTACGGTAGTCATATCACAAAATGCAAGATGCACGAGTCATACCATCCAGTCATACATCAAACCTGCGCGTACCGCACCCTCATGTGGGGTAACTCCGCCTCTCAGGGAGTCCTATAAACAATCAGCCCAATGGCACATGCTATGCTCAATCACTCCTCATAACAAGCATGCGGATGATGCATGTGGACATGTATCATGCTAAGCATGATCATAATCACGTACAACATGGTGGGACGGTATAAGACGGCCCATGGCCCGTATAAGTGAATGGGTGGTGTGTACATAGTCACCCACACATGGTGGGCCTCACACATACAATGGGCCTTAAGCATTTAATGGGCCTCACATATAATGGGCCTCATACATCACAATTGGGTCTCATACAATCACAATGGGCCTCATACAATCACAATAGGCCTCATACCATCTCGATGAGTCTCATACAATCATAATGAGCCCCATACAATCACAATGAGACTCATACAATCACAATGGGCCTCATACATCACAATTGGCCTCATACTATCTCAATGAGTCTCATACAATCACAATGAGCCTCATACAATCACATGGGCCTCATACCATCTCATTGGGTATCATACAATCACAATTGGCCTCATACAATCACAATGGGCCTCATACAATCAAAATGAGCCTCATACAATCACAGTAGGCCTCATACAATCACAATGGGCCTCATACGATCAATGGGTCTCATACAATTATAATGAGCCTCATACAATTACAATGAGCCTCATAAAATCACAATGGGCCTCATACCATCTCAATGGGTCGCATACAATCATAATGAGCCTCATACAATCACAATGGGCTTATGTAATCATAATGCTATGCTAACATATACTCAGTGCGTATACTAACATAGTCGTAATCAATAATTGGCCTATATATATGGCAGGGTCCATAGAAGGACAGCAGATCTAATCCATAACATGAGGATCGGTCCTCAACAGTGGATATATCAAATCTGATACCACATATTCATCTATGTACGGTAATAATGTATTCTTCTCATATCAAGGATGGGCCTAGATGGCGTACACATATCAAGAATGGGCCTAGATGGCCTACTCATATTAAGATTGGGCCTAAGAACAAGGAGTGGGCTTTCTCGCCCGTTCCATCACGTGGCAATTCTGGGCTTCCTAAGGGCCCAATAAGCACAAGGCGGGCTCTACAAGGCATGGTGGAAGCATAATCCATAATGGGGGCCCAACAATTTGTGTTAGTCCACTAAGAGAATATGAGAATGGGCCCAACAATGGGCCCTAGGGAGGTTACAATGTGGACATTTAACCATTATTGCTCTTATAATGTGAACATTTAACCACCATTGCTCCCAAGGCTTGGCCCATTAGAACCTATCCTATGATGGGATCCATGGTCTTTGTACTAACTAGGAAAATGGATGGACATCATAAACATCATCATAACATCACAGTGGAATCACACATCACAATTGGGCCTCATATATACAATGTAATGGGCCATACTTCACAATGGGCCTCACACAAGAGCCTCATAGGCATCACGATGGGCCTCATTATATAGGTCTCACATACATCACAATGGCCTCATCATACAGGCCTCACATAAATCACACTGGCCTTATCACACGGGCCTCACATACATCACATTAGGCCTCACCACATTGGGCCTCATATACACCACATTGGGCCTCACATAAGTGCCTCATATACATCACCATGGACTTCATCACATGGGCCTCATGTACATCATAATAGGCCTCACATAAATTCCATGTAAAATAGACTATCGGTGTAGGGTTGGTTCTGGGTCATTTTAGAGTCAGATTCATGATCACGTGGGGCCTACATATTGTGAAAGAAACTAACCACCTGGTAACTTTATGTATAGGCTTTACAAATTATACGGCGAGTCTCGTTGGTTGGGTGAGTACAATTTACGGTGATGGCCTAAACATGGGTACTTGGAGAAACTGTGCAGGAAAATATAGTGCAGAATTTTTTGCCTCAATTTTAAGTATATCCCATAATCACAAGGGACCACATTTCACTGTGCTGCCAGGTGCCCTTGGTTGTAATATATATGCACTTCAAAAATTATAAGTTGGGACCAACTGGTTGTGCACACATGATATTTGTTATAGGGCTAAACATAGGCACTTTAATTTTCTGCACATAATTTTCTGCACAACCATACCTGGCCCCATTTTGGGATCCACTCCTTGATCATGTGAGGTCTGATTTGACCCAATTGAAATATTATTTATCTATTCATTGGTGTAGGTTAGAGGTTCCAAGTAGTGGCCTACTCAAACCTCCTGCGTGTGGTCCACTACAGAGGCCCAAAGTTGATACAAAACACGAATAATCAGACAGTTTTTAGAAATGGGGTCTGTCACAACTTAGGGCCCAATTCCCAAACACTTAGGGAATCATTCTTGACAAAAAGGTAGGACATCCCAGCTCACTTATATAAAGATTAAACATCCCTAAAGTGGGACCCTTAGCTACAGGGTGTGGGGTCCACTACAAGGTGTCAAAGAGGCCTACATGCAATACAGTTAAGTACTTAGAAACTTTTCAGCAAACAGAAAGTGTAAATGGAATGAAATAGATCCAATGGCAAGTGGGGCCCACATGCTAGCGAAGCATAGATAAGGAACACACAACAATGTACATGGGTGTCCATTTTAAAATGTATAGATCACAAGTGATCCCACACCCAAGTGGGTCAATGCGAGGATAATTGTTGGGTATAACATGGATCCAACATATTCATCAAGTAGCACATGAAATATATATTGATGAAATCTCTATAATCAGACTCTCTGTTGGAAGATCTGATCCAATGGATGGTTTGGGAACAAGTCATTCAAGCAGTTTATAGGTTTCTAACCATACAGAGCCTTGGATCCATCTGAACCACACATAGAAATTCAAGATTTGTCCTCACAGAAGTATCTATCGGTGCAGAATTTTCTAAATTTTATCATGAAAGAATCTGATTATAGGGACCATACATATGATTATTAACTATTTCAAGTAAGTTAAGAGCAAATATCAAATACATCTGACCGTTGGAATTACGGATATGACCCAAACAAGAATGGTCATCATAAGCTCCCAAATACATCTTTCGTATAAGGCCAAGATCTTAACCGTCCGAACTCCAATTAAGGCCTATTATATACCATTGGAAAGCTAGCTCGATTTTCTACGAATCCAATAGAACATATGTTTCTAATAAATTCATTAAAGTAGTTGAAAATGGGTCCGTTTTAGGCAAATCGGAATCCTGCATGTGTTACTGGACAACAGCCAAGTAAACTTGATGCTGCGGATGATTGGACCATTGGATGGCTACAAAATTTGGTCCAAAGTTATCTCATATTGCGTTCATATCATTCCCAAGTTTCAACCCGATCTTTACATGATTGATTATACGATTTTAGAAGTTGTTGTCATGTATAAAAACAAGATTACTTATGAAGGGTGTGGGTATAAAGTTCATCAGGGTGGGGTTCACGTGTGTGACCCACCAGCTTAAAATCAAGCTGACATTTGTGTTTATCCCAGGGCAGCCAGGTGGGCCACAAAAAAAAATGGAGAGAGAGGAAGAGGGAGGAGCTCCACCACTATGAGCTCCTTTCATGAATCTACCACATATACATCAAATGGGTCCCATCCATGTGTGGGCCCACAATCATAAAAATATCAAGGGTGGAAATCCCATTTCCACCACAAATAGGGCCTAGGCTGCCATATCAAAGATATATCATAGGAACTTCATGGTGGGATCCATGGAGAATGGTCCCACCATGGATAGATACATGCATAATGTGATGGGTCTTAGGCCACATCTAGGGACCAAGATGGATCTCCACCATTGAATGGTGGGTCCCACTTCCACTATGCAAAAAAGGTAAAGATCTAAGCAAGTACATGAAAGAAATAAGTCCTAGGAAGCACCCACCTCAAATCTTCTTGTCCTTCTTCCATCAATGGTTCCAATGCTCCAAGGGGACAAGATTTAATGGTTGAGATGGTCCTTGACGGTTGGATTGGGGGAAATGAGCTTGGGATGTGGCTGGATTTTTGGGAGTCCATGGCTTCTCTCTTCGGAGATGAGAAATGAGGGAGAAAGGGAGGGAGAGAGAGATAATGGCTTGGAATGATTGCTATGTAAGGTAATATGAGTTTGGGGAAGAGAAAGGCATGATTACAGGTAAGCATGGGGCTAGGGTGGCTAGAGTGGCTAGGGTAGGGTGATGTCAGCCCTAGGGTGGCATCATCCTAATGATGGATTTCTAAGGAAAATGTGCAATCTGGATAGGTGGGTCCCGCAATGCACGGTCCACAACCATTACCATGAGCGGTCACCAACTTTAGATCTAAGCGTCAGATGGCGCACGAGACACGACGCGGTCGCAATGGCACGGGTCTCGGGTTGAGTTGACTCAGGTTGACAGGGTGTGACTCAAGGATGCTCACAAACGCTACCTATGGGCGCAGGTCGCCGGAATTCGACCGTGAGGACCGTGGGG
>JAJHSJ010000017.1:23806895-23926680 GCA_021015155.1 Magnolia officinalis
TGAAATAAAACAGATTCCCAAACATACCAAATACACTAAGTCGATAAATCCACATGAGAATGCCCCATGTGAAACTAATGGAACTGCATACGTGATTAAGGGTGTGTTTGGATGCACTATTGAACTGAACTGCAATCATCAGTCTAACAAAATAAAAAAGAACCAATTATGATTTCCTTCCATCATATTCACATCAAGGGTATGGACTCCAAATCCAAGTTGGGTTACCATCATGTTGGACCTGAAAGGAACACCAGGGGCTACTTTGACATTATGAATACCAGCAAACATCATTAAAATTTGTGGATGCACAATTCAACTCACTTGTGCATCCCAACACAACGAAAACACCCTTTACAGCAGTACCGTAGCCTATAGAACAGTCTTCTCGAACGAAATGTTTAGATTTCATAATGCTGTTGAAGAAAGGATGCCTTTTCTATTGAATTCTTTCCAGTGATCCACCATGTATAAGCCATGGCCCAAAAACTAGGCATATCTGCTCAACAGTGGGCCATGTGTTGATCAATTCTTTTAAACTACCAATTTTCTCCATACTTCCAATCAACAGGCTCTCTAATTGAGCATATTATCCCAGATTCACAGCTTTCAACTTTCTTTTTTCAAATCCAGACCATCAATGCTTTCATCAAAACAACTTTCTTAATCAAGAAAGAGATTCGAATAAACAATGCTCTAGACAAGATCACCACTGATCGAATAGAATCCAAATACGACCAAAAACGGCAAGTCCAGATTGCATCAACACTCATTTCTAAAAATAAATAAATAATAAAGGAAAAAAATAGATTCTTGAAGCATAAAGACTAACAAGAGAACCGATGTAAGAACCAAACATCAGAAAACCTTGAAAATCCATCCATTCGAATAAAGCAGAAATACATAAAATTGAAAGAAATATCTGTTGACGATGGAAAGAAGGGGATTTCGGGAGAAAATTGTAGAAATCCTTGAAACCTCTAAAAAAAAAAAAAAAAAAATCTTTTAAAAAAAGGGAAAAGGGCGAACCAGCAACAACAATAAAAGGGTTTGAGATTCAAGACGAAGGAAAAAAAAAATACCATTGAACAGATTCAAAAAATAAAGTTATTCAGATGGTGAATCTGACCTGCGTGAGAAGGCACCTCCAAGCCATCTTTCTCTATACAGAATAGGAAGCGGAGAATGGGAAGGAGGGTAGAATTCGCTAAAAAGATAGTGAGAAATTCTAGCATGCAGATGGTTCCTTGGCAGCCAAACTTTTAACCAGCACAGCTCCCTGTGAAACATTGATGAAAAGCTACTTATAAACATAATTATGACATCCAAAATCCTTTTAAAAAAATCAAAAGCAGTAGAGTTGGCTACTTATAACTTTCATCTCTCTATACAGAAGAGGAAGCAAATGATTCAAGCAACTTCTTGTAAAAGTAAAAATTCCCAGAGCCAATAGCAATAAGGTTGGCTCTCACTTCCATCAATGAAATCTATTAATGATTTAAAAGAAGTAGAATTGAAAAGTAAAGTTGCAAGTAAAAAAGCACAATTCATATACACACCTGTCGTTGTAGATAATTTAGCTCGACGACATCATTGTCAACAATACCTAAGCGGCTTGAGAAGAGAAAATACATAATCAGTCTAAACAAATGCAGCATAAAGCAAAATACTATAGTTATTGAAACAACAATAAAGAGCAAATACCAAAATACTATAGTTACTGTAAGTGATGAAAGTTAATTCATGGATAAGCAAAAGCATTAATTAATCTAAACAAATGCAGTATAAAGCCAAAGATCCTGACATTGAAATCAAGACATGATTATCATGCTATTGAATGTTCAGCAGAAAAAGTTCTTGAATTTACATCAGAAGAATGGTCTGATGCCTTCACCTAAAAATAGCAAAAGTTGACTAGGAAATTGAATGGGCTGTGCAATCACATTGTTGCAAAGAACAACAAAATTAATCTAGAACTCTTAAAGAATAATAATAATAATAATAACCACCAATAGCTTGCATTTAGAATACATATCTTGCCTACCACCCTGCTTCTTGGGCCAGCACGTTCAAAATAAATCCCAGCTGAGGAATGGCCTTTTTGCCTTTTTGGAACAACAACGGAATTAGGAAAGGAAAATTAAGACATACTCAATTCAATGAAGTCCGTCAAGCAGATGAAGAGCTCCACAATGTGATGGCCTTTTATGTACCTAACTAACAAGCTGTTTGGCATTGTAAAATTTTGAGTATGAACAAGAAAGTAAATGGAGCGATACACAACCAAACAGTAAAATACAATGGCAGATCAATTCCCTGAACACAAGTACAACACATAAAAGATTAATTGTAATAAGCATAACAGTTAATATCTCAGACTTGATATGTTCAGCCTATTGGGCCCCACATTGAATGTTAACTTTAACATACAAAGCTGTGTTGTATATAGACTCTATACAAACATATGGATTAGTCCAACTGGACCTAGACTTTTGCAGACTTTGGATATAGGCTCTATATTCTCAGCTGCAATCCATTAGGCTCTATATTCTCAGCTGCAATCCATTTATGCCTTTCAAGTAATTTATCTACCTTCAAGGAGCAATCTTTCCTCCAGGAACGCATGCTCTTGAATGTCTACATCAGCAAGTTAGGGAGTAATACCACTGTCTTGCTGCTACCTTGAAACTATGAAGGCAACTCCAATTCCCACCAAAAATAAAAGAAAAAGAAAAAGCAAAAAAAAAAAAAAAAAAACTTCAAAAATAAAAGCTAGATCTTTGAAAATTAATTCCTACCAAACGAATGGAGTTTATGGAATCTGGTGAAACCTTCTTGTTTTTTAGTAACTTTCTCATTGATGACATGAACATCCCCTGCCAAGTTGTAATGTCTTCAGAAGCCTAATGAAAATATCTTGAGCTTTTTTATTTGGAAAGAGAACTGATTTTATTTTATTTTTCAGGCTGCATTTTTGAAACACTGATTGCCACAAAGACACAAATCCCTTAAATTACTTATAGGTTTTATTGGTCCATTTGCTATAATTTCCAGATTAAAATTAATTGTATTTTCAAAAAAAAAATTATAATCTATCTAAAAATATCTAAATAAGAGATTCATAAGTCTGTTTGTTAAAAACCTGGCAGTAGAGCTACCATATCTAGTGCAGCACACGATCATTCACACTTATTTCGTAACATTGGTGCAGAAATACCTGAATATTGTCACTTCAAGGATGCTTACGACCTCCCTTCTCTGGAACATTGACGACCTGGATAAAGTTGGATCGAATTTCAAAAAAGCGAGCCAAGAAAGTGAAGTGGAAATATATTCTAGATCAACATTTTCCTTGCTATTGAAAGATTAACAACATCAATGCCAGGGAAACAAGTTGGTAGTGTCGTTAACTATAAAATAACACTCTAAATATAGAGAAGCAAACCATGCATTTACAAAAAAATAAAATAAAAAGGAAGAGTGAAGCCTTCTTAGATGCTACAATTCACCTGCTGACATGGGTCTTGTACAGAGACATTCATCACTGGCACAAAACAAGTCTCTCTGTTTGATACATTTACACAAATGAAAATTGGTGTGAGCTTCAAAGAAAGTTTGGTTTCTAGGAAGCTTTGTCAAAGAAATGTACTTACCAAAGATCACATGAATCATAAGCAATTAACGTGTCAAGATTTAAACCTTCCTCAATTTTCACCAGTGAACTTCTTAACTTGCAACCATCACCATCCAAACAGATAACTGCCTACAAGTTAATAGTTATATAAAAATCAGTGGTAAACAATGATTTTCCATTCTGGATACCTCCACCAAATATCACAGAACTTCAACTGCTAAAAAAAATACATTCTTTGTATTAACTCCAAGTTAGAACAAGAACAAATGTAATGTTAATCTGTTGTATGACTATTCTGTACCTAAATTCTTTGGTCATATATTGGCTCTTTTATATATATATATATATATATATATATATATATATATATATATATATATATATATATATATATATATAGAGAAGAAGAAAAGCAACAATATTCTAAAGTTGAATAGAACTACTTCCAAGTTTCCACCAAAGATTGAAGGGCGGTTTGAATTTTGTCCTAGTGCGTTACCATGTTAACATAATGGATAAACTTGTCCATTTGTTTGAACCAAGATTCAGCATATTGGTACTGAAAATCATCACCCATTATCCACATGATGTGATTTGTAGGTGTCACATTTGCCTGTTCATCAAAGCCAAATAAAACACATGGGCTGCATTGTACTCTTATCAGAAACCACTAAGACACTTCATATGAAGAGTACACAAAATTCTTACTTGAGTCCTAGCAGCATCAATGAAATCATTTATGCATTGCTCAACATTGTAGTCATATAGACGAGGATCATCCTACAATTGTTCCATGATAGCAATGAGGAGATACAATTATAAAAAATCCAGATGAGTACATGAGAACTGTCATAAGAAGTAGGTACCTGCATAGGTGAAGATTCATCATTGACTTCAAAATGGAAACCATTTGGAGGACTATAATGAACAGGAAAGGCACTTGTGAAAATCTGGTGGTGGGACAACCTGATATGTTAGCAAACTATAGAAATTTAAAATAATAAATAAATAACAGAACAAGAACTTGAAGTTTCATACCTGAGAAGAAGAATCAAAAGTCTTTGAAACCATTTTTCAGTTTCCCCAACAATGCATGGGTACAGATTTCCATACAAAGATTATAAAGATTGTAAAACAGAGCAAATTCATATGTATCATTCTGAACTCCAAAATTGGGCACTTATGTATTGTACTGGCAAGGAGCTATTTCACATCCATGTGACAAACCATTGTAATACTTCAAAGAACCAAGTTCAGGCTTGAATCCTACTTTAAGTTCTTGAATGTCATTGACAACAGATTAAGACCACATACGGTGAAGAGTAGGAACAAGAAACTATATGCAGAAAACTGCTTTGTGCTTTGTACAATTTAACAATAAGAGAAATATGCTCAGCTGCAAATAGTAATCAATCAGTTCAATCAAGTCAACGATAACCCCTCAATCTATTTCACAAAAGTAGCTCTGTTTCAAGTTGAAAATGTCATATATGAGCCATCATTTTTAATTGAGCATGACGTTGAGAATTCTTCAGAAAAGACAACAGAAAAAATAATAATAAAGAGATCTTGGAGCTCAGCTTCAGTTGGATTTTGCCAAAGAGATCTCAGTATAGTACACAGTTCTTTGGAAGTGATGCAGCCTACATTAAAGAACATCGAATTTATATTAGCAAAATACTTGTGTTGCAATTATAATTCAAATACCACACAACTACATTTTACCTGTTGATGCAAAAGTCTTGATAGCAATAAAAAATAAAAAATAAAAATCACTCTTCTTCATTCAATGTCTCCAGTTGAACACTTGGCACTTGTCTAGTTTCAAAACATCAGAGTGTGTCATATCAAAGGTACTTCAATAAATACAAAACGTGACATGATGCATTCAGACGACATTTGGAACCATGACATCTGGCAAGAAAAAGATCACAGGCATAAATGATAGTGAAATTTGAACTATGTGTGCATATGATTCTCTTATTTTTGTAATACCATAACCAGAGCCAGAGTAAAAAAGACAAAAAATGAATATTGTATGCAGAAAAAAACTAGAAGCATAATCCCGGACATACATCGGAACTCTAAAATCCAACGAAGGAAATGGAAACTGTAGCTTCGAAACCGCAAATATAAAACAATCAATTAAAATTTCACAAGAGAATCGAATCCACGTATGAGGAACCGCAAATGAACATCAACATAAAGATACATGATTCAAACAGAATTTTTTTTTTAAAAATCCATCTCAAAGAACTGCAGAAGATAAAGATGCAGATCTCACATGCTTCAAACAAATCAACAGCTCAAAATCCACAACACAAAAGGAAAAAATAATAATAATAATACATAAATGATCTTTCACGAAGAAAAATCCACCTAATCTGAAACAATCCCCACCTATGCCATGACAAATCACAACACACACATACACTAAACGAGAACGGATCAAACCCTAATTTTCTAGGATCCAAACCAAAACCCCACTGATTTCAACGAATCTAAGTGATACGCCATCAGATCTGATGAAATCAACATCAAATCAAAATAATAATTAAAAAAAATCACAAAATCAACAGATTTTCCAGCAGAAAGAGGGGGGAAAGCAAAGATCGAAGGGATCTGACCGTCTCTGTCCTTGTCAAACAAGCTAAAGGCCTCCTTGAACGCAGAGATCTGGTCGTTCGTGAGCTGATCCACCATTTTTTCTCTGAAATCGAGCAGAAAACGAGAGAGATGAAAGGAGAAAGTCGCAAGGAAGGAAAGGGTCCTTTGCTTCTCTCTCTGCAAGGAAATCGCTCTCTGTGTAAGGAAATCGTACGATACGCTCTCAAAATCTTTTCATATCGTAAATGATCCAGTAGTCTGCGGCAGATTTACGTAAATGTGACCTCAGGCCATGTGGGGTCCACATAGAGGGTTCTAATAGAATCTTATCCGTCCATCTGTTTCAAAATAATACAATAAACTATAATAATAAGAAATAAGAATATATAACAATCAATCGAGACACACCAACAAAAAAGTGAAAGCAACAACGTACAACAACCGCTATTCAAGTACGGTTCACTACCGTTTCAAATCAGATACGGCTTAGAGCCGTTTCTGAACCAAAAAGCCAACCGTACCAGTTTGGCGATTTTGGTGTAGTGCGTACGTGACAAAAAAACAAACCAAGTGCCAACAGTCTCGTGAATCAAAGTATGGTTCCCAATTTAGATCTACCATGATGTCTAGTTAAGTTTTCTAGTTTTTTACCATTAATTTATTACTTATTATACAATACATACCCCAATAAGTTATATACATCTTTTTAATAAATATTACATAGGGCACAAGTTTTTTACTTCAAAACTTATTTTTTATTAAATTCTTTTATTTACTCACTGAAAGACCTAATTTTCTTCCTAGAATGGACAAACCACAAGTGAGGGGCCGTACCCGCCCATCCACCAGGCTTCTCTAGAATTTGCCGATGTAGAGGAAACACTTGCGCAATTGCAGCTATCCAACATGTAGACTTGCATGAAAGTCCATGGACCGTGAGTTTAGCATCACCCAATAGGAACCCTTATGTAAATCAAGGCTTTCATGGATGGGCCTACCAGATTGACTGCATCAATTCATCAAGCCACATGTACGGCAGTAATTGGCAACGGATCAGGACCGCATCCAAAAGAGTCGTGGCGGTCACTTTCACGAAATAAAAGCTTGAACATCTTCCATTCCATTGCTTCCGTGTCAATGTCTATTGACGATAACGTCAGCATCAGCCAATGGCAGCATTTTTGTCATTATGGGTTTTCATTAGGGGTATAAATGGGCTGGGCTCGGGCATGTAAAAAAAATTTGAATAGAGCTGTCCAAACAGTTCCAAACCGGGCCTAGACCAACCCAGCCCAGGCATAGCCCGTTGACAGCCCTGGTTTTCATGGGCCTACCAGATTGAGTCTCCAAGACGGTGTCAACGGGCTAGGCCTGGGTAAGTCTTGGCCCGGATTTTGAACTGTTTTGGACTGGGCTGTTTGATTGGGCCTATTAAAATTTGAAAATTTCAATCCAAGCCGGGCCCATTGACACCCAACATCTACACACTGGCTGAGTGTGAAGGATGATTTGCAGGCACTTGTAAATTACTTAAAATTGCACGGTTAATATATAAGTAATAGAAATTAAGCTATCGAAATTGTGTGTAATGGTTTGGATTTATCTTGAACAAAAAAATGAATTTATTTGATTATATAATTATCAGATTAGTGGACATTTATTGAATGGTTAAAATTAAAAATATCAAATGGTCATATTTCAAGGCAAGTGTCTATGAATCAGAGAACGAAATTGTGCAATCAATCCGATTGTTAGAAAATCTGTGCGATGGTGGGTTCCACAATTTTAGTCCCTTGGTTAATGCATGGCAAGTACTGTTTAGAAGTGTCTGTTAACCCTGGTGGGGTCCACAGAGATGTATGTGATAAATCTACTCCATCCATCTGTTTTTAAAGAACACAACAGGACAGGAGTTCATAAATTATAGGTAGATCCAAAACTCAGGTGGGCCACACCAACAAAACAGTGAGAGCAGAAACGTCCACTGTTAAACCTGATCGAAGTTAAACATGATGTTTACATGCCATCATTACGTAGGCACAAATATCTTTCGAGCGCTGACGCTCCGTCGCTCCGAGTTGTAGGAAAGGTTCAAAGGAGAACAAAGTTACATGGCCCCCAAAAGGATGTATTTATTATATCCACAGCATTCATCAATTTTCTGAGATCGTTTTAAAGCATGAGCCTAAAAATAATCATATCCAAAGCTCAACTAGACCACACCACAAATAGCAGCCGGGAGAATGATTTTCACGGTTAAAACATTCCTAGGGCCCACCATAACGGTTATTTTCCATTCAATCTGTTCATAATGTAAAAAAGACATGGATAAAAATGAAAATCATATTTCATATTGATCCAAAACCTCTTTGACCCCGGAAGGGTTTCAATGGTAGACATTCAATCTCCTACTGCTTTTTGCAGTGTGGTCCACTTGATCATTAGATTTATCTTATTTTTCCACTGAAGCCAAACTCCTCAGAGTCTACCACTAAGGTAAGGACTCAAACCAGACTTAGATGATTGGAAAACACAAATATAAGCTTGAACTTCTAAGGTCTTCAAGAAGTTTTGCGATGCTTTTATTTCTTTCCCATAAGCTGATTCTTGCTTCATAACATATAAAAATATAGAAATCTGCAATGCTTGTATTTCTTTCCCATAAGCCGATACTTGCTTCATAACATATAGAAATATAGACATTTGCATATCACATAATGTAAATTAAGGATTAAATAAAATAATTTAAAAAAAAAAAAAAAAAAAAAAAACAACGCGATTTTCATAGGAAATTTTTTATTCCACATCTCTGTTACATGCTTTCTGTGATGTCATTGATTTGAGGTATGGATCTGCCTACTTTTTAGGCTTAAGCCCTAAAATGACTTGCAAAATGGATTGAAGGTGTGGATATAACACGGCAATAGGCCTCATAAAACTTTGCCACGGCAACACATAACCCAGGTAAGTGGCATGTGGCACACCACGCAATCTGCTTCCATATCTTCCACGGTCTCCAGTCTTAAAAAACAGGTCATGAGTCAATTGAAGAATAACCGATCTACTTGAATTCTCTGATGATATGATGGCTGATACGTAGGCATCAAGAAATTGTATATGTGGAATCAAATAGTCTGAACTTAATTAACAGAGTATCGGGAACGTGGATGGTTCAAATCGTTCAGACCATCATGTTTGAATTTAACTTTGAAAAGGTAAAATAAAAATCACCACTATATGTCTTGGTGGTATGCGTATTGTATTTATATATAATATTCTGTACAATATGAAAGCTAGATGATTTATAATAGAGTCAGACTATCCATCTATGCTACAGTCTATAATCAATTAATTTATATTTAGAATATTAATATATCGATATATTTAGATATGAACCTATGAACTATCACAATTAACATATTAGCTAATATAAACACTAACGCTAATAGTTATCTCGAAATTATTAAGATTTAGTTTTAACTAATACACTAAGTAAAGTTCAAATCCTAGAATCTAAATTTAAAACTAAAACCTAAGAGGAAATCCTAATTATACTGTAAAAACCCTAAGATAAATAATTCAAATTCTAGGCCATGATCTTAAACCTAGGTAGTGCGTAGAACTTGGACCTAATTGTACAAGTTCATGATTTGTGGTGGTAGGATACAATTCTAAAGGCGCTAGCACTTTGCGACACTAGTAGGCAATTCCAAGTATAAGGTGGTGATTCTTCCCATTGAGCTTTCCATTTTTCCATTAACTTAAGTTATAGTTTTTATTTTAATTTATAGTTGATATCTCCATTTCATAGTCACATGTGGTAATTGTTGGAATTGAATTGCTACATTACATGGTTAATGTTTATCCTGCATATTTATTCATGCTTGCGGATTATCTGTGTATTGCTTATGTAACTTAAACTGGTACATCAGTGAGAAACCCCCATTTATACATGTACACCCATACTTGGGAAGTAACTTGACTGGTTGTGACTGAAATGGACCTTCGGCTTAGTGGTTATTGAATGGTGGTTTAAATTGACCATTGATGTGGGCGTACCATCCAGGGTCGTTATGTCTAAGTGACTTTCAAGGATGGTCTTTTATCGCATGGTTTTGATACTCGTCTTATGTGGCATATCTTGATAATTGTCCTACGTGGCTTGTTTTGGTGTTGCCCTATGAGGCTTTGTTTTGATATTTTTCCTAAAGGGGTTCGATGTTTTATATAGTGCAACCATGCGATGGTAAGCCCTGTATACTGTAATATGATCGGCCACTAGTCGACAGGTTTCTATTAAACATCCTAAGGTGCTAGTCTTATGGGCTGGGGATGGTAGTCATGAGACACTATACCCGAGCCGTCGGCCTACGCTGGGCCATGCGCTCCCCGTAGTGACCGTGGACTTATTTAAATTGGCCGGTTGCAATTGGACTAATAACGGGTTGGCTAATCATGCATGCATAGCACAGACTAGCATCTATTGTTGTTGTACGTGACATACAGATTTTCCTGACTAGATGTTTTGCCCGGGGTACAAACCATCATCTATTATCATCGTGCGTATTTTCCTGTCTAGATATTTTTCCTAGGGCACAGACTGTCTGGATCTTTTACCTGGGTCAATGATTGCATGGCTGACGACCCTAATGTCCGTCTGAATGTTTTACCCGGGACATAGGCCGTCTGCTTGTTTTAACCGGGCCGACGATTGCATTCATGCATCCATGCATATAATAAGACTACATTTACTCTATTTTAGCTGCCTGGATGTTTTATAATATTTCTTACCTGATGCGGCGATGTGTAATCTTGAGAGGAGTTCACACTGAATTGGCCACTTATCCATCAAATAAATATAACCATACAGATAGCACAGGTGGCCCTGATGATGTTCACATTCATATTGGTGAGAAGTAGGGTATGGTTGACGAGGGTGCATGATTATATTTGCTAAGGGCTGCTACATGATTTCACAGCTCAAGATTGTTGCAAATTTACTTTGTTTCACATGTAATGTTATTTCATTTTGTGTTTGTAAGAATGGAGACATTGGTTTGTATAAGTCATTATGGGCAGCTCTTGTATATTTCAAATGTAAATGAAAATTTCCTTATGTTGAATTGTTCATCCTACGCTCATCTGTTAACTTTGATAGAAGGAAAATATCATATATTAAATTTGACCATCCTTTAAGGTTAACACTCGAATTTTTGGGAAACGAGTCGTATACTCAGGTCCTGAAAAGTCGGGGTGTTACATTTTATCAGTTGCTCATGACCCTCTAATGAAAACTAGATGCGACCCTTCAAAACTCTAACCCACCATGCAAAGCACTTCGAAACCAGTGGTTAGGAAGCATGTTTGGATCAAATAAAATCGATCCTACGACGCAGATCGGAGGAAGGTTCATCGGATTTGGATCCACCATTAACTGTTTATCCATCTTCTCCACTAAGCTGCGCTGACTCAGTCCGAGTCTAAGCTGAGTCCGGGTTCGGGTAGGCCCTCTTGAACGCTGAAACAAGAATGGTGGAAGAAAAAAACAGAAAGAAAAGAAGAAAGAAGAAGAGAAGTAGGAGGGAGCTGCTGTCGAGTCAGTTTGGACGAAACCGATCGAGTTTGGCAAGGGCATGTTGGGTTGTTGTTCAACCAACCCACTTGCTATTGCTGCTGAGCCTGGTTCAAGCTTGGGGTGTTGTTGGATCTTCCAGCAATAGGGGTAGCAGAAGGAGAAGAAGTTAGAGGCAGAGAGAGAAACGAGAGAATAGGGGGAGTCAGGTCAGTGGCTACCTGACCCAACCAAGTCGAGCGCGACTCGGCCTCAGTTTTGGTCCAGGTTGCTGGACGATAAAAAAAAAAAAAAGAAAAAAAAAAAGAGAAGTAGAGGAAGAAGAGAAACGAGAGAAAAAGAGAAGGAAGAGAGAGAGAAATACAGGAGAGAGAGAGAGAGAGAGAGAGAGAGAGAGAGAGAGAGAGAGAGAGAGAGTTAGTGAGTCGAGTCAACTCGCTGCCGAGTTGAGTCCGAGTTGACTCGGTCCAGATTCTTGTTGGATGTTCCAATAATTTATATAAATAAAAAAAAAAGGAAAGAAGAAGAAGGAGAAAGGGAAAAAGAGAGAGGAATAGAAGAGGGAAAGGAAAAAAGAATGGAAGAAGAGAAGGAGCCAGGCTTTTGGTGGCTGCCGAGTTGACTTGGTTGAATCTAAGTCCATCCGAGTCAGCTGGGTCGAGTTAGACACGGGCCTAGCCTAGGTCTCTCTGGACATTTCAGTAAGAGAGTAAGAAAGAGGAGGATAGGAAGAGAAGGGAGAAAAGGGAGAGGAGGAAGAGAGTGTGTTTGAGTCGAGGATCGCCACACGAGTTGACTCGGCTGTCTTGCGGGTTTAATCCTGATTGGAGTTATTTAAAGGTGAGTTGACTCCCTAATCACCTTCTATTAGTTCAAAATATATTTTACATACATATTGTAATAATAATAAGATAGGTTATTAATCTGCTTGTGTTGGTTGAGTATAGGTATTCAGTAGAGGCTACTTTAGATCCCTCTTGTTGAAGTCAAGTCGGTGTGGACATTGTGATTGGATTCAAGTTGATTCCTTCTAAGGTGAGGACTCACCCTTTGAGCTTCCCACTTAAATTCAACAACCTGGACATGGACGATGCTTTAATTCTATGTAGTTAGTAACTCTAAATTATTTAGTTTACTTATTTCATTACATGAATATGTTAATATGGTGCATGATTGGCTCATGTAACATATGAATGTTGTGTTTCTTTAATGCTAGTAACATGAATGATTTAGTTGCCACATGTTGTAGAGTTTGCTAATTAACTAAATGTTGTTGTTTGTGATTATCTTATGGATTGAATATAACATGTTAAGAACTTACCATCTTGCGGGCCCTATTTGACTTATATGGGCTTAATCACACACCTGTCTTATATAACTTGGACCACACTTTTCCTTACATGGATTGGACCGCATAATTACCCATGTGGCTTGGACCGTTAATTTGCCCTTGGTGGCCTTGATGGGACATTAGTGACTTTTGTGGCTAGTTGATTCTTTCATTATTTTACGGTGTTCAATTGTATGGTGATTTCCAGGTGAAGCGGGTGTTTGCTTAACGATTTCTTAGTCATCTTGTGGTGTTCACGATATGATTTCCGGGTGAACTAGAATTTTGCATGTTGGATTGCTAACCATCTTACGATGTTCGGTCGTTCTGTGATTTTCGGGTGGAGCGGGTGTTCGCTTAGGGATTTCCTAGCCATCTTGTGGTGTTCACGTACGATATGATTTTGGGTGGTCTAGAGTTTGTATGTTGCTTGTCTCTTCATCTTGCAGTGTTCATTTGTACCATGATTTTCGGGTGGAGCGTGTGTTCGCTTAGCGATTTCCTAGCCATCTTGTGGTGTTCACGTACGATATGATTTTCTGGTGAAACAGACGTTTGAAGCTTGATTTCTAATCATTGTATGGAGGTCGTAAGATTGACTGTTTTGACTATCTGGACACGTCCCTTTGCATTGCGGTTTTCATTACATTCCTTTAATGTTGAAATTGTGTTAATTAGCTTAATTCTGAATGCATGATCATAATCCTTGAATTGCGTTGTTTAAAATGTCCCTTCTCATATATTGCTATTTATGTTGGATTATGAATGATGAGTGCGTAATCTTAGAGGGTACTCCTCACGACGATAGCCATTGACGCTATCAAACCGTATCAGTTGATGCAGGTGTAGAGCGAGCCTATGTTGTTCACTGGGTTGTTAGAGTAGATCGGGTAGTTAGAGAGCTAGACGGGTTCCTTACGGCCCATATTGAGCCCTACCACTAGCTGATAGATTCCTCCTTGTGTCTAATGAATTTGGTTATTTGTGATTGTATAAGTCCTGTATGGGCACTACGTTTGGTTGTTTACTATAGTTGGAACATTTTTATTTCAATGTATGGTTTACTTTTGCTTTGTTGTTGTTGACTCTGATTAATGATAAGCGGTTCAAATTTACACTGAATTTTTGAGGTTAACACTCGGGTTTTTGGGAAATGGGTCATATACTCGGGTCCTGAAAACACGGGGCATTACAGATAACTATTCCGAATCCATGGAACTTCTCTGGACTCCTAATAAAGACTCCTCGAATCCATGAGGAAAAGAACAAATAGAAAATAAATTTTATAAAATTTGAAATTGATTAATGAATGAAATAAACGAGTTCACAACCCTTTAAATAGGGATACTAAGCAATGTGAGAGATTTCAGAATCAAACTATAACTAAAACTCCTAGATTTCGCAACTTACAATAAATAGTATATTACTATTTATAGACGCTCGTGATTTCCACTCGTGCGCAAGGTTTTCGGCCAAAAATAGTAAGTGTCCTATTTGGCTTCACCATGCTTTTCTCCTAATTATTTTAAGCACTTTTCAGGTTGGGCACAACTTCTAAAGCCCAATCCATGAAGAGTTATAATCAAACTAAAACTTATTATTTATAGTAAAAATGGAATTAAAATAGGGAACCGACTGTCGATCTGATAGTATTTCACAAATTTGGCTTGCGTAACTCGACATAGGGGGTTAGGTGGCTAAAGTAGCTCGTCCTACCCCAAAATCATATATTTTACGTCCGATAACTCATTTCAGATTGTGAGATACGACTGATTTAAGGTCTGACGGTCTGGATCATTTCTGTTGTCGACTGGGCCTTTTCTGATCCATCTTGGCCATGAAACTGTCCGCGACCCGCTCTACATTAGATTGTATCTTGACACAATGGTGGGCCAGTAAAAAATTCAAAGGTGAGCGTCCCTCGTACAACTGTTCTACTCTGACCTTTAGATGTGTAACCCACCCACATTAGTCCCGAGGTAAAAACTGGGATGATATGTGATTTAGGTGGGTTGCACTAAAGAGAAGAGTTGGGAGAGACATTCACCCCTGATTTTGATAGGACCAAGTATGATGATTATATGAGATATTCTATTAGATGTTACCAAAAATATGGGCAAGGGAGCCAAAAATTATTCTTATGTGTTATTTATGTGAGCCACCTTGAGGACGATAGTTTGGAGGGTGACAATTATCCCACAAATTGTTTCTAATCTTGTGGTCCACCCAAATCATGCATGAGATTGATTTTTTGTTCCAGTGCCTAACATTAAGGGATGCACCTAATGGTTAGGGTGGATATTATTTTATAATTTTTTTGGAAGACAAAGGAAACACTTCTTCCAAAATGGCACACAAAAAAGAAAAAGGAAAAAAAGAGATATAAGAAGGCTGGTGCACCACACACCAGCTATAAGGTGTAATGAATCTTGAATGCACAATAAATAAACAAATTTGAAATATCTTCTTTCTCTAAAATGAGATTATAAGACTTTAAATGATAAAATGCAAACTTAATTAAGAGTCATAATGCAAGTGGAACTTTTTCAAAATAGTAAAACTTACTAAAAATATAAAGTTCTAATATAATTACGCAAAATGATTCCTAGAATGATAAAAAGCAAATCCTAAGAAGACATCATTTACTAAAACTCTAGGATGAAAGAGATGCATGCAACTTAAAACTCAGTAAAAATAATAAGTTTTTCAAAAAACAACAATTTTTAATAAAAATGAGTCATTTTCTCACGAAACGGAACAACACAACCCGCTTACCGGGATTGGTTGACCTAAGATGGCCTATTCCAGATAAAACCATAGGTCGTGCGTCTTGTAACGATTTCCGGATCAAAAGTTATGGTTGATTTACGGTTCACAGTTTAAACGACATTTTTTCTCAATCCTGAATGAATTTCTTCCATCTGGACGCACTTGAGGCCCAATTATGTCATGCCCCACATGGGACTGGGACAGGATCTAATGGACTACGTCCATATCCGTTCATGGCTTCTTTCGGTCCATCTATGCCAAGAATAGGTCAGTTGCCCCGCTCTACATCAATCCCATCCATTTGAAAAGAACTCGTCCCTAACTTATATCCATCGGACTCGGCTCATGATACTCGTATAGATCTTTCACACTAAACGTTCGTGAGATCTCCAGATCTTCAGAAAGATCAATAACATAGGTATTATCATTGATTTTCTTGAATATCGAGATTAGGCGTATCTTCTTATTTCTTAGCCAGTTATACTTCTTAGTCAAAATTACTCTTTGTATAGATGAACCTGTAAGTGCTATAGTTTCTACCTCCTATGATTGTCAAATTTTGTAGTGTCAAAACCTCTTGAAATTTGTGTCTTGTATAGCACGTAGATATATTCAAGACAGTGCATCTCATGTATAAGGACAATGTTCTTTACTTCAAGATCTTCAAATGCAAGATTATTTGTTCATGTTCAAGTACTACATCGAGTACAACATCAAGTATGAATTCAAGCTTTCAAGCTTCAAAAGTTCAAGTTTTTCAAGGCTTCGTACAAGTGAAGAAAAAGTTTCTATACTTTGATCCTCAAGCTCAAGCTTCAATGTTAGTCAAATTCAAGCTTCAGAAGTCTCGAGTTCAAGCTTCTACGAATGACAAAATTTCAAGCGTCGTGAACTTCAAAGATCATCTATCAACTGATGGAAAAGAAGTTTCAATGTTCATACATCATGTATAAGGTATGAATGACCCTAGATTGATCATAGGGTAGGTCATTTTGTATACATAATTTAAAATGGTTCACTTTACAAGTGAATAGACTGTTTCTCGACTAGTCTTGGACTTTGTTCAACTAGTCCTAGCACTGGCTCGACCAGTCTTAAGTTTGTTAATGATTTTCGGGAATTTTTGTTAAAGCTTCAACCAGTCCTGTAGACTGCTCGATCGGTCGTGTGAACAGTGCTCGACCTGTGCTCGACCAATCCTGCAGCCTCGACTCAAAGTCCAGCAACTAAATTGTGTTCCACATGAGCAGTCATGGATAGGTCTCGACTAGTCATGGAGGCCACTCGACCGGTCGAGCAGAGCCTAGGACCAGTCGTGGAACGACTTTATCCTATCGCGCTCAAAATTTTAAAAATTTGTTGGTCCTACGACCAGTCGTACCGTTCTCAGGACTAGTCGAGAGTACGATTTCTACAACTATAAATAGAGCACGAATTTCAGAGTTTGATATTCAATTCAAGCTAAATCAATACGTCGCTTTGAGAGATAAGTTAGTGATATTCTTAAGCCATTTAGTGCTCATTTATATTCTCTTTAATTAGCTCTCTTTGTATTTGATTTTGTATTCTGCATTCCAATTATATTTGAAAGAGGGATTGAAGTATTCCCATTTCTTGAAATCAAAATTAAATCAAGCTAGCCCAAAGTGATTTAATTTAAAATCAATCTAGAACCTAGAACTATTTCATAAGTGTGTGTGGACATTGAACTTCTATGTTGAACTTCTACTCCGATTTGGTTCTTCCGGGCACTATCTAAAGGAGAATATCCAGGTATTTTACATTATTGTAAATTTCTATCTTTTGGTTTCATTAAGATTGTGCCAGAAAAATCTCTCTGTTTTGATTTGTCTGAGGTGATCTAGAAAACTCAGAGTGTGGGATTTTTGAATTGTGTAAGCCCACTTGAAAGACACAATTGTGAGGGTTTTAGGTGAACCTTGAAAAACCTATTTTTATAGTGAACGCTAATATCCACTGTGTGAGGATATTAGGAATGGAGTAGTTGTGTGGCTGTTTTTCTAAACAGTTTTTGTACACACAAGCGAACCACTATAATTTCCGGTCATGTGGATTAATTTTTTATTTTCTTTTGTGGATGTTTGTAATTTTCCTTTTTGCATTTGTGGAGAATGTTGTAATTTCTTTTATTCAAGTGTGGGAATGTTGTAATAGCTTAGATTTCTTTCCTTGCTATTTATTTCTTTATTCCTCTGTATCAGTTTGAGGTTTTGATACACAGACCTTTCTAGGAATCAGGTTGTCCTATCATAAACTTTTGGTTTTTGGTGTAAGGTTGTCCTTAGAACAACATCTGTATCAATCTCTCAATACTCGTGCATTTGAGGTTGTATTTAATTTCAGCATTGTGAGATTGTTTATTGCTATCAGTATTTATATTTGTTTAAATTTCACTATTAATTTTTAATTTAGCATAATCCTATTCACCCCCCCCCCTCCCCCTCTAGGACATATAGCTCAACCTTTTCAAGTGGTATCGAGCCTAATAACTCGTTTTAATTGTTATTTCTCTTGGATTAATTTCCTGAGCTAATCGATCTGAGCTTTGTAAGGTGTCGAATTTTGATAGCCTATCAGTCACTAGGCCTCCACCATTTGATGGCTCCAATTATGCCTATTGGAAAGCCAAGATGAGGATTTTCTTAAAATCTATGGATGAGAGCGTGTGGCAAGCCACAATGACTAATTGGACCCCTCCTACCACTGAAGTAACTGGTATCGACAGATCTAAGTCAATGAAAGTCACACTTTATTTTTCTTGGACCACTCTTCAGAAAAGTGAGAGTAGTGTCAATGCAAAGGCTCTAAATGCAATCACTTGCGCACTATCACCGGATGAATTCAAGAGAATTATATCCTGTGATACTGCAAAGCAAGCCTGAGATATTTTAGAAATGACACACAAGGGAACAACAATTGTCAAAAAATCTAAACTTCAAATCCTCACAACCAAATTTGAGAAAATACGTATGGAGGAAAGTGAAACTTTCATGGACTGTTATGCTAGATTGAATGACATTGTCAACTCTATGTGGGGTCTCGGTGATAAAATCCCAGAAAGTAAAGTCTGTACAAAGATACTACGCTCACTACTTGAACGGTTCAATTCAAAAGTGACTGCGATCCAGGAACTTCGTGATACGGATAATATGAGGGTAGAAGAATTAGTTGGGTCATTACAGACTTATGAGTTAACATTTAAAGCTCCTAAGGGTAAATCCATTCTAAATGTTTTTCTCAAAAAATAGTAGTAATTCTGATTTAGAAAATTCTTAAGATAATATGACCCTTTTAGCTAAAAAGTTTTATAAAATTTTCAAAAGTAAAAAGAGGGTTGATTTTTAAAAACCTAATGAAAAGAAAAGATCGAAATCTAAAACCTGGAAATCTTTAAAAGATAGTCAATGTTACAACTGCCATGAATATGGACATTTAGCAAACAAGTGTCCTAAAAAGGACAAACCTAAAAGGAAAGGAATGTTGGCTACTTGAGATGAATCTTCCTGCTCTGAAGCCTCATCTGAGTCAGAAGATTCTGAAACCGAGTCGGGTAATGAAGTTAAAGCCCTTATGACTTTAGCCAAGTTCACTTTTTCAGATCATGATGATTCAACTAGTGAAGAAAATCTGAATAGTGATCATGAAAATGAAGAAGATCTTCAAGATGCTTATAATGCCCTATACAAGGAAAGTTGTAAAATTGTCGTAAAACTAAAACTTCACAAAGAAAAGTTTATGAAACTTAAAGAAAATTTTGATACTCTTGTTTTAGAAAAATCCCACATTCCAGACTGTTTTGAAAAAACCAAATGAGATTTAGATTTTAAAACCTCCCTTATTGAAAATCTAAAATCTGAAAATGAAAAACTAAAACTTGAAGTCTCTTCTTCACTTTTGCGTTTAAAAGATACTTGGAGGTATGTCCAAGGTGATCCTAAGTTGGAAAAACTCTTATCCGGATCCAGAAAATGTGGCGATCGATCTGGTTTGGGCTATGACAAAAGTATTTCTCCTAAACATAAGAATACACCTCCTAAGTTTGTGAAAGGAGAGTCTTCAAACTCAAAAGGGAAAAGTCTAAATCAAAATTATCCTAAAAATGTTAAAACTTTTCAATCCTTAGAACCTAAAAGCAACCATATCAACTATAAAAATCAGAATCGTAATCCTTTAGCTGAGAAAATTGTTGATTTACTTAAGGATCTCTTAAAATCTAACTCAATGGGTCGGTCTTACATCAACTTCAAACATAAGAAGACCAATTATACTCCTAAACCCAAAACAGTATTGAAATGGGTTCCTAAGGTTACCTGATTGGTTGCCCACACTATTTTCAAAGCTATAAGTCATTCAAAGTGGTACCTTTACAGTGGATACTCCAGACACATGACTTGTGACAAAGGTCTGTTCACCAATCTTAAAGACATGACTGATGGTTCAGTCACATTTGGTGATGGTAGCAACTGCAAGATTGTTGGGCAAGGTATGGTTCAACTCTTTAACCTCCCTTTATTTGAGAATGTTCTATATGTAGAAGGGTTAAAACATAACTTGTTAAGCATTTCTCAAATATAATTTGCGATAATAATCTAGTATAAAATTTACTAACATAGGGTGCGAAATTTTAAATAAAAGTGGTTCTGTAATATTAATTGGTCATAGAACTTCTGAAAACTGCTACATAGTGAGTCAAGCTCATCTAATTTATCGTGTTACATGGTCCATACCGATGAGACCGAGTTATGGCATAAACGCCTCGGACATGTACACTACCGCAACTTGTATAGATTGAGCAAAAGAGAGTTGGTAAGAGGCTTACCCAAAATACAGAAAATAGATAAGATATGTGGCGAATGCCAGATTGGCAAACAAACTAGGAGTTCTCACAAAAAAGTGGACTCCAATGCCACATCTAAACCGCTCGAACTCCTCTACATGGATCTCATTGGACCAACTAGAACAGAGAGTCGAGGTGACAAGAAGTACATTCTGGTAATTGTTAATGACTTTACCAGATATACTTGGGTAGTCTTCTTAAGAGACAAATCAGAAACTCTCGATGAAGTAAAAAGGGTACTTAGACGTATCCAAACTAAAAAAGAGACTCAACTCTGTATGATCCGTTTTGAGAATGGATCTGAATTTGAAAATAGTAGTTTTGAGATGTTTTGTAGTAGTCAGGGAATATCACATGAATTCTCCGTGCCCAAAACACCACAACAAAATGGAATAGTATAAAGAAAAAATAGAGTGCTTCAAGAAATGACAAACGTAATGTTAAATAGTATGAAGCTCCCTAAAAATCTTTGGGCCGAAGCCGTAAATACTGCATGTTATATAATTAATTGCGTTTATACTAGAAAATCAAATAGTAAAATGGCTTACGAAATGTGGTTTGATAAGAAACCTACTGTCAAATACTTTCGAGTTTTTTGCAGCAAGTGCTATATTTTACGTGACCGAGAAAATCAGGGTAAGTTTGACACCAAAAGTGATGAAGGGATATTTTTAGGGTATGCTTTGAATAGTCGAGCATATCGAGTTCTTAATAAAAGGACCAGTGTAATTCAAGAGTCCATTAATGTGGTTATTGACGGTCACTTGAATACACATGTCTCAAGTTCAGAAATTAATGAAGTCATTCTAATTGATAAACCAGATACTTCATCAAATCAAAATAACTCTGAACTAAGGACTGTTAAAGATCACCCTACTAATCAAATTCTTGGAAATCCTCTCACTGGTGTGCGCACTCGTAAACAACTAGAAGATATGTGTAATTACGTGTGTTTTACATCTCAGATAGAACCGACAAACGTAAAAGAAGCTCTTACTGACGAAAACTGGATAGTTGCGATGCAAGAAGAGCTTAATCAATTTGTTAGAAATAATGTTTGGTACTTAGTTCCTATACCGAAAGATAAACATATTATCGAAACTAAGTGGATTTTCAAAAATAAGTCTGATGAACTTGGTAATATAATTAGAAACAAGGCTAGACTGGTTGTACAAGGGTACACTCAAATTGAAGGCATCGATTTTGCAAGTTAAACAGCAACCTGATGGTTTCTTTATTTCTCAAACCAAATATGCTCTGAACTTAGTTAAAAAGTTCAGATTTGAGAATGGGAAAAATTTTGATACTCCTATGAGTACGACTTTAAAACTCTCAAAGGACTCTACAGGTAAGAGTGTGGATCCTAAACTATATCGAAGTATGATTGAAAGTTTGTTGTATTTAATTGCGAGTTGTCCTGATATTGCATTTAGCGTAGGAATTTGCGCTAGATATCAATCTGACCCTAAAGAGTCACATTTAACTGTTGTTAAGCGGATTATGCGATATGTCGCAAGTTCAGCTAATGTGGGTCTTTTGTATCCACATGATACTAGTGTTCAATTAGCTGGTTACACCGATGCTGATTGGGCTGGTAACGTTGATGATAGGAAATCAACCAATGGTGGTTGTTTCTATGTAGGGAACTGTTTAGTTTCTTGGCATAGTAAGAAACAAAGTTCCGTATCGCTCTCAACTGTTGAGGCTGAATACATTACAGCAGGTAATGCATGTACTCAGCTTATATGGATGAAAAGAATGTTAAGCGATTACGGAATTGCACAGGATTCTACGATTTTATATTGTGATAATTCCAGTGGAATTAATATATCTAAAAATCCAATCCAGCATTCACGAACCAAGCACATTGACATTAGATATCACTACATTCGTGAATTAGTGGAAGAAAAGACAATTTCTTTGGAATGCATTCCGACCGAGACTCAACTTGCTGACATTTTCACAAAACCGCTCAACAAAAACAGGTTTTCTAAATTGAAATTTGATCTTGGTATGTGCAATTTGAATAGATTATTCATGCATTTATGTATCATAATGTATATATATTTGTTTGTTTAAATGTTTAAATTTCAAAATTTCATGAAAATTGCATATTTTTGGCTGTGCACGACCAGTCATGTAACACCCCGTACTTTTAGTACTCGGGTGTTACCGTATAACCAAACTTAGGATAAGATACAAGCCAGGCTTAAGTGGACATTCGCTTTCGTCCTAGCCTAAATCCACCGTTCACCAAGCTTACTACATCCCGAAGGACGATCCATCATCTTGTTCACATATTAACCCTTAATTAGGCTCCACAAATTCGACCAATATATAGTTGTACCTACTCTAGATGGTCACCACGATGCTTAGGACCATAGAGGAATGATTTTTGTAACGATCTAACCATTGGGGCGCGAAGTTGTTTGTTGGATTGATCGAGGCCATCAACTGAACACTAAAGCCCTTGCTGTGTGGCCCATGTAAATAAATTAGAAGAAGAAATTGTACAAAAATAGTAATAACAATAATAATAGTAATAATAAGGTCATTAAGAGTGTTATAATAATGATGTTTAAATATTATAAATGTTTATGGAATCATATGACCCTAAACCTAGCCATTGATTTTTTAGCTAAGTGGTCCCTAAGACCCTTTTCAACTGTTGGCGTTGAATTTCGAGGTGATCTGACCAGCAGACTAACTAGAATATGAAATTGGAACCTTAAAACAAGTGAAAGGTTAGAGTATGGGCTGCCTAGACCTTGGATCGGGCCCATTTTTGGTCAAAAGACCTGATTGAGGTCTCCAAGCAGAATTGATGGAGTAGATTTCCCACAAACACCACAGTGGACCCCACCATGGGTTGCATGTGCACCACTGTAAGCACGTAACCGCAGTGCATGGGACCCGGGCGCTGGTCAAAAGGGATTGACCCGATAACTTACGAAAAAGAGATGATTTCTCTCTCTCGACCCGTTTTCCCACCCACGGTTAGATTTAAACGGAGGGCATCTATATGCCCAAACTGGGACCCACCTCCGTGATCCGAGCCGTCCATCGTGACGGGGTGCCAAACCAATTGGAACCACGTTGTCCTTGAAAGTCCATGCGTGCGTAGAAATTCGTAGGGGAAAACGCAAAAGTGCAACCGTGATGTGCTTCTTGCCGTTTCAAAATCAGACCATTGTGGTCGGAGTGGGGCACTTTTGACCCAATCCGAACCATCCATCCTGTAGAGGATGAAATTCTGATCCAACCTCATGATCTCCGCGAGTTTGTGTATGGTCACACGCGCATGAGCTGTGTCACGACTGTAGTACCGTGCAGCCTCCCTCCGAAAATAGAAAGCACACCTCGTTGCCAGCTTGGCAATCCACGTGAGAGCCCTTCTCCACAAATCCCGACCGCTCGTAGTAAGCCAATCCTCGCCTTACGTCCAGCTCCGAGAAAGGAGAGAAACCCCGCTGACAGATAAAGGCGGTGGGATGCTTTCCTCTTCGGGTATGCACGCTGGCACGATCTTGGCTATTAATGAGGCCTCATACAGCCATCCCAGTCACTCCAGCTAGGGCAGCCTTGTCTAGGGCTGCCAGTCTCCCGAAGATATCATCTTCACGTGATATATTGACTGCGGCTGAGCATTTCATGAGTTGTCGGGAGAACCACCATTGCGGATGGGATTGGTGGGCCTCGCAATGATCAGAGGCCCCATCTGGTCCATCCAGATGGATTGGATCGCCAGCTTAACCAGTCAGTGAGAAAATGCCATTGGAGGCCACGTTGTCTTCTCCGTTCAACTGACAGACCCCACCATGAGCGTGTGGACCCCATCTACTGATCCAGATTAGTTTTCCTATGGGCCTCAGCACCCGGAATCCATCCCCGTGATTGGACGGACCCCATGTTTAGCGGTCTCTCAAAAACGGCCCTTGCAAGGGACGTTTAAAGCTCAATCGTTGGCTGAGATGAGATAGGGTTTTCTCTCGGCTAAAAAAAAAAAGAAGCCTTTGCTGTGTCTTGGGATCGACACCAGAGGGAGAAGGAAGAAAAGAGAGAAGAGAAAGAAAGAAAAGAGAATCAGTGGAGTGTAAGGGTGCGTGTGTTGGGTAGCCGCACCAAGCTGCTGCACCATGGCAGCAGCTCGAACCGAGCCAAGCTCGGGCCAAGTCAGGCTGGGTCGACAGCCCTTGCTGGGCATTTCCAGCAGCAGAAAAGAGAAGAAGAGAAAGAGAAGAAGAAGAAGGAGAGGATTCGTGGGGTGCTGCTGTTGCACCACACCAACCTGACCGAGTTCGGTCTGAGCTAGGGCCGGGTCTGGTCAGATCCAAACACTGTCTGGTCGTGGGTAGGAAAAGAGAAAGGGCATGGAAGAAGAAGGAGAATAGAGGTGGGAAGGAGAGCAGGCTCCGTGTGGTGGCTGTCTTGCCGCACTAGCTCAACTTGAGCCGAGTCATCAACTCGCTGACATCGAGTTGGGTGAGCCCTGTCCAAGCCCAAACGTTGCCGGGTGACTATCAGGGAAGGAAGAAAGTGGAGAAGAGAGAGGAGAGAAGAGAGAGAAGAGAGAGAGAGAGAGAGAGAGAGAGAGAGAGAGAGAGAGAGAGAGAGAGAGAGAGAGAGAGGATTGAGTCAACTCAATTTCAAACCGAGTCAACTCACTGAGTCGGGTTGACCCGAATCCCATATTATTCGGGGACCGTACTCAGTTAGCAAATCGACGATATTGGGGCTCCCGGTCCCGATCCTAGTATTATGCATTGTCACCAGGTAGCCTCTCCAACCCAATCCAAATCGGCCGAGTTGACTCAATGAGTCAATGTTTCTTTCTAGATCACATATGCCTCATTATATTAATATCATGATTACACTCTTATTATGTAGGTTGCTAACATCATATGTGATTAGCCTTTAACGGATAATTTGTGCTAGGACTAGTAATTTTAAATGAAATTACAATTAGTAGATAATTTTATTTCACTTACCGCTCCTAAATATTAACATTAATAGTACACCATAATATTTATTATTATCACAAGGGTTAGGGTTGTCATGATAGCTAATAACAATTATATCGCTAGTATGAATGACAATTTTACAATCATTAATACTGTCAACATGGTTACCATTCCTATCATCATTAGGAATTTAATATCAGGAATGAATAGCTGTTAGTAACTTATCTATACCGATATTAGCTATTACATATAAAATAATATCATTACTAATTACTAGTGTATTGCTTTTGCCACTCTTAAATATTATCATAGATGGTACATCACAATATTAATTATCATTAAAATGATTATTATTAACATGTTAGCTAATATGAAATACAACACTAACGCTAATAAGTATCTTATAACTATTGAGTTTAAACGTAACTAATACACCAACTAGGGTTCAAACCCTAATTATCTAGCCTATAACTAAACTCTAGAATAAAATCTTAAAACCCAAGTACGGGGCTAGACTCTAGGATAAAACCCTAATTCCACATTAAAACCCTAAAAGATGACCCTAGGCTATGATTTTCAACCCTAGGTAGTGATTAGAACTGAGACCTAATTGTACAAGTTCATGATTTGTGGTAGGCTACAATTCTAAGGGCACAAGCAGTTAGCGACACTAGAAGGCGATCCAACTATAAGGTGATGATTCTTTCCCTTGAGCTTTCCATCTTCTCATTAGCTTAAGTTATAGTTTTATTTAAATTCATAATTGATATCTCCCTTTATAATCACATGTGTTAGCTGGTGGAAATTGAATTTTTGTATTACATGCTTTATGATTATCCTGTATAATTGTTCATGCTTGTGGATTTCTTTTTGTGGATTGCTTAGGAACTTAAACTGGTACATTAGTGGGAAATTCCCACATATGAATGTACACTCATACTTAGGATGTAACTCGATTGATTTTGATCGTAATGGACCTTCGACTTGGTGGTTATTGAGTGGTGGTTTAGATGGATCATTGATGTGGGCCTACCATCCAAGGTTGTTGTGTCCAATGGTTTTCAAGGATGGTCTTTTATCGCATGGTTCTGATACTTGCCCTATGTGGCCTACTTTGATATCGCCCTATGCAGCTTTGTTCTAGTATTTTCCCTATATGGGTTGGTTGTTTTATACTATACAACCATGTGATGGTAAGCCCCATATATAGTAATATGATTGGCCACTAGTCGACGGGGTACCATTAAACATCTTAAGGTGGTAGTCTTATGGGCCGAGGATGGTGGTCATGGGACACTATGCCCGAGCCGTCGGCCTACGCTGGGGCATGTATTCCCCGTAGTGACTATGAGCTTATTTAAATTGACTGGTTGCAATTGGACTAATGACCGGTTGGATAATCATGCATGCATAGCACAAACCAACATTTATTACTATCATACGTGATGTACGTATTGTTCTGACTGGATGATGTGTCCCGGATTCAATGATTGCATGAGTGATGTACGTATTGTTCTGACTGGATGATGTGTCCCGTGTTCAATGATTGCACGGGTGATGTACGTATTATTCCGACTGGATGATGTGTCCCGGGTTCAATGATTGCATGGGTGATGTACGTATTGTTCCGACTGGATGATGTGTCACGGGTTCAATGACAAGCCCACTGTCCGCACGGATGAGTATCCCCGGGGTGAAGTTTTCATTCCATACATCCATGCATTTAATAAGACTGCATCTACCGTGTTTTGGATTTATCTGGATGTTTTATACTATTTCTTACCTAATGCGGCGGTGTGTAATCTTGAAGGGAGTTCAGATTGAGTTGACCACTCATCCATCAAATAAATATAACCGTACAGGTAGCACAGGTGGCTTAAGTGATTTTCAGATTCCGGCTGATGAGGAGTCGGGTTCAAGTGCCAGAGTTGCATGACTGTATCTACCTTGAGAAGCTGAGGGGTCTTGTGGCTCAAATTTACATGCATTCTACTATTTCTCATGTATTGTATCATGTAATTCTTATATTTGTTAATTTTGGAGACATTGGTTTGTATAAGTCATTATGGGCAACCACTTGTATATTCTAAATTAAATTTGAAATTTCCCTTTATGCTTACTTGTCCATTCTACACTCATCTACTTACTCTGATGAAAGATAAAAGAAAAAATATACTCAACTTTGACCATCCTTTAAGGTTAACACTCGGGTTCTTGGAAAACGAGTCGTGTACTCGGGTCCTGAAAAGTCGGGGCGTTATAAGTCAAGTGCATACTCAACCAGTCCTGGCACGACTGGTCAAGCATGTATTCGACTAGTTGTGTAGCGTGGGTTGATGCTTTATTTGGGAGAAAAAATCCCTTTTTCTTCATTGTGGGTTTCTTCTCCAACGAGTCCTAGGTCGACCGGTCGAACCCATCTTCTTAGTTCTTCAAGGTTAGTGCTTTATTTCTATTTTCCTTGTAGATTCAAGTTCATATCACTCATTTTTTTAAAAAAAAAAATCTTTGGCGTGATTTATTTCTTGTTTCATTGAGGTTTTTGGGGTTTTCTTCTCCAAAATTTGATTTTGAGAGCCCACTGTACTTCTTTTTGCAACCTCTTGGTTCCTTGATTTTCTAGTTGCAAATGGAAGGTAGAGGCAAAAAGAAAACTTCTCGTGGTCCTTTAACTTCTAAATCTACACCTATCACAGTACGCCACCTTCGGTCATCCGAAGATGATCCCTCCTATGTGTGGGATACTAGGTTGCGCAATGTTACAGTTGAACGACCTGTTCATGTTGAACATCTTGCTCCATTTGAGATCCTTTCTCTTCTCCAATCTGTAGGATGGGATGACATTCTACATTGGGGTGGGCCAGCATATCGGTCTATTGCACAAGCTATGTATTTTTGATTTTTTAACTGAAAATATAACATTTACAATTGCTACTAGAGAAGGTTCAGTTGAAATAGACAGACATTTGATCTCTAGTCTAATGGACATACATGTCAATGATGAAGGTATTTCCATTAACACTTTAGTAGCTAAACTATCTGAATTAGAAAAACGTATGCTTACTAGAGAATTATGCAATATAGATGTGCAATGGAGTACTAATGGAAATGCGCTTGCTTCAAAGTTTTTGTTACCCAGATAAAGAGTCCTTCACAGGATATTCATTTCTAATGTTTATCCTCATTCTGGTAACAAAACCGAACTCACTACTTTCATGGTTCGGATTCTTCATTCTATCGTCTCTGGTACTTCTGTATGTCTTCCTTCTTTAATCTGTCATTGCATCATACAATTTCGTCTCCATCCTGAACACAGTGATATCCCTTTTGCTTATCTGATGACTGTGTTAGCCACCCATTTATTAGTGGCTATGCCTGTTGGAGATGCTCCCATTCAACACCTAATCTTCAACAACTCTAATATAAACAAAATAAATCTGAGGTTGGCCGCAGGCCAAGTCAATGTGGGTGTTGGAGGAGCTGCTGCAGTGAATGAAGAAGAAGGTGATTTACCTCCATATGACATTAACATGGACGATATTTTTGATGAGATCGAATCCAACTCAGCAGATGATCCTGACTATCAGCCATCCGACTTTGATGCGTGGTTGCGCTCACTTGAGGAGAAGGTAGAGAATATGAATGTGTCCCATGATTTGCAGTTCAAATATATCCGCAAATATCTTAGGCGCCCAAACAAGGGACTTCATAATCTTGATCCTACCATACCTGCTCCTTCTTCGGGATCTGATTAGTGTTTTCTCATATGGATTGTAATAACTCTTATAATACTTCGCTTTCTTTTGGTTTGTGGGATTGAATTTGGTTGAACTCTGTTGATGTTGGTTGGTTATACTTGAACATGATTTGCTTATGGATTTCTAATATTGTTATCTTGCTCTATTATTCCTCACTACACTCTTCTTTTTCTTCCTTATTTACTTCTATTTATTGGTTTCTTCCTTTGTCATATTGTGACAAAAAGGGGGAGAATTTTGTCATGCTTGATATATGGTTGTGATGTATGGCATGTTGATTGTGGACATGTAGCCTTCTTTGTGTAAGGGGGAGGAGTAAGTAAGGGGGAGTATTGTTGGAGGAATTGATGCATGCTTTGTTTTGACCTGTTTATAACTGGTGCATGATTCTTTAACTAGGTTGACTGGTTTATATTGATAATTGGTGCATGATTCTTTGTGCGTATAATGTTTATGTTATTATGAAGTATGTTTTGTCACAAATTTGACAAAGGGGGAGATTGTAAGTGCTATAGTTTCTAGCTCTTATGATTGCCAAATTTTGTAGTGTCAAAACCTCTTGAAATCTGTGTCTTGTATAACACAGATATATTCAAGATAGTGCATCTCATGTACAAGGACAATGGTCTTTACTTCAAGATCTTCAAATGCAGGATTATTTGTTCATGTTCAAGTACTACATCGAGTACAACATCAAGTATGAATTCAAGCTTTCAAGCTTCAAAAGTTCAAGTTTTTCAAGGCTTCGTACAAGTGAAGAAAAAGTTTCTATACTTTGATCCTCAAGCTCAAGCTTCAATGTTAGTCAAATTCAAGCTTCAGAAGTCTTGAGTTCAAGCTTCTACGAATGACAAGATTTTAAGCGTCGTGAACTTCAAAGATCATCTATCAACCGATGGAAAAGAAGTTTCAATGTTCATACATCATGTATAAGGTATGAATGACCCTAGATTGATCATAGGATAGGTCATTTTGTATACATAATTTAGGGTAGGTCATTTTGTATACATAATTTAAAATGGTTCAATTTACAAGTGAATAGACTGTTTCTTGACTAGTCTTGGACTTTGTTTGACTAGTCCTAGCACTGGCTCGACCAGTCCTAAGTTTGTTACTGATTTTCGAGAATTTTTATTAAAGCTTCAACCAGTCCTGGAGACTGCTCGACTGGTCGTGTGAACAATGCTCGACTTGTGCTCGACCAGTCCTGCAGCCTCGACTCAAAGTCCAACAACTAAATTGCGTTCCACACGACCAGTCGTGGACAGGTCTCGACCAGTCGTGGAGGCCACTTGACCAGTCGAGCAGAGCCTAGGACCAGTCGTGGAACGGCTTTATCCTATCACGCTCAAAATTTCAAAAATTTGTTGGTCCTACGACCAATCGTGCCGTTCTCAGGACCAGTTGAGAGTACGGTTTTTGCAACTATAAATAGAGCACGAATTTCAGAGTTTGATATTCAATACGCCGCTCTGAGAGATAAGTTAGTGATATTATTAAGCTATTTAGTGGTCATTTATATTCTCTTTAATTAGCTCTCTTTATATTTGATTTTGTATTCTGCATTCCAATTATATTTGAAAGAGGGATTGAAGTATTCCTATTTCTTGGAATCAAAATCAAATCAAGCTAGCCCAAGGTGATTTAATTTAAAATCAATCTAGAACCTAGAACCATTTCATAAGTGAGTGTGGACATTGAACTTCTACGCCGATTTGGTTCTTCCGGGCAGCATTTAAAGGAGAATATCCTGGTATTTTACATTATTGTAAATTTCTATCTTTTGATTTCATTGAGATTGTGCCAGAAAAATCTCTCTGTTTTGGTTTGTCTGAGGTGATCTAGAAAACTCAGAGTGTGGGGTTTTTGAATTGTGTAAGCCCACTTGAAAGACACAATTGTGAGGGTTTTAGGTGAACCTTGAAAAACCTATTTTCATAGTGAACGCTAATATCCACTGTGTGAGGATATTAGGAGTGGAATAGTTGTGTGGCTATTTTTCTAAACAGTTTGTGTACACACAAGCGAACCACTATAATTTCCGGTCTTGTGGATTGATTGTTTATTTCCTTTTGTGGATGTTTGTAATTTCCCTTTTTGTATTTGTGGAGAATGTTGTAACTTCTTTTATGCAAGTGTGGGAATGTTGTAATAGCTTAGATTTCATTCCTTGCTATTTATTTCTTTATTCCTCTGTATCAGTTTGAGTTTTTGATACACAGACCTTTCTAGGAATCAGGTTGTCCTACCATAAATCTTTGGTTTTTGGTTTAAGGTTGTCCTTAGAACAACATCTGTATCAATCTCTCAATACTTGTACATTTGAGGTTGTATTTAATTTCAGCATTGTGAGATTGTTTATTGCTATCAGTATTTATATTTGTTTAAATTCCACTGTTAATTTTTAATTTGGCATAGTCCTATATACCCCCCCCTTTAGGACATATAGCTCGGCCTTTTCAGAGCCAACACATCATCACCCACTTCCAACACATCGTAGCATTGATGTTTACTACCCTCTTCTTTGTACTTGGCATTGGACGCTTGTAATTTTTTTAAACATCGGCATGCATAGCCACTATTTGGTTTTCCATATTTTCCACAATAACACTCATTTGCAGTAACTTGGACAAATAGACCAAGTCGAGTGTATGCTTGGGAACTAGAGCATATACAACCTCAAATGGGGACTTGCCAGTGGACGATTATGCACGTTGTTGAAGGCAAACTTTGCATGACCTATGGTAAGATCCCACTATTTAGGATTATCACCAAAGATACAACTTATGAAGTTCTCGAGCGTACGATTCACCACTTTTGTTTGTCCATCCGTTTTGGGTGGTAAGCACTGTTAAACTGCAATGTAGTGTCAAATCATCGCTATAAAGTCCTCTAAAAGTAACTAAGGAACTTGGTATTGCGATCAAAGGTAATTGTTTTGGGGACACCATGCAGTCGCACGACCTCTTCAAAGATAGATTGGGTACGTTGGTCGCATCGAGAGTCTTCTTACACGGAATGAAATGGGTAATTTTAGAGAACCTATCAACCACCACAAATGCCAATCCATACTCGTTGGGTCTGTAGATGACCTAGTAAGAAGTCCATTATCCCACGTTTCGTTCTTATACAAGTTGTCCATCTCATCATTCATCGTTGCTTTCCATTTTTCACCATCTGGCTCATCAAGCACTTCCTGAAAAGTAGACGGATCCCCCTCACCCGTAATGAGGGCAAATGCCACATTTGAGTCATCCCTGCATCTCGTTGGTAACCTACGATCTCGTAGCAGATTCCTTTTCCACAGATGGCTGCTCCACTTTCTCCTGTACGTGTGTCTGCGTCTCAGTATCAGCCTGGGTCTCATCTCTATCTAATTGAACGTCCACAACAAACTTTTTCACTTCCTTGTGTTCATCTTTACGGAACAAGGATCCTTCGTCGAATTTGACATCACGACTCAAAGATGATTTTCTGCATGACCCGGTCATATAGCTTGTACCCCTTCACACCACCACTATAGCAGACAAAGATGTACTTTTTAGCCATTTGGTCTAACTTATCTCTCTCAATTGACAGTACGTGAGAGTAAGTATCGCAACCAAATACACGCAGTCTCAAGTAGTCTACCTACTAACCACTCCACACTTCAATAGGATCAATTCACAAGTAACACGTCGTGTTAACGGCCACAGTACACAATTCATTGCACAACCCGGCATTATTGATCATGCATCGGGCCCTCATCAAGAGAGTCTGATTTATCCACTCAGGCACACCGTTCTATTCTAGTGTGTGGCGCACTATCATGTGCCTCACAATCTCTTCATCTTTACAATACTGAGAAGCGAATTCTCCACCATTATGTGTGCTCAATACTTTCATCTTCTGCCCTGATTATTTTTCCACCATCATCATCCACTGTTTGAAGTTGATGAAAATATCATATTTATTTTTCATAAAAGAAACCTACAATTTTCTGGAATAGTCTTCAATGAACGTGACAAACCATGACGACCCTCTATCCAAAACCATGGACGACAACCCCCATACATCATAATGCACATAATCTAGAACCCCCTTACAAACATGTTTTCCAAATTTAAAAGACAACCTCGGCTATTTACTACATATACAATGCTCGCATATACTAAAATCAATTATTTTAAAAGCTAGAATTAAATCACGGTTAGAAAGTAACTTAATGCCCTACTCGCTCATGTGGACTAAGCGTGCATGCCACATGCGTGTAGACGTGGAATCCGCTACAGATGTTGCAGCTCCACCCAATGAAGTATTCCCGATTAACCTGTAAAAGTTTCCATTTCTCTGCGCCTTCATGACTATGAGTGCCACTTTTGGAACTTTAAGGACACGAACAAATTCGATGAATTTGCACCCTAGTGCCTCGAGTGCTCCTAGAGATATTAAAATCTTCCTTAAATCAGGAACATGTCTCACTTCGGTCAAGATACGCTCCATGCTATCAAACATCTTGATGTGCATCGATTGATATATGGTTAGATGCCTGGATGAAAAGACAAATGGTCCAGATGAAGTGATAAAGACGGAACTTAAATGTGTTCATAATCATGTTGAACACAACTACTGGAGTCATCTTTATCATATTGTGGCCCACATGATGAATGGTCCACATCAAGGTGGGCCCACATAATGCACGGTCACATCAAATGTGAGCCCCACATGATGGATGGCCCATAATCATCACAAAATCCTTCCTTTATTTGCCATTTTCATGTGGTGCACATCAAAGTGCGATCCCATATAATGGTCAATTCACATCAAGAGGGCCCCACCTGATGGACAATCCAAATAAATGGGAACCAAATAATGGATGGTCGACATTGGAGGTGGGACCACATGATGGAAGCTTAACATCAAAGGTGGGCCCCACATGATGGACAATCCAAATAGGTGGGAACCAAATAATGGATGTTTGACATTGGAGGTGGGATCATACGATGGAAGCCTAACATCAAAGGTGGGCCCCACATGATGGACAGTCTATGGCAAAGGAGGGACCCACATGATGGATCGTGGACATAAAAGGTGGGTCCCACATGATTGATGGCTCCATCAAAATGTGGCCCCACATGATGAACTATCCACATCAAGTGGGACCCACATGATGGATGGTGGACATAAAAGGTGGGTCCCACATGATTGATGGCTCACATCAAAATGTGGCCCGCATGATGGACTATCCACATCAAGTGGGCCCCCGCACATGATGGACAGTCCACAACAATGGTGGGACCCACATGATGGATGGAGGACATTAAAGGTGGGGCCGCATGATGAACGACCCATATTAAAGGTGAGGCCCCACATGATGAATGGTCCAGGTCAAGGTGGGCCCCACATAAAGCACAATTCACACCAATAGTGGGCCCCACATGATTGATGGTCCACATGAAAATGTAGCCCAACATGATGGACAACCCACATCAAAGAGGGGCCTGTATATGGATGATTGACATCAAAAGTGGGCTGACATGATGAATGACCCATATTGAAGTTGGAGCCCCACATAATGAATGGTCCATGTCAAGGCAAGCCCACATAATGGATGGAGTGGGCCTCACATGTTGGATGTCCCACATCAAAGTGTGCCCCTTGTGATGGACAGTCCATATCAAGTGGGCCCCACCTAATGGATGGTCCACATCCAAGGTCTCTCATGATGGACGGCCATATCCAAAGTGCAACATGTGGATGATCCACATAAAAGGTGAGCCTTGCACGATGGATGATGGACAAAAAAAATGGGCCCCACATGATGGACAACCCACTTCAAAGGTGGGGCCCATGAGATGGACACATCAAATGTGAACTCCTTGTGATAGATAGTAGACGTTGAGGGGCCCACATAAAGGGCAATTAGTATTGATGGTTGCCCCACATGATGGATGACCTACATAAAGGTGGGCCCCACATAATGGACTGTCCACATCAAAGGCCAACCCCTAATGAAGAATAGTCCACATCCAAGATAGGCCTCGCATGATGGATGCCCCACTTTGAAGGTTTGGTTCCCACGATGGACAATCTACATTAAAGGTATGATCCATATGATAGACGATCCACATCTAATGTTGGACATTATAGCCATCCATTCACTTGCCATTGGGGCACGATTCATCTACGGTGAGATCCACCAAAATAACCATCTAGATTGCTCTTATAATGGCTTTAAAAATGACATCAATTATCCTAAATATTTTACCAAACATGCCTATTTTAAATTAGAACTTTCTTCGAGTTTTAAAAAATGATTTTACTGAACAAGCTTATTTACAACAAGAGATAGAACAAAAAAGCGCTTATTAAAGTAGCTCTTATTTGAAAAGCTTCTATTGAATTAGAGTTTTTTTTTTTTTTTTATTTTTATTTTTTATTTTATTTTATTTTATTTTATTTTTTAAATTAACAAAAGTCCCAAAAGGATGGGGAGTATATTCCATGAAAAGGAGCCTTTACAAGACATTTGGGCCAAGGCCAGATGAGCAAGCCAAATATACATATGGAACTGTATTCTAAGGATCAATTAGAGTATAGATACCGAATGAGCCCTAACAATTGCAATTCAATTCAATAACACATCCAAAGCAAGCATAGCAGAAATTATTCTCTAATAAACGTAGCGGTTTCTTTTTCCATTCCCGTATAGTACGAGCATACCGGCCCGCTTTGTATATGTAGGGTGCCAAAACCATTTATCATCTTGTTGATACCATCGTTTAGAAACTCGGCTTGACTTGACACCGTATCGTTTTGGGTTAAGCCGAGTAACTGGTTCTTAGTTTTTCCAGTATTGAATCCCTCTAATTGGTAACATTTGATATTTAAAATATATAAATATCATATTCTCGGCATGTCAAGTCTGAGTTTTTCTTTAACAAGGTTTTTTCTAAGTTTCCCGAGTTCTATTGAGTCAACTCAATTGGGTCAACTGAGTGTTGAACAAGTCACCAAGTCGAACAGAATTGTGTTTTAAATTCATTATTATATCTAATCAATTTACTGAGATGAATTGAGTTTTTTTTTTTTTCAAACTATGCTATCCATCCCTGTTAGTACAGAAGGTAAAAAGAAATGTGGTCTTTTATTAATATACAACTCAAGCAAGCATATGTTGCATGGAATCAAGCAATCGACCATCAATACATCTAGCATCAAGTTTCAGGAGAATAGCATGACTACATTGGAGGAGGTCCTAGGTAATGCTAGTATCATCTCACGAATATTTGTTTGTATTCTTAAATCTTTCAATCCCTGCCTAAAACGAATACAAACTTTCTCCAAGGCCTTTGCATTCTTGAGAAAAGCTTTCAGAAACTCAATTTCATTCTCATGTCCACCAAAGTGCCTAATCTCAACCTTCTTGAGGTGATACATCGTACACTTGAACACCGACTGCCCGGATTCTATATACTCTCCCCAATTGAACATGCACCAGTACCGGCGATAAAGCTAAAAGCAGACCAAAAATAAAGTTAAACAGTAGAAGTAATAGATTATCCAACAGTTGAATGAAAATTTCAAGAGGTTTTGACATGTAGCACCCTCTCCTTTAGTCCAAAGTAAATAACACACCCTCACCTTATATTTTCCCAATATAATAAAAAATCACCCTGCCATTTATTTTTTGGACGGAAAAATTAATTATTGTTACATTAGCGAACTCTTTCTTAGAAATGAGATTTACCCCTCCCAAATCCCTAAAATCCTAATGTAGATCGGGTCTTAGACACTTTCATGTCCAAGATGGACCAGAGAAGGCCCGTTCAAAGGTGGAAGTAATCAGGACCGTCAGAACCCTAAAGCAGACATATCTTGCAAACCGGAATAAGCTATTCAACATACCATATATGATTTTGAGGGAGGAGAAGCTACTTTTGCCACCCAACCCTACTATGCCAGGTTGCCCATGCCAAATTTGCGAGATTCCATCAGATCGACGATCGAAACTCCATTTTAATTTCGTTTTTACTATTTATAGTAAGTTTTAGTTCGATCATAACTCTTGATTCTTTGAGCTTTAGGAGTTGTGCCCAACATGAAAATGGCTTAGAAAAAATTAGGAGAATAACATGGTAGGCAATATTGGACACTTATTATTTTTGGCCAAAAACCAAGCAGTCTAGTAGAAATCATGACCTAATTATAAATAGTAAGTTTACTGTTTATGGTAAGTCATGTTTTTTAGGGAGTTTGAGTTGAAATTTGATTCTGAAACTTCTTCCTAGGTTTGATATCACTATTTAAAGGATTGTAAATTTATTTATTTTTATCATCAATCAATTTATTTCGAATTTATTAAATTTATTTCAATTTTCTATATTTCCTCATGGATTCAAGGAATCTTTGTGAGGAATCCAAAGAAGCTCTGTAGATTCGGAGTAATTATCCCCTTGAGGGAGACGGTGATTGACCTCATCACGTCCAACCCTTGTCAAATCCCACCTTAATCCTAACAACTCTTGTCTCTCTTCTCCCAAACCTAGAATCTAACCAGGGATAAAAAAAAAAGGGGGTGTTTGCCCTTTAGTCAACAGTTAAGTATAACTTATTACAAATATAGCAAAATATGATTTTTAACCAAATATAGAAAATGAAAGTTGTTATTGCGAAAAAAGCACAAACGAGGGCGTTATCTATCTTTGAACCAAAATGGAGGGTAACTATCTTACAAAACCTCTAATTATAAATACCAAATAATCAAAATAGAAAGGGCATGGTGATTACCTTAACAATATCTATGACCAGAGTTTCTAAGTTGGGACAGCTCTTAAGTAAGAAGATTATCACATGGATTTGGTCTTTGTTAGGCCGTATACTTAGCTTTAGGAACCTCAGATGAGAAAATGAAGTAGGCATGCATTTCAATAAATCTTGCCCTGTTGACAGAAGCTTGGAACACAAAACATTACGAATGAGTATAATCCATAATCTACATTATGTTGGTGTTTTTTAGAATAAAAATAAATTTCAAAAATAAAAATTATTTGTAGAAAGTAAATAAATATATTAATTATTTAAACTTTCCATAAATAGTGTGTATAGCCAGTCGGTAAGAGAAGGGGTTTTTGCTTATGCAACCAGGGTTCGAATCTCCTCGAGGACGGTGCGAAGCACCGTCCGCGCACGCGCGCGCGGCGTGGGCTGTAGGGCTGCTTGGGCGCTTTTTGGCGCTTTATTAGGCGCACTTAGCACTCGGTTCAAATTTTTTGGGCCATGATACCCTGATGTTTTATTAATTTTGTTTTATTGAGAGTAATTATGACATGATTGTACATGTGGCACCTATGCCACGTGTCGCTTATGTGGATACAGTTTTTCCTGTTGGATAACTGTTTCTGTCTGAATGGGTACAGAAATAACTGTCATAGGACAAGAGTCATGTCCTTTCATGAAAGGCAATTATTTGCTGTGAATGGGTATGGATTTCTTGAAGAGGCTCTTTAACACCTCTTCAGAAGAAATCCATAACCTTTCAAATGATATAAATCCTGGATAATATAATCCAGAAGTATTAACTCAAAATCCTTACGATTATATCATCTTCTGTGCAATTACTCTCGATTTAATCTCTTGCTGAATTTTTTCTGAACGTCTTAAGGCATATCGGTGTTAAACTAGAGATCTGTTCAACACTTAAATGTGCAAATTTTTGTGTTGAAAATCGGATTGAGAGTTCATTGTATCCTGAAGACAATTTGCAGATTTCCTTCGTTTGCACTTGCTGGAAATTCCAGAAAAAGGGCACCAAATCTGTCTTGAGAAATTGACTATTCAAGTCGAGCCTTGAACCTGATAGATCTGATCGATTTCTTCTATCCTTCGTTGTGAATTGCTTTTTCTAACACATTAAAGATCCATAATATTCATTTCAATAAGCTGAGTCCCACGATGGTCATCCAAGTTCCCATCTGCAAAGATAGTTGACCAACCATCATGCGACTACAAGGTTTTCCTGAGTCTCCCAGACTCAGCGGAAGGTTCCTTTTTTGACAAGGCTAATAATCATTTATGGAAGATTATACGGCATGAGCCACAGAAAGAGAGTCTGGTGGAACCATCTCTCAACGCTTGGGGTGTTTGTGACCATCTGTCTAGTTGGCCATTCAAAGATACATAGATCAGATGATCTTTAACATCTAATCAGTGGCTTTCAAAGTAACAGTAGGAAATGGAAGTTGTCAATAGCCAAACATCTAGTACAGGGAAGTGAGGAAAGTTGATAGATTGGGTTGTCTAGTAAGTATGAATTTTAAAACATGTGCTATCTAAAGTTGGGGCCCACTGGATGGACCGACCTTATTAACACATGTGATGTAGAGTAAAGGCTCCACCGTATTGCGGTTCTTCGATGCTCAACCATACCGCCTCCCATCATTTATACCATAGAAATATGTTCAAGGAAAATGCTTCCATATGCCTCCCATTATTTCTCTAAGCTCGGGAACAACCTGACACGGATGAAATCCACGCCATCCATCCAGGCACACCTCCATTGTTTGTTCTTGATCCCTAAAGTCATGCTGATTCAACACTTAGGTGTGCCACTTGAAAGAATTATACCTAAAACCTCTAAATTCACATGGTACAAGTTCCACTTGAGTTTTGGAATACTGTTATTTTTTTGGGTAATTCTTTCATCCTGATGAGGTACATCAGATGAATGGATTGGATGGCATACAAACACCATCATGTTGTGGTGTAACTGAGTCTGAGTTTTGGATTAGCAAGACTTTTTTGAGTTCAATGATCATTATGAGGCAGCATACTTAATGGATGGGGTGGATCTCATGAAAGTTCCACCCACGTAGCTCTCAGCTCGTGAATATAACCTCCTAGATACCTACAGTAGGTAGGCTAGCACAGTTCTTATATTTGATGAAGGATGAAGAAAGGAAACATACCTCAATGCATGAAAAGGATAATGTCATAAATCTTGCATTGCCAAGCCCTCCAAGAATCTTAAGCACAAGGTAATGATGATCTTCCTTCGTCGAATAAGAATAAGGCGATCCTTCAATCTTAATGACTGCATTAACTAAAGATGAAAGGTTCTCTAGATTATAGTTTTGTGCCATGTAACTTGCATACTTAAAAAATAAGAGATTAGGCGCATTAACCTTAATCTCACACCCATTCAAACCATGACAATCACAAATAATCAAGCTCTTGAGTCCATAAGCGCAAATGGTTAAAATCTTGAGATTGTCCATCCTACATCTCTCGAATTTCAAATTTTCAAGGACAGGACATCCTGTAAAGAGTCCCTCTATAAAGAGATCATCCGAAATTTCCACCTTCGCGAGATGCAGAGTTACAAGACCATTCAAAGTCACTGTAGGGGGCAGTTTGAGCAGAGAAGAGTTTAAGTTCAGTTTCAAGACCATCAAAGATTCATAAGTAAATAACCAACAAGGCAATTTCGACGCTTCGCCTACTGGGAAGTCAAGAACAAGCTCCTGGACCTTGTGGCCCACTGCAAAGCCAATCCATGCGTTGACAAGTGGGGTATATCTGCCACATAATCCAAATGAGAGACAGAATTTTTCTATATTCAAACCGTTATGAAGAGAGAGAGCCTTGTTGACAAAATGCACGAATTGTTCTTGTGTGCGTCTATTTCTTGAGAAATGGGTGAAGTTGAAGTTCAGAGTGGTGACGGACGACCAAACATGCCTCCAACTTCTCGATAAAAGCATTGTCATAACAGCATCTTCCATTTGAAGGAAAGAGACAATGTGCGTACAAATTCCTTCGGGTAAATTACTGATTCTATCTTCATTCTCAGGTGCCGTTGCCTCGTTTGGAGAAGAGTTTTCTTCCATCAGCATTGCCCTTATTTGTTTCAAGTATTCTATGCTCTTATGTCTAAGTAACTTCTTACCATAATAACACTTGAATTTCCCTGTCACATACACAATTTGGTAGTGGAGAAAGTTTCTTCTTGGTTTCGCTTAGGCATGCTCTATAGTCAGAAGGCCCTATAAAAATGGAGAGTTAGTTGATACTCTAGCAATCATATATAGTCTATGATGCTTGATATGCAAGTACTCTGAAATGATACATGTGAGCATACATTAGCTCACACTCCACGGGACACTCGTGACCTCAATGTTGAAACACACTATCTACCACGAGCCATGGGTTGGAACCACAAAGTCAGATTGGTTAATCAATCAAAATCTTGGATTGGTTAATCAATTCATAACTATGATTTGTGGACACTTGTTCGTGAAATAGAACCATTAGATATTTTCCGTTGCAAACCGTCAAATAAATTTCCACCATTCTAGTAACCATGTAATTAAAAAAGCATGACTTTTAGTTCTTGATACACCAAAATGTGGACCATTAATTTTGGATAGTTATTTATATTTAATTGTATGCCACATGCAATCGCTTTATTAGTAGTTTTTGAGTGTTTGTGTATTGTCTGCAACACTGCCGGGGTGATGTTGGTCTCTTACAAAATGGATGCCTATGAGTTTGTTTGCCTCCGTCATGGTTCAAGGTCCAACATGTCTAACCACCAATATTGGATATACTTCATTTTTTGGGATCATCGCATGAAATGATCTATCAAAATGGATGGACAGTGTGAATGTAAGTAAAAGGCCCCACAGTAAGGATCCACCCACGTCAGTTCCACCAAAGCCACGCCTAATTAGAAAGGCCTTACGTATAAGGGTGGATATAAATTTGATTTTGATAGTGTGTTTGCCAAATATGTTTACTTTCTTTAGACAATTCTCAATGAGCAGTTCCAAAAAACTATTTGTTTTATAATCAATCCACTTCCTAAACGCATCAACAAACTGGCCCTATTGGAAAAGGTAAAATTATATAGGTAATTTTAATTATTTCTTCACACTAAAATAAATTGTTAAAGTACAATAGACTGCATTGTGATAACTGTAACTTATTTATTTTAATGAAAATAACAGGAATATATACAAGAAATGAAAGGTATGTAGAGATTTGGAGAGATCTCAACACATACACATCTTTAACAAATTATAAGGAAATATGCTACCCTAGAAGATTAATCTACTCTAATATTAATTAAAAGAATAGACTACCTCTTTCTCTTCTCCTTGTTCTTCTCATAAGCTAAGCAAGCAGATAAGAAATTCAAAAGCCTTTCTACAATTTATGCATTTTCCAATCCAGATGAAGATATGCTTAAACTTTTGGTAATGATAAATGACTTTGGGTTGACATGCCTTCCTTAGTTAAATATTAGGACGGTTATTTGATAGTCTGGCAGGGTATGATGTTTGATACTCTGGCATTTAAAATTTACACGTAGCATATATTACCTCAAAGTAAACCGTGTAAATTGTGGAGCCAGCCGTAAGTAAGTCATGCTATAAGAATCAGATTGGTTGAAGATTACTGACTTCTGATCTATAAATAAATGACCATTGGATAATTTCATCTCAACCATTCAATAAATGACCACCAATCCGATAGGTATCAAATAAGTATCATTTTTTTTGTTTTTGATACATCCAAACTGGTACTCATAATTTTGGACAGTTAAATTTAGATTATTTGTACATTTTTTCAATGCCTGCGTTTCATCCATCACACTCTGCCAGAGTACGATATCGAGGGACTTGTCACTAGCACCTTGTATTACAATTGTTTAGTAATCAGGCCGGCATCACCATATATTTTTATATTTGATGCTCTCTGCCATTGTGCATCGTAGGTTATATTTGCCTGAATCCTGACCGTCCAAGTAGATGGGGCATAGCCCCAAGAACCAAAATGCTTTGGATGATCAAGATCTCTGATTAATGAACTTTTTGGTGAATTTCTGTGTACGTTTTAGCCATTGGATGTCCACCGTTTATCTGGTTAAGATAATGTATTCGGCTTTATGTATGAGCTACCAATGTGGGGGTTGATGATTGTTTGGTGGTCGTCAGTGTCATGTGCACAATGGCAGTGTGCATGTGTATAGACAGCAGCGACACTCATCCATACCATGCACCAAGGCTTTCTCCATACCACTAAGGCTTTCTCCTTACCACCGCCCAAACACACCCTAATGGAATTACGTAAGGCCACCCTGATGTGTGAGATTAAATCCGGATGGACCATCCAATTTTTGAGGTCGAAAAACGTTGGGACCTCAAATATCAGGTTGATCTGGCCATAGGGTGGACCACATTGATCAGATCAAATTGATTCTTTGGCCTTACTTTAATTATTTGTAGATGGGCCAATGAACAGTTTGGATCTGACCTGTGTACCTCAAGTGGACCATAGATTTAGATATAGAAATTTCCACTAGTTGAGTTCTGGAGTCTGTCAATCGAACCTAGAGGCTCGTCGGTCCAACCAACAAAGAGATAGTAACTAAAATTTGACAGAGCATATACTTTATTGGTTCGGGTCAATCCAACCTATATACTGTAGGTTCGACTTGTAGGTCCGACCTAGAGGTTGTAGGTTTGACTCGTAGGTCCAACCTACAGATTTTAGGTCCGATCGACACAGAGTAATATGGATTGATTTCATTACAATTTTTTAAATCTAATTTATTAAATTAGTAAACTTATGATTCATAATTAATATTAATTAATGGGCTATTTAAATAAAAAGCTAATGGTGGAGATCACTTCGATTCGAGCAAGTTACACTTGAGATTGGGATTTTATTATAAACCTAGTATTAAGGGTTGGATCTGAAAGAATCTAATTGGATTATATCGTGGACCCAATTTGAAAACTGATTCTGACCTTGATCGATTAAAGGTGGGGCCCATCATATGAATTCTTATAAATTAAAAAAATAATTGTCATTGGTAAACTATATTTAGAAAATGCATGATTCGATTTGTCTAACTATAGAACTATCTATTTTCTGATTACATTGATTCACATGTCTCAATGCCTGTGATGTGTTGGTTGTAAGTTGGTCCTTTCTAAATGTATAAATCAACGTGTTTAAAATCGTGAAATTACCATAGAATATTAACATCATGAAAACACGACCCATGCCTAGTTTATCCTTGGAGACCTCCCTGGATGAAAAGTTTATCTTGATAGCCTTACTTCCAGATGTAGGCCTTACCCAAGCCTACAAAAGGGTTGAAGGCTGCCCAAGTGGTAAATGTGGGCCTTATCTATGCCTACCAAATGGTGAAAGCCTGCCCATGTGGTGGATGAAATCTCACCTGAAACACTTATATATTTCACGCATTTCAACATGACAAATAACTATTTATTATTATGTTTATTGTTCTATGTTAGTGGTAATGTGGAATAACCATGTTGGCAATTCTCTTTACGCGTGGCCAATTTACATTTTATTGATGAAAAACCATATGGATGCAACCGAGGCCAAATAGTTGGCACAAGAACACAAGGATATGGTTGAGCTGGTGAATGACCCACAGGACACATGGTCTTATTTGACGTAAGAAGAGTTGGTTGCTTTGGAATAATTTATGCATTGTTCATTCATATTGATTAATTAGGACATGCTCGTTATTCCTTGAATTAATTTTTGATTAATTGTTAGATTACATGAGCGCATGTCATTATTTATATTTTGCATGAATTTGATTTACACCAGACATGGAGTTACAAATCTTTGATTTGAATATTTATTTTACATTGAATAATGACCCCAAATGGGTGGGTCGTATGACCTTCGATCCTCCAATACTCGGGTATTGGATGTCCTCAACCATTACTAGGGTTTTTTTTTTTTTTTTTTTTTTTTTTTTTTTTTTTTTTTTTTTTTTTTTTTTTTTAAATCGGTTGATTGCTCACCTATATATTTACACATGCCATGAGTGGTTCTAGAGAGTGAGCAAGACCCTGATTTAGAAAACCCTGAATATAGTTTACCATTTGAATCCGAGTAACTTAGAAACCTGCAAGTGAACTTGAACCCTGAAGCCCTAGAATTCCAATAGACGAGGTACATGGGTATATAGCGCCATGTGTTGGTTTACCAAATCCCCTGATGCCAATTGCGGGACCTGAATCATCATGCATAGCTAAGTATAACTTGTACCTAAATCTAGTTAACCAAGCCTTCAGTCCCCGCGCAACCTAACCATCTGTTGGCCTGTCCTGCAAACCAAGGATAATCGAGGTCCCACCAATTCTGTGTTTAAACCCTAGGCCAACCCATGAAACCCAATTGAACAATTTCTTAAACTATAGACCGACAAAGTACCCCCATATTGAGTAAAAACTAGGCTATGTTGGTTCGACGGAGCTAGTTATTGGTCTGACCAATCTCAGTAGCTTTGGGAACCAAAAAAAATCATATTTTGTCGGTGCGACTGACAGTTTTATCAGTCCCCATCTATTCCTCCCAGTCCGACCGATTTTACCCATCAGCCCAACCAATAGGCTATAGATTTGCACTTTTTAATACACTCACAATTCATCCAACTGGACCCTCGGGGCTATAAAAGCCCTTAATTTTGATTTTCATCTCATCCCCATTTCGCAACCTTGAGAGAGAGGATGTGTGAGGGGAGGTCGATTGCCACCTTGGGCCCAATACCCCAACGCACATGGGTTATCCAGATCCCATCTGACTAGAGAATCTTCGAGTGTAGGCAGTGTAGAACTTGTCCAAGCCCGGTGGCTCACCTTTCAGCCCTTGCATGTAAGCTTTCCTCTCATTTCTTCATCTCTTTGGTGTTTTTCGTCTATTCCTTTAGTTTTTTTTTTTTTTTTTTTTTTTTTTTTTTTTTTTTTTTTTTTTATTTGAATTTTGAAATTCAAAACTTAAGATTCTTGCATGTTAGATTTCGAGCATTCCGACTCTCTAGAGATACAGTTTGGTTGCATGCGCACGCCGCATGAGGGCATGATGGTGTTAGACCATTTGATTATGGCCGAGTTTGGGGCCGCGTCGCCATAACAAACCAACTCAGGTAATCAAGTAGCATGATTGTCCTAATATTTTCAATTCAGGTTAATTTTGATTCTAACCGTAGGTTATGACGTTAAGATTAAATTTCCCTAATTTATCCTAACTGGCGACCATGGAATCCACTATCGTAGTAGGACGATCGTGCTAGAGGGCTTACTAAAAAAAACACTCGGAGCTACTAAACTCCTTTGGTAGGACTAGAGGTAAACTTGTTATTCAAGTTCCACCTTACAACTGAATTATACACATTTATAGATGAAGACATTTTGACCAGACAATTATTGGGATGGATTCAAAATAAGTTGAAGTCCAGAAGTTTATCGCGAATGAATCTTCAACAAAGACTTTTGTCAGATTCGAAGTAAGTTGAAGTTCAAAATTTTATCTTAAATGAATCTTTAAACAGAGGCGTTTGTCGTCATCTTCTACAGTAACATTAATAGTGACTTTTTGTTGTAGTAACTCTGATATGAAAATCCAGTCCTTGTCGGCTTTGTCGGCTCTAGGGCCTTATTGTCGATGCTCGGTGGCTTGTCGGCTCCAAGGCTTCATTGTATTGAGTCAAGAAAAAACATCTTTGACTCTGAAGGTGCCTGAGTTGAATCAAAATTATATTCTCCATGGCGAGAGGATCTCACTTGACTCAGGACTTGACCTTTAAGTAGGGATATTTCATCACGTAGATTCTTGATCTCCTTAATTAGGGCTAATTGTTGTTGAGTATTGAGCTCTGTAATAGCTGCTTCTTTGAATGATTTTTTCGGGACAGAGGCAATGGGGAGAGCTGCGAATTGAATTCATGATTGTGGTGGAGTAATGTTCTTTAAGCATGCAAAGATGTCAAACTTACCTCACTATTTTTTAAGAATTATTCTAAGAAAGAAAGTATTCTTGGGTTCATTTTGAAGTAGGGGAGGAGAGTTCCTCTGTGGATGACTCTCTCTCTCTCTCTCTCTCTCTCTCTCTCTCTCTCTCTCTCTCTCTGTAACGCCCTGAAAATTGGGGGTCGAGCAGAAGCCCAACTCCCGAGTTCCAACACATCACTTATGCAATATAGATAATGATGATTAAAGGCTGTCCATATTAGTGCATTAAACATGAGTGAGATTATACCAAAACAACATATCATACTCCAGGGGCAATTGAATTGCGCAAGCGGAAGACCGTGATAAGTATATAGAGCATATAAGTGATTGCAAGTCCCCAGAGTATGAACATGTTACCGGGTTAAATATATACATGTATACACCAAAAACTGAACAAAATGAATATACATGGGTGTTCCAAAAGTGCAAAATAACAAGTGTAATGGTATCTTATTAGCACCCCTGTAACCCCGTCGATCAGAACATAGTCTACATAGACCCGCCTGATAGCTGCATATAGGAGAAACCCTCCTCGTTATCATCAAAGTCTGGCTCCGCTTCGCAAGCATCGTCATCATCTGAAACTAAGACAGAGTCTGGTTAGTGTGTACAACACCGTCCCGTAACGTGGGAGTGAGTGATCAACTCAGTGGAACTATAAAGCAAAGGTTAACATGTTATCAATTCAATCAAGCAGTAATGATAAAGCAATACAATCAAACATCCCTAAGTACTCTGATTAATATAAAAAATGGTATGTATAAATGATGCATGTCCTCGCCTGCACTCCCTCTGCGATCTTCATCTCACGATCCGCATGTCAGTCACTTCCTCAGTACTCTACTCAACGTCAAACGGCACATGCAATGCAATGCATGAGCGTGTTTATCAAGTTCTTATTAGTCCTTTTCATACAGCAGGATTGAGAAACTAAGGTACTTCTCTTATATCAATTCCCAAACAATAATCCATTCTAGGGTCGTCAGTCCTAGTAAATCTCATACGATAGGCAAGTTCAGGTCATTACCACCAATGCCCTACCAACTGGTAGTCTATTTTCGAAGGATCGTCACCAACCCGACTGGGGACCACAGCCAGGCTGCACCGGGGTAGGCCTATTTCATACTCGAGGTCACTCCACTGACGCCCTACCAACGGCAGTATATTTTTGAAAGCTCATCACCGACCCGACTTGGGACCACAGCCACGTTGCGCCAATGTAGGCCGACAGCTCGAATACAGTGTCTCATACCACCGTATTCGGCTCACGAGTCTAGGTTGCTCACTGGTTACTACGGGGAGGCTCGTCGCCCCAGCGTAGGCTGACAGCTCGACCACAGTGTCTCATACCACCATGCCCGACTCATAAGTCTTAGCGGATCGTGGTACCATAGTTGAAACGAGACTTTACAATGGTAAGGGGTACCTTAGGTTCAAGCAGTAGTGTCCATACATGGTGAACATACATCGGGTCAATCGGGTTACTTGACAAGCTCGACTGGTACAAGCGTACGCTGAATTAGCCAACAAGGTACCACTGTCGACGATAACCGTACGCCTCGGATTCATCGAACACTTAACTATGAATTGTTACCGATTTCCTGGACTAAGTAGTAGTCCCAATTACACTTCAAACGATAGCATTTACAAGTGAAAATCAATGACAGCATGTGACAACCAAATCTAAATATAAATTTCAATTGAGCATTTTAACATACACATGTTACATATGTAACCACACATAGGCCTTTCATCCATAAATTGCAGAGTAGTACGATAGATCACATAAAGGAAACTATAACCATAGATAAGGGAATTGAGAATCTCATCTCAACACCCTCATTACATACATTTAAACAAGCACTTCCTCATTTAGGCATTTTATCAAACACTTACACTACACATTTCAACATACATATATTAGACTAGTTACAACATATCCTGGCAAGCCCTTTTACAAAGGAGTTGCCACATACACAACAAGCATATATTCATAGTTAATAATCATAGCAAGCATAGATCTAAATTCCATATTCATTCAGAGATTTTTACAAACACTTAGACTATACACTATGACATACATAACGTATGTTGCCGATAATAGGAATTAGGACAAATCCTTTCACCAAGGAGTTGTCACACGCATAACGGCCATATATTCACGACGAATAATCATGACAAGTATGAATCCAAATTCCGTACTCATTCGGTCATACCAACAAACATATCGAATATACTATTCAACATAGTTCATATATATATATATATATATATATATCTGTAAAGTGAAACAGACATCGCATTTAGCATGTGAAATGACACCCACATCAGTTATAAATCATTAACCGGCATTGAAAGCCTTAAAACTATAATCTAAACATTTATAGTCTGCACCTTTCGCGGTAGACTCATAACAACTCAGTTTAGACACTAAGCCTTTGTCTACGGCATAACGGTCACCTATAACAGGGAATAGGTTAGATATTCCACCATCTGTTCTATTTGGATCTCTAAAATAGGTTAGGGTTAAGATTTCTTACCCAAATACAGAGTCAGAATCACCGGAATAGCGATACAGAAGCAGTAGCTAAGCACGTGGAGCGATGGGATTGAATCCCAGGAACTCTCTCCCACTTTCTCTCTCTTTCCTTCTCTCTTTGCTCTCTTCTCTCTCTTAGGTTTTTCAAATTCGTATGGAATGAGAGAGAGAGAGAGTTTAAGGCCCTTATATAGGCCCAGAACTGATGGGAATGGCCCCAGGGCCATGATATACATAGGTTATAGCCAAATAAGGGTTGTTTCGATCCAACGGAGCACTTCTAGAGGCCCCCTTTCTGCGTGCAGTCGGACTTAAGCTCCTTGGCATTGGATCTAGGTCGAGTTAAGTTTTCGGCTCGATCGGATTTATAGATCGACCGTGGCGGACCAGTTTCAGTTCAACGGTCACCGCCACTCGATCAGGGCCACAAGTACACTAACATGTGTATGAAATTTTCCATGATCTGAGAGTGTATATGGGTCAGATTCTGATGGTCTGAAAGCTTAGATTTGGCCGCAAGCGAACGACTCAGTTTACTTAAATCTGAGTACATTTTCTGAAGATATTCGTGTTTCTCACACACTTCACTTAGGGCTCTAGTTGTGCGTTTCTAGGTAGCCTCTGGATTTGATTTCCGAGATGGTTATCAAGCCCAGTAAGGTGGTCCTAACCATTTGGTTTCGTAGTAATCGGACTTTCGACGCGCAGTCCAAGTCCTATACGAAGTTTCAATGTGCTCCCGGGAGCAACTGGGCTTTGAGATTGATCCTAGATTATAGGATACTGTAGCGTTAATGATCCTACAAGTTTTGGGTCTTGCAATTCGTATTTAAAGTGGTTCAAGCTAATTTCGCAGCTAATCTCGTTTAGCACTTCGTTAATTTCGTCTAATTTCTAAAGGATTTAGTCCCGAGTGATTTCTGCCTGAGGTGGTACTCGGGTCGTTGTATGGATTTTTCCGGGACATTACACTCTCTCTCTCTCTCTCTCTCTCTCTCTCTTCAGAACTGAAATTGGAGTTCATGGTCTAATTTGGTATTCCCAGCGAATAATCCATGGAAAAGTATGTTGGGTGAAACATTTCATTGTGAATTCCATTGAGGGAGGTATATATTTGTTAAATTTAATGAGAAGAACCGTTTTACATGGTTCTGGAATAACGTTAAGATTAGTGTCAAATAGAGCCCACCACCTTTGCACGAACTAATTTGGGTTGTTTTCAAATTTTGGAGCAAAACTCAAAAATTATGAGTGAGATTTTATTGAATTTTGAGAGAGAATGACAAACTCTCAACCATTTTGACAATCATAATGATTGAAAGGACATCAAATTCCTTTGGGGTTGAGGACGAATTTATTTTAGCAAAAGAGCAGGGCTTCAATTTGTAGTTGAAATTATTTTGAGAATTTTCATTTTTGAAAAGTCTATTTCTAAGGGGTTATTTGATTTCTTGGTATGGGCTATTGTCATACCCCAAACTCAGAAACCAGGCTCACAAAATTCCAGATCGCCGAATTCGACGCCAACAGCCTCCGTAGTACCCCATTCTCGGCTCCCGACACTCATATGCCAGATTTCGATCCTGGGATCCTATAAGGAGGACTTTTAACATAAAAACTTTTTTTGAAGCATAACCAAGTTACAAAATAACATCACCACATATCCACTATAATCAAAGTGTTTGAGTACAATACGGAAGGAGAAATACAAGATAGGTATCAAAACTATAGAAGCTCTGCCACACGCTCTTGCCTCAGCTCAACTGTGTCCTAACGTCACCTGCACGCATCTATCGTGCATAAGCTTATAGAAAGCTTAGAAGGTGGTGTATGTGTGTGCGCAACGCAGGTGCTAAGTATACAATACAAGTCTATAAATCATATAATGTAGGAAATACTGACAAGTTCATGAATTATACGATATTAGAGTAAGCAGAAATACTGACAAGTTCATGAGTCATACAATATCAGAGTAAGCAGAAATACTGACAAGTCCATGAGTCATACAATATCAGAGTAAGCAGAGATACTGGCAAGTCGATGAGCCATATAATATCAGAGTATGCCATGCAAATCGGCTATACAAGGTGGGGTCGTGGTAAACCAAATGCCATATACTGGGGATGCAATGCAATATGCGTTGCGGAAGAAATGACCAAGCTAGATTGTGAAGTTGGGATGATGGTACGTAGTATCCAGGTTATGGGGTCCATCACAAGAGACTTCTATCCAAACCAATCCCATACCCGAATTTAGATAGCCAGACTCAATATGGTAGACTCCTGATCTTAAGTTGGTCGTGCGCCCCAGTTGAAATCCTGGCCACTGTGGAGGTATACATAATGATTTGATTGCACTCCACCAACCCGAGTGGATAATGAATTAATGAATCAATCAAATTGAGTAAGCAACTCCTGTTTAGTAAGTCTACATATCAGTACCGTACATCTCTGGGATCATCACCGGGGTCTACTACACTCTACACCAGATTGCTACCCAAACTGGACGCACAACCATGCAAGTGGAAGAGACCTCACTATCCGCCTGGCCAATAGTCTGCCAATATCTACCCGGCACGTCGGTAGTGGACCCATTTACGAGCTGGTCAAACTCAGCCTAGCTTTGCCCCCTACCCTCGGGCAGGTAAGGCCACAGCCCCTTCCAACCGATCACGACACAGTGGGAAGTACAACCTCCTGATATTCGACTTTGGAGCATCCCCTGACCACAGGGGTATAAGGACTTTCACCCACGGACATCCAACGTGCCCATATGCTAAAACCAAATATTTTTGATGTCCCATCTGACCGTCCACGATTTTCCTGTGGAGGCCATGGCCCTGATGTCACCAGGGCGTACGGTGGTCATATCACAAAATGCGAGATGCACGAGTCATACCATCCAGTCATACATCAAACCTGCGCGTACCGCACCCTCATGTGGGGTAACTCCGCCTCTCAGAGAGTCCCATAAACAATCAGCCCAATGGCACATGCTATGCTCAATCACTCCTCATAACAAGCATGCGGATGATGCATGTGGGCATGTATCATGCTAAGCATGATCATAATCACATACAACATGGTGGGACGGTATAAGACGGCCCATGGCCCGTATAAGTGAATGGGTGGTGTGTACATAGTCACCCACACATGGTGGGCCTCACACATACAATGGGCCTTAAGCATATAATGGGCCTCACATATAATGGGCCTCATACATCACAATTGGGTCTCATACAATCACAATAGGCCTCATACCATCTCGATGAGTCTCATACAATCATAATGAGCCCCATACAATCATAATGAGACTCATACAATCACAATGGGCCTCATACATCACAATTGGGTCTCATACAATTATAACGAGCCTTATACAATCACAATGGGCCTTATACAATCACAATGAGCCTCATACCATCTCAATGAGTCTCATACAATCACAATGAGCCTCATACAATCACATGGGCCTCATACCATCTCATTGGGTATCATACAATCACAATGGGCCTCATACAATCACAATGGGCCTCATACAATCATAATGAGCCTCATACAATCACAGTAGGCCTCATACAATCACAATGGGCCTCATACCATCTCAATGGGTCTCATACAATTATAATGAGCCTCATACAATTACAATGAGCCTCATAAAATCACAATGGGCCTCATATCATCTCAATGGGTCGCATACAATCATAATGAGCCTCATACAATCACAATGGGCTTATGTAATCATAATGCTATGCTAACACATACTCAGTGCGTATACTAACATAGTCGTAATCAATAATTGGCCTATATATATGGCAAAGTCCATAGAAGGACAGCAGATCTAATCCATAACATGAGGATCGGTCCTCAACAGTGGATATATCAAATCTGATACCACAGATTCATCTATGTACGGTAATAATGTACTCTTCTCATATCAAGGATGGGCCTAGATGGCGTACACATATCAAGAATGGGCCTAGATGGCCTACTCATATTAAGATTGGGCCTAGGAACAAGGAGTGGGCTTTCTTGCCCGTTCCATCACGTGGCAATTCTGGGCTTCCTAAGGGCCCAATAAGCACAAGGCGGGCTCTACAAGGCATGGTGGAAGCATAATCCATAATGGGGGCCCAACAATTTGTGTTAGCCCACTAAGAGAATATGAGAATGGGCCCAACAATGGGCCCTAGGGAGGTTACAATGTGGACATTTAACCATTATTGCTCTTATAATGTGAACATTTAACCACCATTGCTCCCAAGGCTTGGCCCATTAGAACCTATCCTATGATGGGATCCATGGTCTTTGTACTAACTAGGAAAAATGGATGGACATCATAAACATCATCATAACATCACAGTGGAATCACACATCACAATTGGGCCTCATATATACAATGTAATGGGTCATACTTCACAATGGGCCTCACACAAGAGCCTCATAGGCATCACGATGGGCCTCATTATATAGGTCTCACATACATCACAATGGCCTCATCACACAGGCCTCACATAAATCACACTAGCCTTATCACACGGGCCTCACATACATCACATTAGGCCTCATCACATGGGCCTCATATATATACACCACATTGAGCCTCATCACATGGGCCTCACATAAGGGCCTCATATACATCACCATGGACTTCATCACATGGGCGTCATGTACATCATAATAGGCCTCACATAAATTCCATGTAAAATAGACTATCGGTGCAGGGTTGGTTCTGCATCATTTTAGAGTCAGATTCATGATCACGTGAGGCCTACATATTGTGAAAGAAACTAACCACCTCGTAACTCTATGTATAGGCTTTACAAATTATACGGCGAGTCTTGTTGGTTGGGTGAGTACAATTTACGGTGATGGCCTAAACATGGGTACTTGGAGAAACTGTGCAGGAAATATAGTGCAGAATTTTTGCCTCAATTTTAAGTATATCCCATGATCACAAGGGACCACATTTCACTGTGCTGCCAGGTGCACTTGGTTGTAATATATATGCACTTCAAAAATTATAAGTTGGGACCAACTGGTTGTGCACACATGATATTCTGCACATAATTTTCTGCACAACCATACCTGGCCCCATTTTGGGATCCACTCCTTGATCATGTGAGGTCTGATTTGGCCCAATTAAAATATTATTTATCTATTCATTGGTGTAGGTTAGAGGTTCCAAGTAGTGGCCTACTCAAACCTCCTACGTGTTGTCCACTACAGAGGCCCAAAGTTGATACAAAACACAAATAATTAGACAGTTTTTAGAAATGGGGTCTGTCACAACTTAGAGCCCAATTCCCAAACACTTAGGGAATCATTCTTGACAAAAAGGTAGGACATCCCATCTCACTTATATAAAGATTAAACATCCCCAAAGTGGGACCCTTAGCTACAGGGTGTGGGGTCCGCTACAAGGTGTCAAAGAGGCCTACATGCAATACAGTTAAGTACTTAGAAACTTTTCAGCAAACAGAAAGTGTAAATGGAATGAAATAGATCCAATGGCAAGTGGGGTCCACATGCTAGCGAAGCATAGATAAGGAACACACAACAATGTACATGGGTGTCCATTTTAAAATGTATAGATCACAAGTGATCCCACACCCAAGTGGGTCAATGCGAGGATAATTGTTGGGTATAACATGGATCCAACATATTCATCAAGTAGCACATGAAATATATATTGATGAAATCTCTATAATCAGACTCTCTGTTGGAAGATTTGATCCAATGGATGGTTTGGGAACAAGTCATTCAAGCAGTTTATAGGTTTCTAACCATACAGAGCCTTGGATCCATCTGAACCACACATAGAAAATTCAAGATTTGTCCTCACAGAAGTATCTATCGGTGCAGAATTTTCTAAATTTTATCATGAAAGAATCTGATTATAGGGACCATACATATGATTATTAACTATTTCAAGTAAGTTAAGAGCAAATATCAAATACATCTGACCGTTGGAATTACGGATATGACCCAAACAAGAATGGTCATCATAAGCTCCCAAATACATCTTTCGTATAAGGCCAAGATCTTAACCGTCCGAACTCCAATTGAGGCCTATTATATACCATTGGAAAGATAGCTCGATTTTCTACGAATCCAATAGAACATATGTTTCTAATACTTTCATTAAAGTAGTTGAAAATGGGTCCGTTTTAGGCAAATCGGAATCCTGCATGTGTTACTGGACAACAGCCAAGTAAACTTGATGCTGCGGATGATTGGACCATTGGATGGCTACAAAATTTGGTCCAAAGTTATCTCATATTGTGTTTCATATCATTCCCAAGTTTCAACCCCGATCTTTACATGATTGAATTTATACGATTTTTAGAAGTTGTTGTCCATGTACAAAAATAAGATTACTTATGAAGGGTGTGGGTATAAAGTTCATCAGGGTGGGGTTCACGTGTGTGACCCACCAGCTTAAAATCAAGCTGACATTTGTGTTTATCCCAGGGCAGCCAGGTGGGCCACAAAAAAAAATGGAGAGAGAGGAAGAGGGAGGAGCTCCACCACTAAGAGCTCCTTTCATGAATCTACCACATATACATCAAATGGGTCCCATCCATGTGTGGGCCCACAATCATAAAAATATCAAGGGTGGAAATCCCATTTCCACCACAAATTAGGGCCTAGGCGGCCATATCAAGATATATATCATAGGAACTTCATGGTGGGATCCATGGAGAATGATCCCACAATGGATAGATACATGCATAATGTGATGGGTCTTAGGCTACATCTAGGGACCAAGATGGGATCTCCACCATTGATTGGTGGGTCCCACTTTCGCTATGCAAAAAAAGGTAAAGATCTAAGCAAGTACATGAAAGAAACAAGTCCTAGGAAGTACCCACCTCAAATCTTCTTGTCCTTCTTCCATCAATGGCTTCCAATGCTCCAAGGGGACAAGATTTAATGGTTGAGATGGTCTCTTGATGGTTGGATTGGGGGAAATGAGCTTGGGATGTGGCTGGATTTTTGGGAGTCCATGGCTTCTCTCTTCGGAGATGAGAAATGAGGGAGAAAGGGAGGGAGAGAGAGATAATGGCTTGGAATGATTGCTATGTAAGGTAATTATGAGTTTGGGGAAGAGAAAGGCATGATTACAAGTAAGCATGGGGCTAGGGTGGCTAGAGTGGCTAGGGTAGGGTGATGTCACCCCTAGGGTGGCATCATCCTAATGATGGATTTCTAAGGAAAATGTGCAATCTGGATAGGTGGGTCCCGCAATGCGCGGTCCACAACCATTACCATGCGCGGTCCACAACTTAAGATCTAAGCGTCAGATTGGCGCACGAGACACGACGCGGTCGCAATGGCACGGGTCTCGGGTTGAGTTGATTCAGGTTGACAGGGTGTGACTCAGGGATGCTCACAAACGCTACCTATAGGTCGCAGGTCACCGGAATTCGACCGGGAGGACCGTGGGGTCTTAAGGAACAGAATGATCATTAGGACACAGGCCTGCCAACTATGTAGGCTTATTAGGTTTTGGATGATGATTGATTCATAGAATTGGCTGGTTAATTGAGTGACTTTTGGGACAAAATGCATGTTTGGGGGTATAATTTTGCAATATTTAATCAGGAGTTTTTGTAATGAGGTCTTGATCAAGGGCAAACAAAATTTGCTCGCTAATTATTTCGTATTGCAATGATTTTTGTTAGATCTCTTTAGTAAGGGTTGCAAACCTATTGGAATTTTGCTGATTGATAATTTTTTAAGGATCATAAGGAATTTGGACTTTGACTTTTTCTTTATTTTTTGGTGTTATGGCCTTGCAGAAATTCATGAGACAAGAAATCCAGTAAAGAATTTGAAGATCAATTGATAAATTCAATTTCAAAATCAAAGATTACTAGAAGAACTTGCCATCTGGCAAAGATTTGTTTAGAAGCCAAATTTTGAACATCATTTTCCAAAACACTTTAGCTTATTTGCAATATATTTTTAGCAATATATAATATATATATATATATATATATATATATAATATCACTTCAAAATTTAAGTATACATTTAATAGTAGACAATTTTTTTTTTTAATTGCTGAATAATTTTGTTGAGTCTAATTCCAAGTTCCCAAATGAAATCGAACACTTTTTTCTTTATTTTTATCATTGATTTGCAATAGGATATTCTACTAATTCCTATTTCTGAAGCATTTATTTGAATAATTTTCTTGAATTCGGGGTTAGTAATGTTAAGACGGGTAAGTGTCATAACCTTCTCTTTGATCTGTCTTATTGCATCTGTATGAGAAGATTGCTATTTTTCATTATTAGATATTTTTTAAAGAAGATTTTGCAAGATTTTTTTGTCCTTAGCTATGTCTTGATAAAAATCAGAGACATAGTTGAGGAAACCACGAAACCTTTGTAATTGTTTCTTTTCTTTTCTTTCATCAATAATTTTTTCTACAAATTGGATTACTCAATCAATTGGGGTGATTGTATTATTTGTGATTTTGAATCTTAAGAATTTGATAGATGTTTAAAATAGCTGAATTTTTCTTTAGGATAGAACTAACCCATTAGTTTTAATCACCTATTCAAAAACAAATACATGTTTCCAATGTTTATCTAAATTATTGAAAAAATGACAATGTCATATATATAATTAATTGTAAAATGGTTGAAATGATTAAATATTTCATTCATAATTTTTTGATTTATGACGAGGCATTTTTTAATTCAAACAGCATTACATTCCATTCATAATGTCCTAAAGGGACTACAAAAGCAATTTTATAACGATCCTTAGGTTTAATTTGAATTTGCGAGAATCCTTATTTTAAATCAAAATTTCAGAAAACATTAGCATTGTATAGTCTTTTTATTATATTGTTCTTATTAAGTATCGGGTACCTAATATCTTGTAGTACTTTATTAAGAGATTTATAATTTATTACAAGTCTTGGCAGCTCTTCTTTCTAATTTTGCTACATTTTCCACATAAAAAGCAGCACAACTCCAAGGATATTTTTATTTTTGAATTAATTTTTTCTTTAGAAGATCATTAATTAATTGTTCACATAATTGAAGAATGCGAGATTCCATTTGAGTGGGCCTTGCCTTGGTGGGAATGTTTCGTTCCTCGAATCTTTTTATGTAAGGAAGAGAAACTTAATGAATCCTTCAATGCCAAAAGGCAGTAGGAATGCCGAAAGGCAGTAGGAAGATTTGAAAAATATTGGTTTGTTGATTTTTTATATTGTTCAATTTGTATTTGAGTACGTTTTTTATTTAATTTTTCTCGAAGGCTTAAAGTTCTAACTTCAGCTTTAAGGTTTTTAAGATGGCTTTTTATATATATATGTTATTAAATTGATTCTTTCATCGATTCTACCTGTTTTAAGATAGGATTAATGAATTCAAATTTTAATTCTTTGTTATTTTTTGTGGTAGTGATTCATGTTGATGGAACAATAAAGGGTTGAATTTTTAAAATGAATGGTGTTCCCAATATTACATCGTGAGTTAGATTTTTAACGATGAGAAAAGATGAGGGAATACATTCGTCATTCTTACAGATATGGATATTAGGAAGTTTATATTGAATTCTTAAACTTAGACCATTAGCTATTGATATTGAAGTATTTATTTTTTCACATAATGAAGTAGGAACTAACCATTCTCTTATACAATTAATGTCAGCACCCAAATCAATGAAACCAATTACTTCTTTGTCGAAATGAGAGGTTTTCATTGTCATGATAACAAACTATTTTTATATTTATAAATTGTTATACTTTCTAAGAATTTGTCGACTTCTTCGTCAGGGGCATTTGTGATTAAAGGAGTTTGACTTGGATTTTTAATTATTTTACTACTTCTTTTAGTTCATTAATTTTCCTTTAAATGTCGACTAAAGAGGGGGGATTTTTTTCTTAATCCAAATGTTTGGTTTTTTATTAGTACGCCTTGTAAACTATAGTGTTTTGGTGTTTTAAAAGGATTTTTATTTTGTATATTATTTGAGTGTTAAACTTGTTCTAATAAATATTTTAAAATTTTATTTTATTGTTTTGGATTAGGAATTTGATCACTCATTTCTAGAATTAATTTCTCATCTATTGTAATTGTCAACAGAGAAGGAGAAGAGGACGATGAATTTGTTGGGAGACTACAGAAGCACACAGAGACGAATTGAGTGAAGTAATTCAATAACACCAAACAAGCACAATGCAAACACTCCAAATTTTAACGTGTAAAACTCCTTTTGAGAAAAAACCATAGCACAAAACGACGGATATCACTATGAAAGCAAATAATTACAAGAGTAGAGAGATTACCCCATCAGAACAACCTCGAATCAACCCAAGCTACACCCTTGAAACCCTAGAACAAATTAGAAAGCTCTGAATATCTCCCAATCCCGATTACACCCCAATATATAGCCTTTGGAAGAATCACAATGGAAATAGGAAATAAATCCTACAAAATCGCAACTTTGTGTAAATCTGTGCGGATCTATTCGATGTCATCGAACACACTTCAATGTCATCGAAACTTATCCTTCGATGGCATGGAATCCATGTCGATGGCATCGAAATAATATCCAATCAGTCTAGAGACAAGACATGAAAATCAGATCTCCTTCGATTACATCGAGCCATCTTGGATGGCATCGAACATATCCTTCGATGTAATCGAACCATCTTCGATGACATTAGAAAGGCACCCAGTTAGTCCAGAGACTAACTCGAGAAAATCTAGATTTTCACGATGGGATCGAGCACTATTCGATGGCATCAAATGGTGTTTGATGACATCGAATGGTCTGTCAATGCAATTGACAGACCTGGTTTCTGAATGATTTATGACTTCAAAAATAAAAATCTTCGTCATGTCTTCAATCATCAAAATGTAGCTTCTTGTCCTCTTCTCTCATCTCTACCTTGTATCGTAACTCTACCATCGCTTCTCGTGCACACTCTGTCCTCCTTTTACACCTTCACCAAGCCCGGAGAAGTTGCACAAAATTTAAACTTCTCTGAAAGAACCACCTTGGTGACCATGTCTGTCAGATTCACGCCAGTGTGAATCTTCTCCATAGTTATGCCTCATTCCTCAAGCACCTATTAGATAAAATGGTGACGAACATCAATGTGTTTAATATAAGAATGATACAAAAAGTTTTTATCCAAATTGATAGCGCTCACACTATCACAATTAACCGGTAAGGCCTTCTGCTAAAGTCCCAATTGATTTATCATACCTCTCAACCAAACACCTTCCTTAAATGCTTTTGTCACTACCATATACTTTGCTTCTATTGTGGAAAGAGCTACCACAGACTAAAGCTTCGACATCTAACTAATTGCTCCACCCGCTAGCACAAATGAGTAACCTGAAGTCGACTTTCTAGCATTCACACTTCTTACATAGTTTGAATCCACATACCCTACCGACTTTACCCCTATCTTTTCAAAAGTTAAAACGTAGTCTTTCGTACCATGAATGTATCGAAGTAGCCATTTCACCGCTTTCCAATGTTGCTTATCGGGGTTTGACATATATCTGCTCACAACACCGACCGCCTGTGAAATATCTAGTTTTGTACACCATGACATACATTAAACTGCCCATAGCATTCAAATAAGGCACATGAGACATATCCTGCTCTTCTTCATTTGATTTAGGACATCGTTTTAAGGAAAGATTGAAGCGAGCCATATGGGGCATGCTCACCAGCTTTGCCTTATCCATCCCATACTTGACACTACCAAAAAAAAAATGGTCAAAGGCTAGCTACAGACATAGACCGTAGCTAGATTGCTACGGTTTAAAACCGTAGCTAAAAAATGCCCAAACCGTAGCTAAAAGGTAACACCTCCACACGTTCATACAACCTGGGGTGGCCCATAAGGGACTCTACGAAGCCCGTTAAAATGTGTGTGCTCCATCTAATATGTCTATCCGTTTTGAAAGAGAATGTTAGGGCAAGAGCCCAAAAAAGGAAGTAGATCGAATGCTCAAGTGGACCACATGGTAGGAAACAGTGGAGATTAATACCTACCATGATTGATGGTGTGGTTCAATTGGACCTTCGATTTGCCTAGATGCTGGGGTCATTCCCTATAAAAAAATTTCAAAATTAATGGACAGAGTGGATATATCAAATGCATCACGATGGACCCCACAAAGCCCTTGACAAGACCGTCTGTCTAGAAGCCGTCAGACGTGAGAACGCGGAGGGGCTGTGAAGGATGGTACAATGGCTACGGTCCAGAGGGCTTTTAGCCACTGTCTAAAACCGTAGCAGGACTATAGCACGCACAAATGCAGAATCCGCCCTGCCTTTTTATTTCCCCCTCACGAAAAGTTTCATTTCCCTCCACTCCTTAAAAAACCCCATTCCCTCTCTCGTCCATCTCTCTCTCTCTCTCTCTCTCTCTCTCTCTCTCTCTCTCTCTCTCTCTCTCTCTCTCTCTCTCTCTCTCGATCTCTCGCGCCCCTTGTGAATGTGTTAAAACTTCTTCAACCTTCTATAGAAACCCCAACCTCAGATTCTTCCTCTCTGAAATTCCGAAAACAGAAAAGAAAGAGAGATTAAATAAGATCTCTCTCTTGTGAAAATCGGATCGGAGAAAACGAAGCAGTCACTGCAACGGAACGATGGTGTCAACGAGGAGCAGCTCAACTTCTTCTAAGCATCCTTTAAACCTCACTTCTCCCAATACCAAACGTTCCAAGGTTCTCTCATCTCTAGGGTTTCTCTCCCTCTATTTTTTTTTCTATTTCCAGTGTTTTGATTTTGATGAGGGATTTGCAAAACATCAGATGGATATTCCACCTCCGCCAAACGATGTCGGCAAGAAGGCCCTCAGCTTCCCTCCGATCCAACCCCTGTTAGCGTGCTGAAGGAGAAATCTAACCAGGGCACCGACAGATGTGGTGAACCGGCACTGTCCTCATCTTTAGGTCTGATCTCATACTATCTATTTTATTTTCTTATATTTCCCTCTGTACTTTCTCAGTTTCTCATCCTGATGACAATCTGTTCATTAGTAGGTATGAATTTGTTAAGTCTGGAGGATGTTGCATCACTTACATCATCAGGATATGTTATACTACATCTGTTGTTTTCTGTTTTGAAAACCCGTAAAGAGGCCGGGCGTATTGCTACTAGTGAATCTCTTTCTGTTGCAAAACCAAGAACTAAAGAACTTAAGAAAATTGTGCAAGATCAACAGTCTAGGAGGGACGAATATTCAGCAATCATATCTCAACAACTTAAGAAATTTGTTGATGTAGGCTCATTGTATAAAAGGTGCAAGTAGTAGTAGAAGCAAGACTTCAGAGGCTATTTTTGCTTTGAACTCTTCATGTAGATGGGCATTAACTACCACGCCCATTCAGAATTGTTTAAAAGAGCTCAAGCCATTGGTTAGTACACTTAAAGCTTTCATTCCATTGGAAAGCAAAATTTGGTTTCTAGTCTGATAAGTAATTTTTTTTTTTTTTTAATACCAGATTGAGTTCATGCGAATATTTCCTTTCTCATGGACCTTTTGTAAGGATTGTGATTGCATATTATCTGAGCGAGAGGTAAGTATGCTTTACTTAATGGTTGTTGTATAGCTCCTCCTCCTTTAATAAGATTAGTGTATGAATAGGCACTAGTTCTTTAATGCATTCTCTCACATAGAACAGAGGATGGTGGCTTTTTCTTTCTTTATTTTTTGTAGTCTTTGGTGATTTTACTAATTCAAATACCCCATTATAAATTGAGTCTGAATGTATTGTATTCAAGTTCCTTAGTTGTTTGTTTCTCAATTTGATTTTAATGATATTTTTTTCTGAGCTCTCTTTGCCTCTATGGTTATTGTGAAGTAATCATTAATAGCAGTCACATATCCTATTGGCCTTTCTAGTCTAGGAGTCACCTAATCACTCTTGTTGTTGACAACTAAGAGGGCAATGTTTCTGATGCATGTCCTATTTCCAAAATCACAAGGCCAATGTTGGGTTCCACATAGCACTTGATTGAAAATTGGGTTACATCCCATTATATGGACCTTAATGTCCAAAGAATGTGTCTAATAGGCCATTAAGGGAATGAGTTTGTTTATGGCCACATGATATCACATGCTTGGACAATTACAACAACGGGGCCCCCCATTACCCCTGCAAACTAATGTAGCTTTACTCAAGATAAAAGTAAATGCAGGGAATGTATGTGAAATTACTGTACTAGAAATTTGAATTTTAAGTGTCCATTATTGAAAAGGCCGAGCTATATGTCCTAGAGGGGGGGGGGTGAATAGGACTATTCCAAATTAAAAAAAATTACCAACGAAATTTAAACAAATTAAATACTGATAACAATAAACAATCCCACAAGGCTGAAATTATAGACAACCTCAAATGTACGAGTATTGAGAGGTTGATACAGATGTTGTTCTAAGGATAACCTTACACAAAAAACCAAGGGTTTATGGCAAGACAACCTTACTAGAACGATCTGTGTATCAAAAACTCAAACTAATACAGAGGAATAAAGAAATAAATAGCAAGGAAAGAAATCTAAGCTATTACAACATTCCCACACTTGCATAAAAAAAAATTACAACATTCTCCACTAATGCAAAAAGGGAAATTTCAACATCCACAAAATAAAATAAACAATCAATCAACAACAAGACTATAAATTATAGTGGTTCGCTAACTGTTAAACAACAACCACACAACTACTCCACTCCTAATATCCTCACACAGTAGATATTAGCGTTCACTATGAAAATAGGTTTTTCAAGGTTCACCTAAAACCCTCACAATTGTGTCTTTCAAGTGGGCTTACACAATTCAAAAAACCCCACACTCTGAGTTTTTTGGATCACCTCAGACAAACAAAACAGAGAGATTTTTCTGGCACAATCTCAATGAAACCAAAACAGAATTTACAAAACTGTAAAATACATGGATATTCTCTTTTTGATGCAGCCCGGAAGAACCAAATCGGAGTAGAAGATCAACATGGAAGTTCAATGTCCACACTCACTTATGAAATGGTTCTAGGTTCTAAATGATTTTAAATTAAATCAAGTTTGGCTAGCTCTATTTGATTTTGATTCCAAGAAAAGGGCAAGTCTCAATCCCTTCTGCAAATATGATTGAAATATAGAATACAAAATCAAATATAATAAAGCTAAATAAAGAGAATATTAAATGAGCACAATATAGCTTTAAAAGATGACTAACTTAACTCTTAGAGTGGCGTATTGATTTAGCTTGAATTGAATATCAAACTCTAAAATTCGTACTCTATTTATAAGTGCAGAAATCGCAGTCACGACTGGTCCTAAGGTTACCATGACTGGTCGTAGGACCAATAAATTTTTAAAATTTGGGCGCGATAAGATAAAGTCATTCTACGATTGGTCAAAGGAACTGCTCGACCGGTCGAGCGGCCTCCACGACCTGTCGAGACCTATCCACGACTGGTCGTGCGGAACCCATTTTAGTTGTTGGACTTTGAGTCGAGCCTGTAGGACTGGTCGAACATGAGTCGAGCACTGTTCACACGACCGATCGAGCAATCTCCAGGACTGATCGAGGCTTTAACAAAAACTCCCGAAAATTAGTAACAATCTTAAGACTGGTCGAGGATTTCTTAGAATGGTCGAGCCAATGCTAGGACTAGTCAAACATAGCCTAGGACTAGTCTAAAAATAGACTATGCACTTATAAAATATGTCATTTGATTTATGTATTCAAAATGACCTACCCTAAGGTCAATCTAGGGTCATCCAAACCTTGTTAGTGATATATGAACATTGAAACTTCTTTTCCTTCGATTGATAGTTGATCTTTGAGGTTCACGAAGCTTGAGATCTTGTCATATGTAGAAGCTTGAACTCAAGACTTCTGAAGCTTGAATTTGAGATACATTGAAGCTTGAGGTTGAGGTTCAAAGTTTAGAAACTTTATCTTAACTTGGATGAAGTTCTTGATAACTTGAACTATGAAGCTTGAAACACTGAACGATGTTCTTGAATTATGAAGTCTTGCTTTTGAAGTAAAGATCTTTGTTCTTGTACATGAGATGCACTTTCTTGAGTATATAGCTGCACTACACAAGACACAGATTCCAAGAGGTTTTGGCACTACAAAATTTGACAATCATAGGAGCTAGATAGCATAACACTTACAATTATCTCTTGTGATGAGTTAGCCTTTTTTAAACTTTTGGCACATACTACCAACCAAAGTTCGGACAAGTTACACTTTTCATACATGTGCCTCCTATAAGTGCCAACAAGATGAACATTTGTGTGATCCAAGCCACTCCATTAAATTTCTTAGCCTAAAAGTTGTGTGGATCTATCGGGTGGGCTATGTGTGTATATTGTATGTGGAGCACTGGCCAATTTCTTTCAACAATCCATTTTCAGTTGACAATTAAAAATCTACATTTAAAGAGACACATGATGAGTGTATTAGATCTTGGGTATGTATGTCAAATTGGTACACGTAAGAGGCAAGTATAGAACTATATAACCGGTGGGAAGAGGACTGTTGATGGGAAGTTTGCAGATTGAAAATCCAGGAGCCTCTTCAGTTTCTTAAATTGTATGTCGGAAGCACTTCGGAAGAGCAAGAGCAAGCTCATTGACACGGTGGGCTCGACTCAGCTGTTTTACTGTAGATTTTTCTTCTTAGGTATTGAACATAACTCAATTCTCTATCTTTCAAAAAGAAGAAAAAAAAAATGAAAAACAAAAAGCCTATTTGGGTTTTCGAGATTGCGTGAAGGTGAAGATTTTCCAGTTTTAAAAATGTTTTTTAGCCAAGCATGTTTGTTTTTATTTCTATTGAAGTCTCCACTTTTATCTCCAAATAATATTTCTTAGGGTGGAAATTTTAGCCTTTAAAAAATAAAATAAAATTAGTCCCTAGCTTCTACATTGAATTAGAATTTAGATACATGGGTTCTTCCCTATTAGTTACAGTGGTTAGTTATATGGAAATATAGGTAAGCTTAAGAATCTCTCTTGCGTAAAAAAATGTTGAAAGGGTGATTCAAAATTGATAGTAGCCTTTTTTCTGCTATTGACTTAGTCTAAGGTTGTTAGTATGTGGTCTTTGATTTTCTATTCAGTTGCAAGCACATTTCTAAGCACGTTGGTGTTAGTGCCAATTATTTCGGCATCTTTGTTGTTTTTTAGTTAACATGTAATGCCTATTTAAAGGCATCGTGAGTTATGAATAAAGCACATTCAGCAAAAACTATTTCAGCATATTTCTGCCCAATTCTCTCTTTTACAGTGTTTTAGTGCCCTTTCTCCAACAATTGTGGTATCAGAGCAAGTTGAGAGTCAAGAGGCCTTGTGAGGAAAAGGGAAACACCATGGCTTCAAATGGTAACTCATTGAGTATTGCACAGCCAGCCATCCCCATTTTTAAAGGAGAGAGTTACGAGTTCTGGAACATCAAAATGAAGACTCTATTTAAGTCTCAAGACCTCTGGGACTTGGTAGAGAATGGGTTTGCTGATCCAGATGAGGAGAATCAGTTGAAGGAAAATAGAAAGAAGGACTCCAAGGTATTGTTCTTCATCTAACAAGCTGTCCATGAGACGGTTTTCTCAAGAATTGTAGCAGCTACGACTTTGAAGCAGGCATGGACGATTCTGCAAACTGAGTTTCAAGGCTCGTCAAAGGTAATGGCCATGAAACTCCACACTCTTCGGCATGAGTTTGAAACTTTAATCATGAAAAGCAATGAATCGGTGCAAGATTTTTTATTTAGAGCAATGGCAATAATCAGTCAAATGAGATCATATGGAGACCAAATAACTGATCAAACTATTGTTGCAAAAATTTTGAGGAGTTTAACTCCTAAGTTTGATCATGTTGTAGCTGCAATTGAGAAGTCCAAAGACTTGTCTAACTTCTCATTTGACGAATTGATGGGTTCTTTGCAAGCTCATGAGGCAAGGTTAAACAGATCAGCTGAAAAACATGAAGAGAAAGCATTTCAAGTGAAGGGGGAGGCATCTAATTCAAGAGAATTTGACAAGGCAGCAGCTGGAAGAGGACGGGGCAGAGGTGCATTTCGTGGAAAGAGTCATGGTAGAGGAAGAGGCAGAGGTTTTGAGCAAAGGCACTTCACTAATGAGCAAAAAGGCAGCAAGGGTGGCATTCAATGTTATCATTACAAGAAGTTCGGGCATGTCAAAGCAGATTGCTGGTATAAGGAGAAGCAAGTAAATTATGCAGAGACAACTGATGAACAAAGTAAGTTGTTCATGGCTCATTATGATACTAATGAAGTTGCGAATGATGTGTGGTTTGTAGATAGTGGCTGCTCCAACCATATGTCAGGCATGAAGGCAATATTTAAAGAACTTGATGAGACACAAAAAATGTCAGTGAAGCTTGGTGATAACAAGGACATTCAAGTTGAAGGAAAAGGCACGGTAGCAATCAAAACTAGCCATGGTAAAGTAAAACTTCTCCATGATGTTCAATATGTTCCTAATTTGGCACATAATCTATTGAGTGTTGGGCAATTGATGGCTAGTAGCTATTCAGTTTTGTTTGATGATGGAGTTTGTGTTATTAAAGATAAAAAGACAAACCAAACGATGGTTAATGTCCACATGACCAAAAACAAAATGTTTCCACTTGAAGTCTCAAATGTGGAAAATTTTTCTTTGGTTGCTGGTGCAAGAAACAACTCTGAACTGTGGCACTTGAGGTATGGGCATCTTAAGTTCAAGGGGCTGCAGTTGTTGGGTCAAAGAGGTATGGTTCTTGACTTGCCAAAAATTGATTCTTTTGATTTATGTGAGGGCTGCATTTATGAGAAACAAAGTAGAAATTCATTTCCTATTGGAAAGGCTTGGAGAGCATTTACTTGTCTTGAGTTAATTCATGCTGACTTGTGTGGTCCAATGAACACAAAATATTTTGGTGGCAGTCGATATTTTCTACTTATTACAGATGATTTCAGCCGCATGAGCTAGGTGTATTTTTTGAAATTCAAGTCAGAAACTTTAGAGAATTTTAGAAAACTCAAAGATTTGGTGGAGAAGCAAAGTGGGCTATGCATTAAAGCTCTCCGTTCGGATAGAGGTGGTGAGTTCATGTCAAAGGAATTTAACCACTTTTGTGAAGAAAATGGAATTCGCAGGGAACTAACAGCACCTTACACACGAGAGCAAAATGGAGTTGCTGAACAAAAGAACCGTACTGTTGTTGAGATGGCAAGAAGCTTTCTAAAAGGCAAGGGACTTCGAAATCAGTATTGGGCAGAAGCAGTAGCTACTTCAGTGTATTTGCTGAATATTTCTCCCAAAAGGCTGTGTTGAATCAAACGCTGTATGAAGCTTGGAAAGCAAGCTGGAATTAGAGTAGCAGCAATGCTAGAACTCAACTTGAAGCTTCATTAGATGAAGTAGCAGATCCTACATTAGCAAATTCAACAAATCCCTCTTCCTCAACTTCAAATACCAGCAGCCCAACAACTTCACCAAGTTCAACTTCAAAAGATAGTAGCTCATCTTCCTCAAATGAGTCATCCGATGAGACACCTTCGAGAAAATTCAGATCTTTACAAGAATTCTATGAATCTTGTGCATTTGCTTTGGTTGTTATAGGTCCTACAACATATGAAGAAGCAGCAAAAATGGAGGAATGGCAAAATGCAATGAAGGAAGAACTGATGGCAATACAAAGACATGAAACTTGAGAGCTGACAAACTTGCCCGATGGAAAGAATGTTGTTGGCTTGAAGTGGATATCCAAAACAAAGTTCCATGCGGATGGAAGTGTACAAAAGCACAAGGCGCGGCTTGTAGCGAAGGGATATTTGCAGCAGCAAGGTATCGATTTTGAAGAGACATTTTCTCCCGTTGCTCGATTTGAAACGGTGAGAACACTCACAGCCTTGACTGCTCAATTAAAATGGCCAATTTATCAACTTGATGTTAAGTCAGCCTTCTTGAACGATGAGTTGGAAGAGGAGGTATATGTTGCTCAACCTGAAGGTTTGGAGGTATATGTTGCTCAACCTGAAGGTTTTGTGACCAATGAAGAAGAAGAAAAGGTGTACAAGCTAAAGAAGTCACTTTATGGGTTAAAGCGAGCACCACGAGCATGGTACAACAAGATCAATTCCTATTTTCTACAAAATGATTTTAAAAGGAGTGAAAATGAGCATACTCTTTACTTGAGAAAGCAAGGTAACAACGATTTTCTTGTTATATGTCTCTATGTTGATGACATGATTTATATGGGCTCATCTCACTCTATTGTTGCTGAATTCAAGTCTAGTATGATGAATAGGTTTGAGATGACAGATTTAGGTTTGTTGCATTATTTCCTTGGGCTTGAGGTGAAGCAAGGAGAAGATGGAGTGTTTGTTTTGTAAAAGAAATATGCATCAGACCTACTCAAAAGGTTTGGGATGGTTAATTGCAAGTTTGTTGCTACACCCATGAATGTGAATGAAAAATTGCAACTTGAAGATGGTACTGAAAAAGCATATGCAAGAAGTTTTAGAAGTCTGATTGGAGGTTTGATTTATTTGGTACATACACGACCAGATATTTCTTTTTGGTTGGTGTTGTTTCAAGGTTTATAAGCAATCCTTCAAAACATCATTTTGGAGCTGCAAAAAGGATTTTACGTTATGTTGTTGGAACTTTGGATTATGGTATTTGGTATTCTCATGTTTCAAATTTCAGATTATTTGGATTTACCAATAGTGATTGGATAGGTTCATTGAATGATAGGAAGAGCACTTCAGGAAATGTTTTCAGTCTTGGATCAGGTGCAATATGAAACGACCCACCCAAGGACACAATATTATCTGCTTTGCCCAGAGGGCTCATGGCTTTGTTCTCGTGGTTGCCCCCAAAATGCATTGTATCCTTAAGGTGAGAACCCCACATATAACCACCACAAATTCCTACGACTCTTCCGATGTGGGACAAGTTCAACCCCCACTGTGTACACAGTAGCCTGCCATCACAGTAGCCTACCAACCACTGGTAGCTCGTCCAAGCCCTTAGGCCCCACCCACATCAACGTCCGCCCACGTGTGCCCGCCCACGTGTGCAACAGTGATGGGGCGTCACACTATCCCCCACCGAGGGCAGAGCCATCTTCGGCTCTGATACCATATGAAACACCCCACCCAAGGACACAATATTGTCTGCTTTGCCCAGAGGGCTCACGGCTTTGTTCTCGGGGTTGCCCCCAAAACGCGTTGTATCCTTAAGGTGCAAACCCCACATATAACCACCACAACTTCCTACGACTCTTCCGATGTGGCACTACAAGAAAAATGGGCAAAGGCTACAGACTAGATCCGTAGCAAAAGGGCTTTTGCTACGGATTTAGTCCGTATCACGTCCGTCGCAATTGGTGGGGTAGCTAAAAGTCTAGCTACGGACAATATCCGTAGCAATAGGTACAATTAGCTACAGATCTTTTCCGTAGCAATAGATACCAATAGCTACGGATAATATCTGTAGCAATATACAACAATAGCTACGGATTATATCCGTAGCAATAGATTCTAATAGCTACGGATTATATCCGTAGCAATAGATACCAATATCTACGGTATATGTAGCACTACATTCGGAGAGCTACGGATATAATCCGTAGCTATAGATACCAATTGCTACGGATATAATCCGTAGCAATAGATAGCAATAGCTACGGTGAAATGCTGTAGCTTTGCTACGGATTATATTTCGTAGCTATTTTCCCTATTTCCATTGCAAGAACCTGCTATGATTGATAACTCATCTAAGCTTAATGCAATCAAAGAAAAAAAAATGATGCATTTATTACAATAACAATCAAATCTACAATGCATCCTACATTCACATTTCTAAATAAACAATACTTCACTTTGCTCAACTTATCAAAAGAATTACAACTAAGGCGTGCCCTCATGCATTAAATAATGCTCGCGCTTTTACAGAATTTTCTTTCTTCAGACGGTCAAATTCAGTAAACACAGAAGATAGAGCTTCTTCTTTCCTTGAAACTGCATATGTAACTTCTGTAGACTTCGACACAAGATCACTTTCAAGTTTTAAAACCCTTCCCTTGAGAAAATGAATTTCATCATCCACTGACTTCTTTAGCTTGTCAACCTGTATAAAACAACAATTGTAGACACAATCAAACAAGCATGCCTTTGTACACATCTCAAAAGGAAGAAAGACCAAAAAAAAAAAAAAAGAGCTGGAAAAAAACAATTATATATAAAGAAATAAAAAATGTACTTACAAATCTTCTAAACTATAGCAAAACCCATATGTTAGGTTATTGGTTATAAGTTTAGGTTATAAGTTATAGGTTAAGGTTTAGTTTATAGGTTTAGGAAATCGGGTTCAGGTTCAAGATCGGGTTTAGGTTTGGGTTTTCAAGTTTAGGTTTAGGTTTAGGTTTAGGTTTAGGTTAGGGAGTTGAGATTAGGATTCGGTGTAGGTTTAGATTTAGGGATTTGAGAATACATTTAGGTTAAGGTTTAGGGAATTGAGAATAGGTTAAGATTTAGGTTTAGGAAATCGGGTTTGGGTTCGGAATCGGGTTTAGGTTTGGGTTTTCAAGTTTAGGTTTAGGTTTAGGTTTAGGTTAGGGAGTTGAGATTAAGATTAGGTGTAGGTTTAGGTTTAGGGATTTGAGAATACATTTAGGTTAAGGTTTAGGGAATTGAGAATAGGTTAAGGTTTAGGTTTAGGAAATCGGGTTCGGGTTCAAGATCGGGTTTAGGTTTGAGTTTTCAAGTTTAGGTTAGAGAGTTGAGATTAGGATTAGGTGTAGGTTTAGGTTTAGGGATTTGAGAATACATTTAGGTTAAGGTTTAGGGAATTGAGAATAGGTTAAGGTTTAGGTTTAGGAAATCGGATTCGGGTTCGGGATCGGGTTTAGGTTTGGGTTTTCAAGTTTAGGTTTAGGTTTATGTTAGGGAGTTGAGATTAGGATTAGGTGTAGGTTTAGGTTTAGGGATTTGAGAATACATTTAGGTTAAGGTTTAGGTTATAGGTTTTGGTTTAGGTTAAGGTTATAGGTTTTGGTTTAGGTTTAGGTTTAAGTTTTAGGTTTAGGTTATAGATTTAGGGAATTGAGAATAGTTTAAGGTTTATGTTTAGCAAATCGGGTTCGGGTTCAGGATCGGGTTTAGGTTTGGGTTTTCAAGTTTAGGTTTAGGTTTCGGTTAGGGAATTGAGATTAGGATTAGGTGTAGGTTTAGGTTTAGGGATTTGAGAATACATTTAGGTTAAGGTTTAGGGAATTGAGAATAGGTTAAGGTTTAGGTTTAGGAAATTGGATTCGGGTTCGGGATCGGGTTTAGGTTTGGGTTTTCAAGTTTAGGTTTAGGTTTAAGGTTAGGGAGTTGAGATTATGATTAGGTGTAGGTTTAGGTTTAGGGATTTGAGAATACATTTAGGTTAAGGTTTAGGTTATAGGTTTTGGTTTAGGTTAAGGTTATAGGTTTTGGTTTAGGTTTAGGTTTAGGTTTAAGTTTTAGGTTTAGGTTATAGATTTAGGGAATTGAGAATAGTTTAAGGTTTAGGTTTAGGAAATCATGTTCGGGTTCGGGATCGGGTTTAGGTTTGGGTTTTCAAGTTTAGGTTTAGGTTTGGGTTTTCAAGTTTAGGTTTAGGTTTAGGTTAGTGAGTTGAGATTAGGATTAGGTATAGGTTTAGGTTTAGGGATTTGAGAATACATTTAGGTTAAGGTTTAGGGAATTGAGAATAGGTTAAGGTTTAGGTTTAGGAAATTGGATTCGGGTTCGGGATCGGGTTTAGGTTTGGGTTTTCAAGTTTAGGTTTAGGTTTAGGTTAGGGAGTTGAGATTAGGATTAGGTGTAGGTTTAGGTTTAGGGATTTGAGAATACATTTAGGTTAAGGTTTAGGGAATTGAGAATAGGTTAAGGTTTAGGTTTAGGAAATCGGGTTCGGGTTCGGGATCGGGTTTAGGTTTGGGTTTTCAAGTTTACGTTTAGGTTTAGGTTTAGGTTAGGGAGTTGAGATTAGGATTAGGTGTAGGTTTAGGTTTAGGGATTTGAGAATACATTTAGGTTAAGGTTTAGCTTTAGGAAATCGGGTTCGGGTTCAGGATCGGGTTTAGGTTTGGGTTTTCAAGTTTAGGTTTAGGTTTAGGTTAGCGAGTTGAGATTAGGATTAGGTGTAGGTTTAGGTTTAGGGATTTGAGAATACATTTAGGTTAAGGTTTAGGAAATTGGGAATAGGTTAAGGTTTAGGTTTAGGAAATCGGGTTCGAGTTCAAGATCGGGTTTAGGTTTTGGTTTTCAAGTTTAGGTTAGAGAGTTGAGATTAGGATTAGGTGTAGGTTTAGGTTTAGGGATTTGAGAATACATTTAGGTTAAGGTTTAGGTTTAGGTTCGGGTTTTGGCTATAGGTTTTGGTTTTGGTTTAGGTTATAGGTTATAGGTTAGGTTTAGGTTTTGATTTAGGTTATAGGTTGTAAGTTTAAGTTTAGGTTATAGGTCTTGATTTAGGTTAGGCTATAGGTTTTGGTTTTGGTTTAGGTTATATGTTTTGGTTTAGGATATAGGTTATAGGTTTAGGTTATAGGATTTGAGAATGGGTTATGGTTTAGGTTTTAGAAATCGGGTTCATGTTTGGGATTGAGTTTTAGATTGGGTTTTCAAGTTTAGGTTAGGGAGTTGAGATTAGGTTAGGTTTTCAAGTTTAGGTTTAAGTTTGGGTTTTCAAGTTTAGGTTAAGGTTTAGGTTTAGGTTATAGGTTTTTGGATTTGAGAATGGGTTTGGGTTTAGGCTGTTGGTTTTGGTTTTGGTTTAGGTTATAGGTTTTGGTTTAGGTTATAGGTTATCGGTTTAGGTTTAGGTTTTGATTTAGGTTATAGGTTTAGGTTAAGGTTTAGGTTTAGGTTATAAGTTTTGATTTAGGTTTAGGCTATAGGTTTTGGTTTTGGTTTAGGTTATAGGTTTTGGTTTAGGATATAGGTTATAGGTTTAGGTTATAGGATTTGAGAATGGGTTATGGTTTAGGTTTTGAAAATCGGGTTCAGGTTCGGGATTGAGTTTTAGATTGGGTTCTCAAGTTTAGGTTTAGGTTTAGGTTAGGGAGTTGAGATTAGGTTGGGTTTTCAAGTTTAGGTTTAAGTTTGGGTTTTCATGTTTAGGTTAAGGTTTAGGTTTAGGTTATAGGTTTTTGGATTTGAGAATGGGTTCGAGTTTAGGCTATAGGTTTTGGTTTTGGTTTAGGTTATAGGTTATAGGTTTAGGTTAAGGTTTCAGTTTAGGTTATAGGTTTTGGGATTTGGGAATGGGTTTGGGTTTAGGTTATAGGTTTTGGTTTTGGTTTAGGTTATAGGATTTGAGAATGGGTTCGGGTTTAGGTTATAGGTTTTGGTTTTGGTTTAGGTTATAGGTTTTGGTTTAGGTTATAGGTTATAGGTTTAGGTTAAGGTTTCGATTTAGGTTATAGGTTTTGGTTTAGGATATAGGTTATAGGTTTAGGTTATAGGATTTGAGAATGGGTTCGGGTTTAGATTATGTGTTTTGGTTTTGGTTTTGGTTATAGGTTATAGGTTTAGGTTAAGGTTTCAGTTTAGGTTATAGGTTTTGGGATTTGGGAATGGGTTTGGGTTTAGGTTATAGGTTTTGGTTTAGGTTTAGGTTATAGGTTATAGGTTTAGGTTATAGGATTTGAGAATGGGTTCGGGTTTAGGTTATAGGTTTTGGTTTTGGTTTAGGTTATAGGTTTTGGTTTAGGTTATAGGTTATAGGTTTAGGCTAAGGTTTCGGTTTAGGTTATAGGTTTTGGGATTTGAGAATGGGTTCGGGTTTAGGTTATAGGTTTTGGTTTTGGTTTAGGTTATAGGTTTTGGTTTTGGTTATAGGTTATAGGTTTTGGTTAAGGTTTCGGTTTAGGTTATAGGTTTTGGGATTTGAGAATGGGTTCGGGTTTAGGTTATAGGTTTTGGTTTTGGTTTGAGTTATAGGTTTTGGTTTAGGTTATAGGTTATAGGTTTAGGTTAAGGTTTTGGTTTATGTTATAGGTTTTGGGATTTGAGAATGGGTTTGGGTTTAGGTTATAGGTTTTGGTTTAGGTTATAGGTTGTAGGTTTAGGTTTAGGTTTCGGTTTATGTTATAGGTTTTGGGATTTGAGAATGGGTTCGGGTTTAGGTTATAGGTTTTGGTTTTGGTTTAAGTTATAGGTTTTGGGATTTGAGAATGGGTTCGGGTTTAGGCTATAGGTTTTGGTTTTGGTTTAGGTTATAGGTTATAGGTTTAGGTTAAGGTTTAGGTTTAGGTTATAAGTTTTGATTTAGGTTTAGGCTATAGGTTTTGGTTTTGGTTTTGGTAATAGGTTTTGGTTTAGGATATAGGTTATAGGTTTAGGTTATAGGATTTGAGAATGGGTTCGGGTTTAGATTATAGGTTTTAGTTTTGGTTTAGGTTTTAGGTTTACGTTTAGGTTATAGGTTATAGGTCTAGGTTAAGGTTTCGGTTTAGGTTATAGGTTTTGGGATTTGGGAATGGGTTTGGGTTTAGGTTATAGGTTTTGGTTTTAGTTTTGGTTTTGGTTTTAGGTTATAGGTTTAGGTTCAGGTTATAAGCTATAGGTTTCAGGAATTGAGAATAGGTTAAGGTTTAGGTTTAGGAAATCGGGTTCGGGTTCGGTATCGGGTTTAGGTTTGGGTTTTCAAGTTTAGGTTATGGAGTTAAGATTAGGATTAGGTGTAGGTTTAGGGATTTGAGAATAGGTTAGGTTGTAGGTTAAAGTTTAGGGAATTGAGTTTAGGTTATAGGTTTAGGTTATAGGTTATAGGTTTAGGTTAAGGTTTAGGTTGTACTTATAGGTTTTAGGATGTGAAAATAGGTTAAGGGTGTGGTCCCTGCAAATACAGATATAAACACGACCTGTCCAAATGGTCAGGCCCTTCCAATGCTGTCCATAGGAAATGGACAGATTCATCATGGTCAGCGGTTCCCCCCTTCCAGGGACCCCCGCTCATCCGGATAGCTCCGACGCACATCCGGGTCTGCTCCATTAATTTCGAGCAAATACATGAACACGACCTGTCCAAATGGCCAGGCCCTTTCAATGTTATCCATAAGAAATGGACAGCTTCATCATGGTCATAACAACGGTTCCCACCTTCCAATGACCCCCGCTCTTTCGGATAGCTCCGACGCACATCCGGGTCTACTCTATCAATTTTGAGCAAATACATAAATATGGCCTGTCCAAATGGCCAGACCACTCCAATCATGTGCATTCTTGACAAGAGACGTACCAGATGCTTGAATCTAGGAAAAAGATTTTACCCGAACCTCTTGCAGGAGTTCTTCAAGTTCTATTGTTATCTGCGAGAAGGATGCTTGTGATTGGATGTTTAGAAGAAACCTAACCCCACCCAAAATTGTAATAATTTTGTTAGTACTTGGATTAGTATGTGAAACCTGGAGCTAAAATCCTTCAAAACAAAACACAACTAGCTGTGACTAAGATGCAATTGTAAGCAACATCATAAGTTAATAGAGTTTGGCTGGTAATGAGTTAATGTGACTAGCGTCTAGAAAAACATAAACAATGAGCCAAACAAGGAAATTACAATAAGAAACAAGAAATAAAATAGGCGGAAGATTACCTCAAAGTTGGGAAAGAAACCAGGATAGAGACCAGTCCACACAGGAGGATGCTCAGGTGCCATGGTGAAGTATTGAGGTACTGAAGTTGGGTTCTCAGCCTGTCAATACAAAAACTGTCACTTAAAACTAGCTTTTATGTGAGACAACATGAATTAAAAAATAGACTTCCAGAATGACACTGAACATCAACAAGGTTCAATATCTGCATGTTGGAAAGAAGGCCCAAAACCAGTTAGAGATCAATCAATATCTACAAAGGTAACCTGTGCAGTAGCAAAGTATCTATCAATGATGAGAACCCTGTAAAGAGATGAGATTGATTGGCATTCTAATTAGTTTCACAAGCTTTTAATTAGATCTATTGATAAACTAATTTGGGAAATGTTCTAGCAAATGTGAAGTTCTAAAGAAGAAATATTAGCTATGCATAGCATGTTCCATTAGGCGTGTATATGGGAAAAGCATCAGGATGTTTTTGGGGATTTTGGGTCAAGTCTAATGGTATATAAATGTAATATAAATTTTTATAAATGTAATATAACAGATTCCTCATCTGAAAAATCCATAACAAATATACCATTAGGCTTAAATCCTAACATGAATTTTCTGAAATGATGGATGGAGTGGATGTTGCACTAGCATCACAAATTACTGATTTTTGAAGAAAACTAATCACAGCAGTAAAAAGAAAGAAAGAAACGAGCGAAAATACCTTGTATCTGATTTGTGATGTTGCACTAGCATGTCATACACTGTTGTTTCAGACAACTCTTCAATAACAATGTTCTCTATCGGCTTGACCCGATGAAAGTCAAGCAAATAGGCCCTGATTGAGCACAAATTAAGCATGATTTGGTGCAGTAGGGCCCATTACATATAAAGAAAACAAGAGGAAGAAAAATGAAAAAAAAAAACATATCTAAGTAATTTTACCAATGAAAACTTAATAAACTACTTAGTAAAATATGAACAATGTGAGGCATCAAATATTTGTCGTAATAAAAGCTAAGTGGAACATCACCTTGAGATAGGTATCCGGACAATCTGGAGGACAGTAATAATCAATGCAATACCCTGTTTAAAAACAGATTAATTAGTACCTTTCCACTAATTTTTCTTGCAAAATGAGTTCTCCACAAAAGGAAAAAAAATGTTAGAGACATATATCAGAAGATACAAATAATATCTAAACAACATGCCACCAAGTTACAAAGTCACTACAGTTTAACACCTACTTCAACCTGAAGCAGTTAGGATGCTGTTATAACTAGCGTTCAGAATATCATTTTTTATTATCATATCAGACCTAGGGAAAACAAATCGGGTGGCTTGGGTTGGGTTGAGGATCAAACCGAGCACGACCCGACCTCAAGATGACCAAACCCGCAACACAATCCAACCTGATTTCCAGCCCAAGGTGTCCATCCCAAACCAGACCTGATTTCCTCTATAGTCAGCCCTAACCCAACCTGAATGTGCTTAGCCCAACCCAAACTGATAACAAATTAGGTTGGAGTTTTCCAACCAACCTATGGTCTAACCAAAGTTTATGGCTCTTGACAAAGTGGAAAGGATTCATGAATTATTTCAACCATGATTTGGCAGTAGCGCAGTTTCTGTCTTGGGAATTGGGAGCAGTAATCTTTAACTAGTAACAGAATTTTGTCCAAGAATAAAAGGTGGAAAAGAAAGACATCTCCAACCAACACATAAAATGTGATTAATTAAATGTTGTTACCAAGGTTCTCTAATACTGACAACTATTGTATGTAACAGCCAACACGCACTACATATCTTTTTTTTCACTTTTAGAAAATGCTTATATGTTGTAAGTTCCACAAAATCATAATGTCAAACAAAACAGTTACTGTTTATCTAGGAAATTATCTAGCTAGTCAATATTGTTTGAATGCTACCATCAACTGATGAGTAAGAAAACTTAAACAGGAAGTTAAGAATATAGTAACATGAAATGGCACATAATCTAGTACACAAAACCAAAACCTTGCATCAGACAAATAACTTATGACAAGAACATGTGGATTTGCATACCCAACCAAACATACTATCAGTACCTTTCCCATTATATTTTGGAAGATAGTATTGTAGAAAGACTTTCCTTTTCCCTTTTTGGGAAACTCCTGATTGCCCACCTTCACATCTGTGCATCAGCACAAAAAGAAAAAAAATTCAATTGCCTTAAAAACTATAGAGCTTACATTGGAACAGAGGTGGCTAGGTTGTCTCAAGGACACAAGTTAACCTTGCATTTTCAGGCAGAGTAAGGGAAGTCTACTCTGAGAATGCATTTGCATTTTAAAATCAACGTGACCTTAGGTGCATATATTTTTTCTAGTGCCATGTATCAATGCAGCAAAATTCATGGGGGACAGAAGGCCAAATGACTAAGATGCATATAATTGTAAGTATTCACAATACCAAATGCAAGTAACTTGAATCTAATTGCAATTTTTTAATGAATAATACCAATTAAAGTTTGTGATCCAAAACTTATACATAATATGTATTCCTTGAAGATATTTAACGCATCAAATCCGAGAAAATAGAAGCCAAAGACTATCTCAATTTAATATGACATACCTTAAAATTGTTTACAAGCTATTATGTATAATTATAATAATAATTGAGGCAGTACCCTTGCATATAATTTATGACCTATTTATGTATATGCAAGCTACTTATATTTGATTTACACAAATCATGAGGGACACAAGGCAGCATTCCCAAAATGCATATATTTGTAAGTTCTTCTCGTATCAAATGTAAGTAGCTTGCATCTAATTGCTAATGTTTCTATGACAATGCCACTAATGAACATAATCTTACACCATGTACACTTTTAAGATATCCTTCCAAATCCTAGAAAACAAAAGCCAACAACAACCAGAATAATATAACAGACAATAGCACACTTAAGCTACCATGAAGTCGGATGCTCCAATTCCTATTGCTTTGTTCTGATCATGCAGCTGCAGTGTGGGGTCTATTTTGAGGGACAGCAGAGGATGTTGGATAAAGCAGAGGATGTTGAATTGGGTTCTATGCAATTTGGAGGCTACTGTTCCAGTGCAGTTGAGCACAGGTGGTTTGCTGTGGACAGCTATGATTTGTTCTTGCCTTTTTTTAGTGGTTTTGGATTGTTTTATGTTTTGTCTTGTCTATAATGATTTACTTCTGCTGTGGAGTTATATGATAGATGAGGGACAAAAAAATTTGTGGCACCCACCCAAAATTGTGTATAGCATCGTTCTCAATCAACTACAACGACAAGTTACAATGCACCTCACGTATAATGTATGATCTATTTATGTGTATGGGCATTAGTGTTAAGTAATTCTAGAATATCATATGAAAAAAAAAATGTCTTTTATACCAAAAGCATAACTATATTGGCAAATCCGTAACTTTAAGTTCATTTATTTTTTATGGGCAAAAAGTTTTGCTAAAAGAGCTAAGAAGCATTACAGATGTGGAAAGCATTCCAACATGCATATGCTCACTCAACACTAAAATCCATTTCTTGTTCTCAAAAGAAACTTCTTTAAAATGTTGAAATTATATTTTGCCCTTGTATTTTGGCATATATAATGGCCATTGAAAATTAGGCTCAGACACTTCTATCAATATGTAGCACCTAGCACCTGTGCCTGCACAATTTTCCCAAATTGCATACACAGAACAGGGAAATATAAACACAGATTTAAATGTAACTGGATATTGGCTTGTAGAATCCTCATTTAGAGCAATTAAAAGACAAGTAAATTGTACATAGCAACAAATGCAACAGAGGAGTAAGGATACCAGTAAATTGATTCAAACGCTTGAACCTCCTTGCATTCATCAACATTAGGACATGAAGGATGATGTGAAACTGCAAGGAGCAAATATGTGAGAATATTTTCTAGATAAGTGGAGGAAAAGTTCACATCACGTTGCATAGAAAGTTGGAGTGCCTTTAGTCGGTGACACATTTGAACAACTTCCATTAGGTTATGTTTGTCCTGTGGAATCAATATGACGAAGATAGAAAGACATTAGCCAGTATAACTTCATCCCCATTCATACAGGCTAGAAAAGGCACAACATTCAGTGAAATGCAGCATAGAGAAAATTTGCGAAGTAATTGGTCTATAAAATAAATTATAACAAATACTTATCTCTATAAACTCAAGTGGATGGGATCCAGTTATGTTGAATAAGAAGCCACATGCATACTTTGCATCCAGAAGCCTTTCCTTTATATATTGGAGTACTTTGCTGAGGAATAGCTTCCTAGCTTGTGGGTAGACATCCTGCATGCCAAGATAAAGTCAGTTGCAACTAGTGGGAAAGATGTTAAAATCTCTGTATATGCAAACATCATCTGTTTTTAGATGACAAAAGGCAATGGAACAATCAACACATTTTATTTTTATACTAAGAATGGGAATACAATGCTGAGTAAACAACCATTTGCAACAAACTTCCGCATGAAAAAAAAAAAAGCTCATGTGATGATCTTAAAGTCAAATAAAAGACATCAATTGGTATTTTTTTAATCCAAGTACTTTGACAGGCACATGACAACTTTTACTTAAGCGAGCCTTTGATGGGTCTTTTCCACAGTACTGCAAGATGAGAAAGTCCCCTGGTATAATTCTACTTCCAACTACTTAAAACAAGAGATAATTCATATGCAAATTACAAATGTAAAATGAAGGCAAGGATGGCAATCGCAGACCTGTTTTTTTTTTTTTTTTGAAAAAGAAACTCATCATTAATATTTAAAATGTTGTACCATTATGAAGGAGTATAACCTGAAAATTGCACTTATCAGATAATCCAAATATTCCTCGAGTTACCATGAAATGTACGGTTAGAAAGAAAATGACAAGTAGCTGAATTGGCATGCCAAATCAAAATGTTAGTATCTTATGATCCGTGTGATTTCCAAGCTACACCTCATTCACAACAGCTCCTAATTTGTATGACATGGACTTTTTGTTCATTCATGTTATTCTTTTGCCTGGCCACAATTTATATGGTATTGGAAAGAGGACATTCATGTATGCTTAGCTTTGAGCAGTAGGTGGGCCAATGATTCAATGATACATGTCAGGACTTCGAAATATTGCAGTAAAAAAAAAAAAAATAGTTAAACCAAGAAAAAATCAACAACAACGCACATCCAACTAAAAAAAGTACCGCACTTGTTGATAATATGTTCCAACCTAAATGTCTTTTGGGAGTGGTCCATCCAATGTCAGTCCAACCGACAAACGGTTTAGATCCATGAACCATATATGATCCCCATTTATACAAAAACAAATTAAATAAATAATAATTAATTAATTAAATTTTAAAATTTTTTAAAAAAAACCCGACTTTCAGTTAAAGTTGAGGATAGTCTAAACTTTTAATCTTGTCAGGTGGCGTTCAATGCTATTTCTATTCAATGAATGAACTAAGTCCCACCCACACATGATCAACCATCATACTTGTAATGTATAAATAAATAAAAATGAAAATTTAATAAACATGAAATATCAAAACCTGTTGAGCTCAGTTATAAAAAAAAAAATGATCAACCATCGTACTTGTAATGTAACATTACGGCTTTTGCTTTGGAATGGCCCTATTTTTGTCGTGCCCATTCATCCGACTAGGATGTATCTTCCGATGGATTGAATGGCGTATAATAGATATGTTGGACCTCATGCTCTGCTAATTAAAATGTTTTAATGGTTGGGCTTTCCCACACTCATGATCTTCAGGTATAGGGGTGAAGTTGAATGGGTGCACCTTATAACGGATTAGATATGGGTCTTACACCACACTGGACCCCACAAAATGCATTCTAGAATAATCCTATTATAGAAATGTGTTGGATGAGAAATGTAGATGGGAGAAAAAAGAGGAGCTAAATACATAGATGAGGGACAAAATGGTTTACAACGCCTGTTTTACACATCGCATAAAACACTCAGGATCTTTAGGCATATGAAATGTTGTCTATTTGAAATTCATTCCCTCCATCAGGTGTACATGAAAAAGATCACCCGGATAGAACAATGTGAATTGCACCTAAAGCCTTTAAGTTTGAGCGTTGTGAACCACCTGAGTTTTGGATCAAGCTGATTTTCGTATATAACCTTGATCTAAGTGAGTCCCATCTGATGAACAGATTTGATGCTAGATACATTCCATACTGACCACACAAACACTAACCTATGGTTGGGGTCCTATATTCATTGTTCCCTGTGGTGTGGGACGCCTGAGTTGTGAGTTTAAATGATTTTTGGCCATAGGCATAGAAAGGAGGAATACAACTGATGGACAGATTTGATCTTACATATACAACATGGTGGTATATGAAGGATGATGTGAGCAAGACACCATCCCATGGTAGAATCCTCATTTACAGTAATTAAAAGACTAGTAATTTGTACAGAGCAACGAATGAAACAGAGGAGCAAGGATACAAATAAATTGATTCAAATGCTTGAACCTCTTTGCATTCATCAACATTAGGTTATGAAGGATAATGTGCAAGTGTATGGACCAAATATGTGAGAATACTTTCACATCATGTTGCATAGAATAACACATTTGAATAACATCCATTAAGTTATGTTTGTCTGATGGAATCAATATGATAAAGATACAACAAAGACATTATCTAGTATAAGAAACTTCAACCCCATTCAAACAGGCATGAAAAGTTACAACATTCAGTGAAATGAAGAATAGAGAAACTTTTCCAAGCGATTTGTCTATAGAATAAATTATAACAAATACTTACCTCTTAAACTTGAGTGAATGGGATCCAGTTATGCTGAATAAGAAGCCACAAGCATACCTCGCATCCAGAAGCCTTTCCTTTATATATTGGTATACTTTGCTAAGGAATAGCTTTCTAGCTGGTGGGTTGAAATCCTATGTGCCAAGATAAAGTCAGCTGCCACTAGTGGGAAAGATATTACAATCTGATAAGCAAACATTATCTGCTTTTAGACAACAAAAGGCAATGGAACAATACACACATTTTATCTTCATGCTAAGAACAGGAATACAATGCAAACATTTCTAACAAACTTTTGTACGAAAGAAAAGCTCTAGAATATGATATCTTAAAGTCAAATAAAAGATGTCAATTGGTATTTTTTTATCCCAGTACTTTGACCAGCACAGGACAGCTTTTGCTGAAGTAAGCCTTAGATGGGCCTTGTCCATATATAGTACTGCAAGATGAGAAAGTCCTCAGGTATAATGCTACCGTCAGCTACTTAAAATAAGAGATTTAATACATATGAAGGCAAGGATGCCCATCGCCAAGAGATGAAAAGCTTCATCATGTTAGTAGGCCTACAATACTTTGATTTTATATTCTTTGAAATATCTCCAAAAGAAAGTATGTTTTTTAGGATTTCCTAAAGGTTTTCTATCCCTGGCTGCAGATGAGCATGTTAAGTGATAAAAAAGCTTTTCACCAATGTTCTATGCCAAATATCTGCTATGCAAAACCAAAGATAAAAACTGTTGGGGGAAAAATGGGACAAGTCAACAAGTCGGCTTATGGAATGGACCAACTCTACTGATATAGTTCAGGTCCATCGAGCGCTGAGCCTAACGAGACCTGTACGTCCAGAGAGAGGAGCCTCCAAGAAGGTTGATGCAACTTTAAGGACACTCAAAGAGCCCTTAATATATAGGCCATGTACTACCAACCTAACCCATAGGTCGGCAAGAGGTCGGTAATGGGTCGATTATGGATCGACCGTGTCTCAGCCCAGCCGAGCCAATAGGTCGGTAATAAGTCGATTATGGATCGACCGTGTCTCAGCCCGGCCAAGCCAATAGGTCGGTAATAGGTTGATTATGAATCGACCGTGTCTCAGCCCGGCCGAGCCAATATATCGGTAATAGGTCGATTATGGATCGACCCTGTCTCGGCCAATTGTCGGCCAACCATCGGTCACAGATCGGTCATATTCTTAACAAGGTCAAAAGTTCTCAACTCCCTGATGAAGAGAACTCGAACCTTCCGACTACGGTCAAATATGGTGAACACTGATCTTTCGAGCAAAACAGTACTAATCGTTTTCGACCGGTACCCACCTCAAGATACGACCTAGAACCGAACCATAGGCCTAGAAAATCATCCTCGTTCTCGAAGATCTACCAAATCCTGATGATCGTAGCCAACACCAATTAGTTTGAATAAGGCTTAGATGATGATGATGACAACGACAATGATGACGATGATGATGAATGGAATGGAAGAACATGTAGCTAGACCCCAATTAATTGGGATAAGGATCAAGGTGATGATGATGATGATGTTATTGTTGGAGTTTTCCAACCTTAACACAAAGAGGGCCATACATGTAAGCACAAGTAAGTTTCATAAGATGCATGAACTTCTTAGATTACAACTGTTTTCCAGCAGTCTGGCTGTCAATACAGAGCTCAGCTTATCTTGCACTGGGAATTGAAAATCAGACGTAAAAATAAAAATAAATAAATAAATAAATAAGATCAACAAGAGTCGAGATCTGTGATTGAAAAACAAAAGCAGGCTGTGGGAGGACACCTCTTTGTATTGGGACTGCCTTCCAGCCCTTATGATACCTCTTTTGCTTTTCTAATAGGAGTTTTGCCACTGGTCAAGGAAAAGAAAGAAAAAACAGTACTATCTCACATTAATCACCTTCTTGATTTTTGACTTATCATTCTAAGCAAGAGAAGAATACAATAAACAAACAACTTCAGACATAAACAAATTCAATTTTTTTTTTTTAAAAAAAGATGAGATCCTTTTCAGGCTGAGAAATACAGCAATATACCTCAATGATGTTTTTCTTGGATAATAAGTCACTGTATTCATCTTCAGCTTTCTCGAACATTGCCATAACTTTTTTGGTTGACCTTCTTCTCAAGACTGAAAGCAATCAATCAGATTAACTGAGATGCATGTCCATTAACCTTCTTCTTTCAAAAAAAATGTAAAACCAAACATCAATTAGGTGTTAAATCATACTATTTCATTGTCATCGAAAAGAAAACAAAGAAGCACAGGAAACAACACAACAAGTAATCTAATCACACACCCAGATTGTTCAACTTGAAGTTTCTCAAGCTTCTCCCTTGATTTACAAGGATCACGAGATGAGAAGTCATAATCTGTCCCACTTTTTCCAAATAATTGTTTCTCAGCTGCAATCCAACTATGCCTTTCTAGTAGTTTATCTACCTTCAGGGAGCAATCTTTCTGTTCCTTCTCCATTCGCTTAATCTGTGTGAATGGGAAAGAGTGGGTTTCTATCAAGAACACATACACAATTTCATAGATCAAGCAAGTTAAATAAAATAGGAACAGAATAACCACTGCAAGTACCCTCATTTCCAATTTTTAAATAAAAAACACAATTTCATATTCCTTCTTTATGGAACTAACCTGCAATAGGAAAGGCAATAAAGACGCGTGCATTTTGTGTTCAGCAAAAATGGTTAGATTGTAAGTTTAAGCACCTTGCTTGTAAGGTTATCTACTTCTGCAGTGAGGCTGTTTATCTATGTCTGTAAAGAAACCAATTGATTTTCCAGGGAAGAATGCTCTTGAATGACTGCGTCCTTCTCCATAATGAGCAATGTATCGGCAATATCTCGCGAGCTATCGTCACTTTTTCTTTAAGGATTTTACTACATATCGATAATACATGTCGATATCAACAGATATCATCAATACATTTTCAATGGCAAGAAACATTTTAAAAAAAATAAAAAAAATGGAACACTATCACCATAAAAACACAAAACGACGATATATACTGTGCAGCATTAACAAAAAAAAAAAACATGCATCAATAATGTGAAATCTTCTTTCTTAATATTTTTTTTGTTTAAAATTAGTTCAAAAATATGCATGCATCAATTAGAAATTTTAATACTCTTATTAGAGTAAAAGAAATGTGGAGCAAAATATAAATTTGGCAGTAAGAAGCGACATCAAGTCGAGATGAGTACCGCAGATATGCCCTTGGCAAGAAGAAACTCTTCAAGTGACATCCGAACTAGCTCACCATCAATTAGAAAATCAAAAGGTTGAGGTTAACAGTGAGGATCTCCTGATAACATTCATGACTGAAAATGAGATCGTAATAAGTCTAAAAGTACATTCATCAAAAAGAAAAACCAGCTTATAAGAACATAATGCACAGCTTAAAGCTATCAGCAAATAAGACCACAACAAGCACATCCTGGAGCAAATGATAAGTCATGGCTTTTTCTCTTTTGGAGATGAACAAATCATAACTTTATTATCCAAAATCATCTAATTATCTATCTAGAAAGCTGCAGAAAATCATATTTAACTAACATAAACCAATAAAATATGCACACAATCTGCATCAACAAACAAGAAACATATTTCTATTTAAGAAAAATAACTCTAGTAATTCTAAATCTTGAACATTGCCATTCAAGGCCAGGCTGGGTCTTTCATCAAGAAGAAGTTTTGGATCTTTGGCAGTTGCCTCGTTTGCTTTAATATAATTTCATACTTTTCAGAAAAGGGAAAAAGAAGAAGACCATTTTGAGCTTTTTTCCGTTGTTTCATCTGGTGAAAAGAGTGGTAGCTAGCAGACCCTAGTATTTTTTTTCCTTGACATGGCCTTCCTCTGAGAATGCAATGTGCAGTTTGTTAGTGCACTGGTTGGTTACCTGCACATGTGATCAGCAGTAACTGGTGTTGGCACATGTGATCAGTTTGTTAGTGCAGTTTGTTAGTGCAGTTTGTTAGTGCACTGGTTGGTTACCTGCACATGTTGGCACATGTGATCAGCAGTAACTGGCAATTGGACTTAAGAGGCTCTTTCCAGTTTCTAGTAATAAATTTCATCATTCAATATCAGTCTATTTGGTGCCAAATTTTGTGAAATCAGGTGCAACCAAACACAACCTTAAGTGGAACAAAATGTGAAAGGTTAAAAATATAATATATATGGAACCACATATTTGTCTATTCATTCAGGTGTGGTGTGTCAGTTTCTGCATGAATGAGAGAGAGAGAGAGAGTACCATTTTTCAAAAGAAGGTTGACAATCTCTGAGAGGCCGGGGACCGCAATGGAAGCTGTGGGGGCTTTCAAAGGAGTTGGGAGCTTAGTAACAAAGCCGACCCGGACCTGCTTAGTAGCTTCTATAACACTCCCGTCAATCTCCATTACTGCATAAAAAGGAAACATGTTAAGAAATAAAAATAAATAAATAATCCTTTGACTTGTTCTTTTTCTCTTCTCTTTCTTTGGGTGAGTAGACAATAGTTGCAGAGACTACTACTCAATAAAAGAAAAAAGTTGCAGAGGCTAAGAACTTGAAGGGCACTCGGTAGAGTGACTAAAACTCAAGGCTTTGTTTCATCAAGTAGCAGTCGTGCTTCCAAATTAGCAAGCCAATTGCCATTGTTTCTATAAAATACAAATATTCAAATGCGGAAAAACGTTAAAGACAGGTCACCAATAGCATATTTGTTTCAAAGATCCATTGGCAATTAAGAAAATATTGTTGATGGAATTGAGAAACATTCAAGGCCCCGTGGCACCAAAACAATGAGCAGATTGCCTCTGATTACGGTACGAAGGTTGCTAACCCCACCACATCTTTGCATGTTGCACATGTGTCAGCCAAGCACATGTATGGACATCTGAATTGCTATGTTTTTGTTGCACCAGGTCATCTGCATGATGTGGCTCACCTTATGCATGGTCCAGATGTCACCAAGTATGCCACAGGTAGAGGTATAGCCAGACAGGGTGGACATGCCATGAGCTATCAAAACACTTATAACAGTATCCACAACACAGAATGTAAAAGATGTGGGCTTGCACAGAGAATATATTGTTCTAAACATTCAATCACATAGAACAAGATGTTACTCAAAACAACTTGTAATTACAAAAGGACCCATTTCTTTTCAAAGAAAAAACAAAAACAAAACAAAACAAAAAATAAAAAATAAAAAATAAAAAAATCCAAACCAACATCAAGTAACACATTAATTCATTGCCAACCCTTCCATCCTTTGTTCCATCCATCACCAGTTGGAGAAATTCCATAATCTTGCTTGCACAATATTTGCCAATTAAATAGATTGTAAAATCTTAACTCTAAGAAACATACCAAATTCTAAATAAGCCTAGAGAGAGAGAGAGAAGAAAAATATAAAGACAAATATGAGCAGATGGAGTTACACTGCCTCTGGAAGAAAAATCTCATGGCAAGAAAAACAACATCTCGCTCTCAGCCATTCCATCAAACACCATGTGTGCGCTTCCTATTGCCTTGTTCTTCATGTACATATCGACCACTCTGATGGCTACGAACGGGATCAAGTCGAGCCCGGACTTCGCTGCCACACTAGAAAAATCTTTAGCATGGACACAAACATTAGATTTATAGCAGATGCAACAATAGATCCACAACTAACAGAACAGTAGATGGATAATTGATACAATAACATATTCATGACAAATGCACCAACAAATCTGTAGGAGAACCATAACAAATACAATAACAGATTCATGACAGACAACATATTTGTACCAAATAAGCGATAGATCCACAACATATCTGTAGACATGGAATGCACAGACATTACAGGCAGCAAAGTGCTCACCATCTGTAGTTGTGCCAACATCGTCGCCGCAGATCTGGCAAACCTGACTGCTCAAGTGTTTCAAAGGTTTTGGCCGAAATTGCAATAGAAGACCTGTTGGGGTAGACTTCAAGCTTCGAAGGAGATGCTATCTCTCTACAAATCGGGGAAAGCGAGGATCTCGATGCTCTCTCTACAAATTTGGGCGAGCGAGGAGATGGTCTCAGAGGCAGGAGAGAGAGAGAGAGAGAGAGAGAGAGAGAGAGAGAGAGAGAGAGGATTAGGTTAAGGCACTGACGGGAATAGGGACAGACGGGAAACGGATTGGCTACTCCCCCTGCTCCATCTCTCTCATTCTCCTCCCTCTCTCTCCGATGCTCCATCTCTCATATTTGTTTGTTTCTTCGAGTAGGAGAGCTTCACGGCTGCTGCAATGGAGAGAGATAGAAGAGACGACAGAGATGCATCGGAGAGAGAGGGAGGAGAATGAGAGAGATGGAGCAGAGATCGGGAGGGAGAGAGAGAGAGAGAGAAGAGAGAGAGAGAGAGAGAGAGATAACGCAGTTTTGGGCGCGGCTCTGTTTCGAGCACGCCCCCAAAATTGGGCGTCGGTCGTTCCGTTTAAAGACTGTGGACGGTCCAGATATGGGCTTCGTGGGGCCCACCATGATGTATTTAGTTTATCCATTCCGACTAATAATTTTATTAAATTATTTTAATTCACAATCCCAAACTTAAGATATATTGAAGGTCCAGGTGGACCACACCATAGAAAGCAAATGTGATTTAATCTCCATGTTTCCTACCGTGTGGTCCACTTGAGCCTTCGATTTAGCTTATTTTTTATTTCATGCTCTAAAGTAATATTTTCAAATATATGGACGGCTTAGATAGAATATATATATATTTTTAAGCCCCATAGAGCACCTTACAACACCATTAATTATTAATGGTGTCTCAACTTTTTAGCTACAGATTAAAACCGTAGCAACTGTAGCTACGGTTTATATCCGTAGCAAAAAACTAACATGGTCTGTATCCTTTGCCCCTTTTTTTGGTAGTGTGGGATAAGTTCAACCCCCACTGCGTACACAGTAGCCTGCCAGCACAGTAGTTTGCCAACCACTGGTAGCTCGCCTTGGCCCTTAGGCCCCGCCCACATCAGCGTCCTCCCACGTGTGCTCCCGACATGTGCAACAGTGACGGGGCGTCACACAATAACATAGTGTTCGAAAAAACAATAGCATTATCATCTTCAGAGGCAGAATATGTGGCAGCTACTTCCTCAGCTTGTCAATGCATATGGCTTAGAAGAATTCTTGTTGATCTTCATCAAAAGCAAGAGAAGGCAACTGAAATTTTTTGTGACAACAAGTCCACAATTGCAATGGATAAAAATCCTGCATTTCATGGAAGAACAACGTACATCGATATTCGCTTTCATTTTATTCATGAGTTGGTGGCAAAAGGAGAGATTATATTGAAGTCTTGCAACACTAATGAGCAAGTAGCGGATATATTCACAAAAGCGCTTCCATGTCAAAAGCATATCTACTTCAGATCATTGTTTGGTGTGTGCAATTTCGAATAAAGGGAGAGTGTTAAAAGGGTGATTCAAAATTGACAGTAGCCTTTTTTCTATTATTGACTTAGTCTAAGGTTGTTAGTATTTGGTCCTTGATTTTCTATTCAGTTGTAAGCACGTTTGTAAGCACGTTGGTGTTAGTGCCAATTATTTCGGCATCTTTGTTGTTTTTTAGTTAACATGTAATGCCTATTTAAAGGCATCGTGAGTTATGAATAAAGCACATTTAGCAAAAACTATTTCAGCATATTTCTGCCCAATTCTCTCTTTTGCAATGTTTCAGTGCCCTTTCTCCAACAAAAAATAATCCTTAATAAATATCTCCTGTTCACAGATATATAATCAGTTGGCCACAGGCACAAGCTATCACAGGTTACATTCATAAGCATGACACTCACAAAGTACCTGGCACTGGTTGCTATATTCTGCTTTTGAATTCAAACAGAAGGAACGAACAGTTTACAATTTGTCTTTCCAATTTCTAGTTATAAAGTACAAACTACAAGGTTGATCAGATAAGTATAAAATGAAAACTTCGACTCATTATGATTTTGCTCATGGGATGGGCTGCCCCCTTGGCTGATGTCAAGGCGACTGAAGTTGCTTAGGTCATGTAGCTACCCGTCTCACCATTCCTGTTGTTGGAGTTGTCATATTCTTGGATTCTTCTATGAGCAGAACATTGTCATTGTTTATACACTTCACTTTTGTTGGTCATTTATAAATTCTTGCCATTGAAATTTTATCATCCATGTGCTTAACCTAGCTATAAGTTGAGGAGCACATGCTTAGTTCATTGGCTAATTATATGCAATCCATTGTATTCTAGAACGGAGTGCTAAATATCCCATAAGGGGAACACAACTTTGTAGATTCTTGATCATCTCTAATGTTATAAGTTAATGATCACAAGAAGTGCAGTGTGGTATTGAATTTGTTGAGTTGCTAGAGGACAACCCAAATTCAAAGGCTAAAGTCTCAATGTATACAGATGCATTCGAGCAAACCCCTCATGAACATGCCCTGTCCAAGAATCAAGTTCCTCTCATCAGGTGGGACGTGGATGTATATGAGAAAAGCGAATCAAGTGCCACCTGAAGAGTGTTCCAAATCCCTCTCACAGGCGCTGCATTTAGTTGCAAATGGGGCACATCACATCCATGGTTCTTGAGTCGGCTATGGTGCTGCCGGATTTCATAGGGATGTCTTTCGAGTCAATGACAAGAGATTGGATTCTACTGTTTTTGGTTCGATGTCTCTGGGTTGTAGGCCTGCCCGTCATTTTCTTTCCTGTTCCTCTTTATCTTGCCTTTTGCTGTTGCTTGTTTGGCCTCGAGTTCTTCTCTTAAAAAAAAAAAAAAAATTGCAATTCTGGGCTATTTGGGTTAGATATGGCCCATTTATAGGCTATGTTGCAGAGGGGTAATGTATTATTATTATTATTATCATTGAATAAAAATTCTTTTTCATGTTTCTTAGTTTAGTTTGATTTGGTAGCAGATTTGGAGAGAGGGTTTTTTCATGGTAGCTAACATTTAGCAAAAGTCTTTCTCACAATCCATACATACAAATACATGGTATTATTGATAGATAACAATTTTAGAAAATTACAAACATATTATAATTATATAATAACAAAAAAAAAAAAGATAAACTAATTTTTGCCTCAATAGCTGTCTACATGTCCCATGCATGTTTAACATGGCCATATTTATTTGAAATGGAGGGTTTCTTATATAGATAACTTGGTGGAGCTGATATTTCGTTTCTTCTAATGGCAAGCTGCTTGAGTGTATGTGAAATCCAGTTAAGTGTCATCCTACATATATTAATTGCATTTAGTTGATCAGATGAAAATCTATCTACGATAAGGCCAAGCTGGAAGTTAACTAAAGTCAACGCCGGTTACAAAATGACAGAATGAAGAAACTGTTTTGTCTAGCTTTATCTTGCTTAAAACCATCTTTCTTACTTTGTTGATTTTTTCCTTCTATTTTCTTCTTCTTTCTATTGAAACTCGACACCAATGGAGAGAACAATGTATGCTAAGATTGTTTACACAATGCAGGTATTCTTGCTTCATCATGGAAAATAATGAATTTCTAAGTTCATCAAAGCAGGATTCCCCTAAAGAACTTCCATCTCTTTTCCAGATTAGAACATCCCATTCAGTGCCGGGCTTCGATAATATTGGAAACAGTGGTGGCCTGAATTATCCATATCAGCCAACTGTGACTCCAACAAACAATCCTTCACCTAATCATACATCGGTTAAAGTAAACCAATTTTTCAAAGATCAATACAATTATCGGATCTTAAATGAATTTGATATGATAATTATACTATGTGGAAAAGGATATTGGTTCTTAAATTTGTTACTGTCTATATAACATGTTGGCAGTGCACCTGCTTATTTCGATGTGTTTGCTACCGATGCACGGCTAAGAATGACTTTGGTGTTAGGATATCTTTATTTAAATTTGTTGTTGTTTCTCTTCTTCTCATGTATTTATTTATTTATTTATGTCATTTACAACAGGTAACAGAAGCACCAGCCTATCCAAGCTATGCATATTCATCAACAGACTCAAATTGGGGTTGGAATTTGAATTACATTAGTGTTAAGCATAATTCAAAAGCCTGTAAGCTTAGCTTGACTTCATGATTTAATATTTAAGTTAGATAATTGAAAATGTTTGGGGTAACATGTGTAGATCCTGGTTGAAGGCATTACTCTCCCCACTAGAGGTGGGAATTTTGAAGCCTTGGCCATGTGAATGACTCTACCCAATTCATTGGCTGAGTTTACCTGAAATGGTTGATCTATTTTGTTTTCACAAATTTAGTTAGTATTGTTATACCTATATATATTAGTTGGTATTTTGAATAGCTGAATGTTAATTTTGTCTTTGGCTATTGCAAATTTTTCTTGTTCAGAAATGAGAAGATCAGTGTATGCTCCCGAGTATTGTCTTTCTTTTTTATGTCATCTCGTCATCGTCTTTCTCTATAATTTAGTTCTTCAGTTTTGGGGCATAACTTCTTCATATGACTACATTGTTTGTATGATGAAATTGATTTTCAGTCATGTGCAGTAAGCTTTCGGATCAAAACAAAGCTGAGAATAGGGTGTTAGTTGATAGAAAATTGATAACCAGTAGAGGCACACCCATGGAGTTCTCGCTTGCGATTGTTGAGAAACTATTTGGCTGCGAGAAGGCATTGGATCTTGCTATCAATGAGAACTTTAAATAGACATATAACTATTATGCTGACATTGTACTTTTATGAATGGATTAAAATGAATAATTATATTTGATTGAATGAATGAATGATTGTGTTTGATTGAATGAATGAATGATTTAGACATGAAGTATTTATCTATATTTGCTTATATGAGTTGATCTATCAGGGCATGTACTACAATGGTAAGAGATGCCATTATATTATATTTATTTATTTTTTATTTTTTTTTTAAAAAAATAGCATTAGATAAGGTTATTAACTATAGCCCTTTATCTAGAAACCGTAGTTGTTGCTAATTTCAGCCTATTACTATGGTTCTCGCTCTACTTTTAGCTACAGATATAATTCATAACTGTATATACTTTAGAGCTACGGAAGTATTGCTACGGATTTAATCTGTACCTATTGTTTCTATGGCTACGGATTAAATCCGTAGCTATAGCTTTTAAGACCTATGTCTACGGTACTAATGACTATGGTCGTGCTACGGACTTTAACCATAACCATAGGCCTTTCCTTCTCAAGGTATTCTGCCTATGATAACCAAAGCCTGCTCCTATTCCTGTCTCTATGAATATCTATGCCGAGAACTGAGTCTTCAGTACATCAATTTCAAACATGTTATGACTGGCGATCAACATGTCATCAACATACAATACTAGGATGATGAACTTATCATCACTTAGTGTCTTGTAATAGACACAATGATCGTATTCACTCCTAGTAAATTTTTTACTCAACATAAAATAATCAAAATTTTATACTACTGCCTAGGCGACTGTTTTAGGCCGTACAATGACCTTATTAACTTGAAAACCTTGTTCTCTGCCCCTTTAACTTCGTAGCCATTTAGTTGCTTCATATAGATTTAATCTTCCAACTCCCTGTGCAGGAATGCAGTCTTCACATCCATCTGTTATTGGGCAACCAACGCTAACACGAATCTGATAGACACTTGCTTAACAATCGACGCGAATATATCTGTGAAGTCAATGCCTTCTCTCTGAGCGTAACCCTTTGCTACCAACCTTGCTTTGCATTTATCATATTTCTTCTGGACCGAGACACGTGATTCACATCTATCTTCTGGACTCGTATCCAAGAAGCGATGGGTGTGAAGTTGAAGTTCAGTACCGCGTTCCACCCATAGACTGACGGGCAGACGAAACAGGTAAACCAGGTGTTAGAAGATATGCTGCGAGCTTGTATACTAGATTTCAAGGATAGTTGGGATGATTGTCTTCCTTATGCAGAGTTCGCGTACAACAACAGTTTTCAGGCGAGCATCGGCATGGCTCCCTATGAGGCCTTGTATGGGCGTCCCTGTCGGGCACCGCATTTCTGGGCAGAGGTTGGTGAGAAGAGTCTGATTGGCCCACTTCAGAGAAGATCGACATTGTCAGGCGTCGACTTCTGGTAGCACAAACCAGATAGAAGAGCTACGCCGATACGAGGCGGCGGCAGCTAGAGTTCGAGGTCGGGGACCATGTATTCTTCAAGGTTTCCCCGATGAAGGGAGTCATCCGGTTTGGAAAGAAGGGGAAGATACACCAAGATTTATTGGTCCATTCCAGATACTAGACCGAGTGAGTGTGGTGGCATACCGTCTTGCTTTGCCCACACCACTCATAGGCGTGCACAACGTATTTCATATATCTATGCTGAAGAAATACTTTCTTAATCCTTTCTACATTATCAAGTAGGAGCAGGTGCAATTGAGTGAGGATGCTACATATGTACTGCGACCGATGCGTATCCTATACAGGAATGAACAAGTGTTGCGCAGTAAAGTGATTCCACTTGTGAAGGTTCTGTGGATGCATCACACGGAGGAAGAGGTTACTTGGGAAACAGAAGTCGAGGTTCGTAAGAACTACCCTCAGATTCTCGAGGAGTATGAAAATGTACTAATTTCAAGGACGAAATTTTTCTTTAAGGGGGGTAGATTGTAACGTCTCGAAAAAATTCGAACGAACTCTCGAGTACCACCTCAGGCAGAAATCACTCAGGACTAAATTCTTTAGAAATTAGACAAAATTAACTAAGTAATTAAACTAGATCCTTTAGAAATTAGACGAAATTAACTAAGTAACTAAACTAGATTAGCTGTGAAATTAGCTTAAACCACTTTAAATACGAACTGCAAGACCCAAAACTTATAGAATCATTAACACTACATTACTCTGAAATCTAGGATCAATCTCTAAGCCCAGTTGCTCTTAGGAGCACATTGAAACTTCTTATCGGACCTGGACCGCGCGTTGAAAGTCCGATGACCACGAAACTATACGCTTATGACCGCCTTACTGGGCTTGACGACCATCTAGGAAATCAAGTCCTTATGATATCCAGAAACGCACAACTTGAGCTCAGAGTAGGGGTGCACACGGTTCGGATCCGGTTTCAAAAGGGATGAGAACTAAAGGTGGCCCCCTTCACATTAACGGTCCATATCAACAGCTGGCAGGACCAATTCATCTACATCCTTGGCCATTAGGTTCCAGTTTCAAAACCGAAACCGAACCGTGTGCACCCCTAGCTCAGAGCAAAGTGTGTGAGAAATGCGAATATCTTTAGGAAATGAACTTAGATTTAAGTGATTTGGGCCGTTCGCTTGCAAGCCAAATCTAAGGTTTCAGACCATCAAAATCTGACCCAAATACACCCTCGGATCAGGAAAATTTTTCAGCACTGGTCCATGTACTCGTGGCCCTGATCGAGTGTCAACGACCGTTGAACTGAGACTGGTCCGCCACGGTAAATCCACAAATCTGATCGGACCAAAAACTTAACTCAAACTAGATCCAATGCCAAAGAACTTAAGTCCGACCGCATGCTGAAATGGGGCCTCCGGAAGTGCTCCGTTGGATCGAAACAGCCCCTATTTAGCTATAACCTAAGTATACCATGACCCTGGGGCCATTCCCATCAGTTTTAGGCCTATATAAGGGCCTTAAACCCTCTCTCACCCTTCACATACGAATTTCTAACCCTAGGTGAGAGAAAACAGAAGAAAGAGAAGGAAAGAGAGAGAAAGTGAGAGAGAGAGTTGGCACTTGTTCTTGAGATTCAATCTATCACTCCACGGGCTAAATCAACCTTTCTAAATTACTATCCCGGCGATTTTGACTCCGTTCTTGGGTAAGAAATCCTAACCCTAATCTTTTTTAGGGTTTCAAATAGTATAAGTGATGAAATATCTAACATATTTCATACTGTAGGTTGCCGTTTTGCCATAGACAAAGACTTATTGTTTAAACTGAGTTCGTTACGAGTCTACCAGCGAAAGGTGCGGACTATAAACGTTTAGGTTATGGTTTTCAAGGCTTTCAATGTCGGTTAATGATTTATAACTGACTTGGTTGTCATTTTACATGCTAGATACACCGTTTCCTTCTCTTTACAGATATATATGAACTATGTTGGGTATATTGTATTTCATGTATTTATTGAAATGTTGGAATGGGTATGGAATTTGGATTCGTGCTTGCCATGATTATCCGTCGTGGATATATGATTGGAGTATATGTGACGACTCCTTGTTGAAAGGATTTGCTCTAATACATGTTATGACCAACATACGTCATGTATGTTGAAGTGTGTAGTCTAAGTGTTTGTTATAATGTTTGAATGAATATGGAATTATGATTTGTGCATGCCATGATTATTGGTTGCTAATGCATGATCGTTGCACTCGTGGAAACTCCTTTGTGAAAGGATTCGCTACTACATGTGTTCTAACTAACTTATTACATGTATTTAATATGTGTAGTCTAAGTGTTTGATAAAATACCTGAGTGAGAAAATGTTTAATATAATGTGCTTAATGAGGGTATTGAGATAAGATTCTCAATCCCCTCCTCTAGGGTTACAGTTTCCTTCAAATAATCTATTTTACTACTATGTGATTTGTGGATTAAATACTCATGTATGTTAACATGTATTTTATGTGTTCGTTGAAATGCTAACATGGGATCTCTATCTAATTGTATTGTTACATGCTGTCTTGGCTATTACATTTAAATGTTATTGATCTGGAGTGTGTTTGGGATTATGGTATAGTCCAGGCAATCGGTAACAGATCCTAGTTTGGTGGCTGAGGTTATTTCGCCACACAGGACGTGTTCGATGAATCCAAGCTGTACTTTGTTTGTCGACAGTGGTTAGGCCACTCGGAGTGGTTACACACTTCATATCAATTAACTCGACGTATGCTCGTACCAGTCGAGCTCATCAAGTAACCTGATTGACCCAATGTATGTTCAGCATGTATGGACGCTACTGCTTGAATCTAAGATACCAAACTCACCAGCGAATCCCGTTAACCTTGGTACCTCGATCCGCTAAGACTCATGAGTCGGACATGGTGGAATGAGACACCGTGGTCGAGCTGTCGGCCTATGCTGGGGCGACGAGCCTCTCTGTAGTTACCAGTGAGCAACACCGCCTCGTAAGCTAAATACGGTAGTATGGGACACTGTATTCGAGCTGTTGGCCTACACTGATCAAGTGACGAGCTCTTTGTAGTAACCTCGAGCATACTCTGAGACTGCGTTGAGGCGATGAGCCTTTCGGTAGCGACTATAATATAAACTAGGCCTACACTAATCAGGTGACGAGCCCTTTGTAGTAACCTAGAACCGCAACATCGTATGATATTTACTAGGACTGACGACCCTAGAATGGATCATTGTTTGACAAATGATATAAGGGAGGTACCTTAGCTTCCCAATCCTGCTGTATGAAAAGGTCTAATAAGAACTCGGTAATCATGTTCTTGCACCGCATTGCATGTGCCTTTGGCGTTGGAGTTGAGCACTGTGGAAGGGGTGCATGCCGCGACCGTGAGATGAAGTTCACAGAGGGAATGCAGGCGAGGGCATACATCATTAATACGTATCATCCTTACATTAACTAGAGTGTTTAGGAATGCTTGATTGTATTATTTTATCATTACTGCGTGATTGAATTGATAACATGTTAACCTTCGCCTTATAGCTCCACTGAGTTGATCACTCACTCCCACGTTCTGGGGCGGTGTTTTAAACACCAACCAGACTCTTTCTTAGCTGCAGGTGATGGCGATGCCTATGAGGCAGAGCCAGATTTCGAGGACGATGAGGAGGCGTTCTCCTATATGCAGTTATCGGGCGGGTTCATGTGAGCAGTGTCCTGATTGTCGGGGCTACAGGGATACTGATTAGATGCTCCTACATAGTTATTCTGAAATTTTGAAACACACTTGTATATTCCTTTTGATCACTTAGGGAATATACATGTAATTATTTGACCTGGCAATGTATTCATACTCTGAAGATCGGCAATGGTCTATACGTTCCATATATGCTTATATACATCTCTCAGTCTTCCGCTTGCACTATTTAACTGCCTCTGGAGTATGATATACTGATTTAGTATAATCCCACTCATGTTTAATGTACTAATACAGACAACATTCAATCATCATCATATACGTTGCATAAGCGATGTTTTGAAACTCGGGAGTTGGGCTCCTACTCGACCCCCGATTTTCAGGGCATTACATTGTATCTTGTCGGTAACATGCGATCACTCAACAGATTTCTCCTAGGTGGTTGCTCCACCTCTTCCTATCCTTTACCTGCGCATCTATCTCAGCCTAAGTATCACCTGTGTCAATCTAAATGTCCACGACTAACTTTTTTGGTTCTTGTTTCTCCTCTTGATCATTCTTGCGGAATAGGGAACCTTCATTGAATTTGAAGTCACGGCTAGTGATGATTTTACGTATGACCTTGTCATATAATTTGTAACCTTTCACACCAACACCATAGCCAATAAAGATGTATTTTTTAGCTCTTTGGTTTAGCTTATCTCTCTCAAATGACGGTACATGAGAGTAAGCCTCACAGCTAAATATATGCAAATTTGAGTAGTCCACTTTATGGCAACTCCATACTTCTCGAATTTTACATTCAATAGCCGTAGAAGTAGACTAGTTCACTAAATAGCAGGCCGTGTTAACAGCCTCACTCCATAGGTCCTTGCCCAACCCAGCATTACTATTCATGCATCGGTCTCTCTCTAAGAGAGTCTGATTCATCTGCATAGTCACACCATTTTGTTCGGGTGTCTAGCACATTGTGTTGTGCCTAATGATCCCTTCATCCTCACAAAATTGTCTACCTCGGGGTCCTTCCCACTTCTCCTTTTTCCTAGGGTATGACGCAGGTCGAACTCAGCGAGCATGGTCGTTCCCACAGTATGTGTAGGGGCCTGCCCGTATCGCATTGGGCAACTCCTTCATAGTGTGTGGATTGTGAGGTTCCTGTGGAGGACGGGATTACTTGGTAGCTGCGCCTACTTCCATGCTCTGATCGAGGAGTGGTTGCTGCCTTTCCAATATCCATATTATCCGATCCACATTACTAGTTGTTGAGTGTCACATATTGCATATTTTGCCCTAATTAAATCTTAGTTTTAGGAACATGATAATGCTTAATGGTATATATTTTATACATGTTTGTATTGTAAGGTGAATCTGAGAGCTTAGATTGAAAAGAATACTAAAAGTATGGATTTGATGCTCAAGAATCACCAAGTCAAAGGATGGATCTTAGGAGACCAAGAATGAAGAGTTTACATGCCAAAGATCTAAGGAAACCAAGTACAAAGGATAAAGAAAAGACTTGAAAGAATGCATAATTCGCAATAAAAAACAGACAAGTTCGGTCTGGACGAAATCGCATAAAATAGTCTAGCGACCAAAGATGAAATTCAGGAGCTAATTCGATTCGACCGAGGTTTAATTCGGTCCGACCGAAGGGAAGATTCGGCGTGACCGAAAGTGCATTAAAAGCTCCAACACTGAAAGAAGATTAATTTGGTCTGACCGACAACTTAAGTTTGGTTCGACCGAACCCAAGCTTGGTCCAACCGAAATCAGGCAACTGACGAAACAGAATACAGTCCGGGCTTGGACTCTATTTCGGTCCGACAAAAGGTAACTTCGATTCGATCGATGTGTAATGCGGCTGCATAAATTAAGACAGTTTCGCGATTGGATTGCTAAAATTCCAAGTCAGTGCATAAGGTGGAGCTTCACAACTATAAATAGGAGTCCCTAGGACGTTCCTAGGTATCTTCTAGGGTTTAAGGAGTGGAGTAAAAGGGTGGAGAGCCGCTGCCAATAGTTTTTCTTCTTCTTCCTTAGTTGTTTTTATATTTTCTTTAAGAGATTTTGGTTTAATCATGTCTATGGTTAACTAAACCTCTTATGTTGGGCTAAGAGGTGAAGCTTGTAGCGTAACTATAATGTTTATCTTGCTTTGATTCTTATTTATATTGAACTTCATTAATTTCTAGTTGATTTTAAGGAATATTTTCAGTTTTCTATGGTTTGTTGTGACTCAAATTACAATAGACACTGCGATAGCTTTCACTATCTTCTTTTCCTATCTGAGATTGTGGGATTGGTAAATTCTATTGTTCACCATCATCTCCTGGGCATGGTAGGGTGATGAAATCCCTTCCGAATCTTTACAATCCTCATCCATTGTGGCTAATTCAATGAAAAGTTAAGAGATTTGATTATCTCTTCTTCTAATTGGATAAGATAGGACTCTAATTCCAATTGTAACTCTTGAATCAAGTAAGGTAGCATCTTAAGAGCTACAAGTGGATCCTTGGCACCCTAGTTTCCACCTTTAAATTCACAAGTTTTAATCAACAATATTCACACTCTACCTCAATTATTCAAGAATTCAGATTTAGATCTTATTCTAGTTCTAGTTCTAGTTCTTTTCAGAAACGTACAAGATTACTCCATGTGGATTCGACCTCGCTCTCACCGAGATTATTACTATATCGCTACCCTACACTTGGGGTTATGAACAGTAGCTAAGACCTCAACTTGGTTTTTCTAAGGAAATGAGTCAGCCTCCCTTGTTGTGGGACCTCTGTACGGCCAGTATGGGAGGGGGGTTTGTGTGGTGGTCTGAACGTGGGGCTTGAGGATCTTCGCGCTGCTCCTCCGGCACGAGAATTGGTTCGATAAGTGCGGCTAAGGCCTTTTTCCTTCCATTAGCCATCATAGATTAAATATGTCGGGAACTTCTAGATGACTTTGTTATCGTTCCCACAGACAGCGGCAAACTGTTGATACTAAGATCTTGTTGATCCCTCAATGCTTCCTGCTAGCCATTTAGATATCTACAAAAGGGGTGGTGAACAGAAGGAACACTGGGGGTACTAAGGAGGCTATTGCAGCCAAAACTGGCTATCGGGTTCCTTGTGAGTCTAATTACCAAGTCCGGGACGTGACAACGATCGATCAAGTTACACTTGAGATTAGGATTTTTTTTTTTTAATCTGCTTCCAGCGTATCCCAAACTACAGCCCCATGGACCATTCGGTAACGCCTTAAATCTATTCAGCTCATTCTAGCGTCAGTAAACCTCAAAATATCCAACATTTTACTCATGCCTTAACTAAGATGGGGAGTAGTGGATGACCCAATTCCAAATACCTGAGTAGAGCTGATCTACCCACCTCTATTGGTGGTCTCCTCATTCTAGATAATATGGGTTTGGAGGGGTTAGAGAGGGTTACTTCTTGTATAAGTTATACGAGGCCGTCATCCTATTTTGTTGTGACGCCCACCAAATTGTATTTTTGTTCATATGAATCAATAAACTTTTCTCCTTCAAAAATGAATGCAATAATTCGATGACATATCTACTTGAAGGTCGGCTCGGCCCAAAAACCACACATCTCCAATGCTGGGCGACTCTAATGGATAGCTTGGCTTCCTTATACACACATGTGTGGTCTTAGGCACAACACTTGTAAATTAAGCTTATTTTTTAATTGTTCATCCTTGGACCTACAATCAGATGGCTACAACTGTCTGATGGGGGATTCTCACGCAGCATGTGCACCGCTGAGATACGGTTGGAATTGGATTTCAGCCGGAATTATAGAGAGGGGCATGGGTTTTTAATTAAGATAAGGAGAGGGCAGTGTAGAATAGGAAAAAGTTTTTTTTTTCCTTGTATATTACGAGAAAAAAAAAGCCCTACCTGACGATTGGTGACACATATCTCCCAGTATTAGCTTTTAGCTAACTATTCCGGAAGTTGGTTGGTTGGACGCCAGTTGCCTGTGCGCCAGAGGATGTTCCTGTCGTTGAAAGCTAGGTGGGGTCTACACAGATTTCTAAGAAATCCACTCTGTTCATCAACTTCTTAAGACCATAATAGGATAGTGGTCTAAAAATTGTACAAATTCAAAATTCAGGTGGGCCACACGACATGAAAAAAGAAGAATGAAAACATCCACGGTTAAAATTTCCTAAAGCTAGTCGTGATATTTATATCCCATCCAAACGGTTCATTGCTTTATTACCATTGGATAAATTCCAGGCAGAAAGCCCCAATGGTGAGCTTTGATTACCACTATTTCCTGTCATGTGGCCCACCTGAGTTTTAGATCTATCTAAGGGCCTGTTTGTTAATGCTGAATTTTTGTACTCAACGGGGAATTTGGAAAATGTTTCATGTTTAGTGGTGTTTGTTAACATGGAAGAAGGAAAGCGCTCCACCATTTAATGCAGAAATTTTTCTGTTGTAGAAGTCTAGCTTAATGGAGAATAAAGAATGCACTCCATGATTTTATTTTATTTTTAATCCAAAATTGTTCTTTGCTACAAAGAATTTTCTCGCTTGCGTTATACACCTCCCAACTTTTAACATGGGGCACTTATCTAAGCCCACCATGATTTGTGTTAGATCCACACCGTCTATCAACTTTTCTATATCATTCTAAAGCATTATCCAAAAAAAAGATTCATATCCAAAGCTCAAGTCAACCACACCACATAAAGTAGTGGGACAGGAACAACTATCGTTAAAACTTTCATGATGTCCACTGTGAAGCTTATTTGCCATTAAATCTCTTTATAAGGTCACATAGAACTGGATGAAGGAAAAAACACAAAAATCAGCTTGATCAGAGCCTTATGTGGCCCCAAGAAATTTTCAGTGATAGGCACCCAAGTCCCACAGTTTCTTGTAGCGTGGCCGCCTTAGATTTGCCTTGTTTTTTGTCTTAAATTTTAAATATATATATATATATGGTATGGATAAAACATATATATCATGGTAGGCCCCACAAAGCCATTAACCGTCCATATTTAGGTAGATCTTGGTGGGGTAGTACCCAATCCCCTTCCAGATTTGGGGTACAAATTATGTACAAATACCTTTTGTAGGAAGTTCTTGGGCTGGAATCTTAGGTGAAGCCCACTGTTATGTTTGTAATAAATCTAATCTGTCCATCTGTGTTTTGAGATCATTTTAGGACTTGAGACAAAAAATGAGGAGGATACAAGACTTAAGTGGGCCGCACTAAAGGAAAAGATGGGTAGTAAAATTCCTATGGTTAAAGGTAGGGATTTATTCACAATTATCTCATATGGGTAAATGGTCCAATTAATATATTTCAAACATTTCATACGTTAGTTAACAAACAAGTTATTCTAATTCACTATTAGTTTTCCGACTTCAGATTCAAACTTCATTTTCGGACTTTAGATTTCAAATTTAACAAACGGGCCCTAAGTTTTGGAATGGTATGCTATTACAAGCTTTGGAAACTGATGGACAGATTGGATTTCTCACAGGAGTCTATGTTAGGACCACGTAACTGTTGGGGGCCTTACACAAAACCTTAGGATCTAGCCACCTGAAACAAACCAGAAATATGGAATAATAATGCAATGAAAAACAATCAAAGCATAAACCACACCACACTAGAGATTTTTACGTGAAAAACCCTCAAAGAGGTAAAAACCACGGGTCCTCTTTCAGATCAATAATCCACTATGAAGTAGAACGTTACAACCTTCTTCACTCATGCAGGAGTGGATAAAAAATAAGTGAAACAAAGAAAACGGAAAGATCTCACCGATTACGAGGACATTGAAGCGTTGAGATATCAAGTGCACACTAGATCTCCCATATGAGAATAATCTCCCTTCTATAAGCTGCCTCTCTCTCTTTTCCTCTCTCTCACCTTTGATAGCCCTAAACTCTTTAGTAAATCCCTTGTAAAGCTTTAGGAAACCCTCTTGTCATACCTAGAAAGCCCTAGGTACCTCCTATTTATAGTTTAGGAAACTCCTTTCTGCATCCCAGTTGTAAAAGGACTTGCGACACGAAATTCGTGCAAAATCACGGAACGAATCTGCATAATTTCGACTGGTCGAGTGGAGTCTACGATCGATTGAGCACCACCCACGACCGGTCGAGATCCTCCTTCGACTGGTCGAGCACCCTGGAGAAAAATAGTCCACAATCGTTGGACTTTGAGTCGTGCCATGACTCGACTTTCACGACTGGTCGTACACAGCTTTTGACCGGTCGAGCGAGGCTCACGACCGGTCGACCACAGGACAAAAAAAAATCTCATCAATAACTTCTGACCATGGTAACTTACATTGGTGGAATGAAAGTCTCCAAACCCAGTCTCAAATTTACAGTGAACCCTCTCATACCACCGTTAGTGCTAGAAAAGCTCGGTGAGATCTTACATGATGTTTACTAGTGCTAACAAAATTCCTATACAAGGACGGGCGCGACCACAAGAAACGGGCCTGGCTGAACATTTACCAGGAGTGGATTAGGGTAGCCCCGGCCTCACTCAAATGATGCAGCCATTACCATGGGGCCCGCCTTAATGTATTTATTGTATACCATGTCATTCATCCATTTTGAGTCTTTTGACAGATCTGCTTAGGGCATGAGCCCAAAAATGAAGTAGATCTAATCTCAGGTGAAGCATATATACAGCAGGAAAGAGCAGTAATTAGTCAGATAAGTTTTTAATGGCTAAGTTTATGATCCATCCAATATTTGTTTTTCCTCCTCATCTAGGTTTTTGTGAAAATAAGCATTACAATGGGCCCTAATAAGTTTTTAATGGTGAAAGGTTCAATCACCACTGTTTCTTCTAGTATGGTCTACCTGAGATTTTGATATGCTTATTTTTTTGTGCTCATGCGCTAAACTGGTCTAGCAAAATGGATGGACCGCATGGATATAGAATACATACATCAATGTGGGTCGACAGTAAGGGCCACACATGTCTTGGGTAAGGCCGGACCCAACGAAGAATCACTCTACACAAAACTACAAAGAACCCAAACACTACATGAACTAAAAAATAGATACAAAAGGACACACCACCAAACCAACCCACATAAATTCCATTAAGGGACTGAAAGGGAGGAGAGAATTTAGGGAACTTTGAAAACAGCTGGAGGCTGACTAGCAACTGAAACATACCAGAAAAGGGCTTCTGGGGATACGCACGCATCAGCTCCTCCAGCCACATTGCACCATGGCTAACAACACAGGTCCAAGTACCAATAACCTTTCTCAATAGGCACTTCATAAATAGATTGAAAACCAAGCACCCAAGCATTCAATGGGAGAGAACCGGATATCCAACCAAGATTGAAGGCCAGAGAAACAGAGACCCTCTGCTCCAGCCTAGAGGTGATACACCATGCCAGAGTAGAATCCCTACTAGCTAGAGCAAAGCAAACATCCCAAAACAGTAACACTCATGTCAAAGCAGCAACAAACTTACAACAGATAAAACCACATCAACAGATGCATTTTATTTTGCCAATCAAGGTTCATAGAGCTTCAGAAGGAAAGGGACAACAATCTGGTGGGACTCAGTATAGATGCATATTGTTTAGAGAATCAAGGTTCATTCAAATGAAGACAATTTTCAGAATAGAGGTGAAACATCCATGCTGCTCATTTTGGGCGAGAATTAGTTCCATCCAATTGCATTCTCAAGATGGCCAAACTCAAGCTAAATGCCTTAGACCTTCCTATCCTTGCCTCATTTCTGACTAAACAATTATTATTTACTACTCATTTCATTCTATCCATATTAGCTTTTAGTTTAAAAATCATTTCTTAGAAAGATAATATCTTACAATACAATCCTTTAATATAATGTTGAAAAACTAAGTAGAACACTTGATGCAACTTACACTACACTACATATATATCTTCCATCCTTAGCCACCCAAATATGCCAAGATTTACCAAGGAAAAACGAACCTTGGCCCCTCAACAGTGGCTGTCTCGATGGATCTCGAACCCAATATATAAATCCCTGATTGCATGCATTTCCACCACACAATATCTCTCATGTTCATTCGTTCGCTTGGAGATTCCACAGAACACGCTACACCAAATTTTAACTATAGAAACCAAGCACTCTTGCATTTTACTTGGGGAAGTGTTGCATTGTTTCTTGTTGCTCGGAGCTTGAATTTCTTCTGAGAGCAGTCGTCGGTCTACAATCCTCATCACTTGATCAGGCAAAGCCATTTTAGCAAATTCATGAAGGCTCAGGCCGTCTTTAAATAAGTAATCAGTTGGTCTCTTCCCCATGAACATCTCCAAAAGAAGGATCCCATAACTGTAGACATCTCCACGTGCAGACGCCTTTCCGCCCATTCCATACTCTGTCATTCATGCATCTTGAATTTTTAGATATTAAGGTTTCATTCCAATAATTAAATAACAATGGAAGATAGTTTTGGACATAGAAGAAGTAGCAATCATTGAAAGCATATGAAACAATTATCCTATTAATTTTAACTTTTGAAGCATTAAGTTGTGAAGGTACTTTGTAAGCCAATATAGACTTCTATTAAGAAATTAAGAAGAACTTTGAAGAGAATAGGAGAGTGTTGATTTTCTTGTTGTTGTTCTTGCTTCTTCTTCGTACTAAATGAATTACACACATATTTGCAGGCTTTTAGGTACATTTAACAAATAAAAGCTACTTAACAGGTGCATCAAAAACTAAAAGTCATGTGCCTTTTCAACTAAGAGACATACACACAAATTTCTAAGCATGAATACATCTATATTCAGAACCCTTAGCATTATTTCTCATGCATGTATTAGGGCAAATACATGTATTCCATAATGTACATGTATTAGAACAAATACGTGTATCTCATAAAGTACATGTATTGGAGCTAATACATGTACCTCTTAAGTGAATTAATTTACCACTTCCCTTCAATGTACTTTCTAAATTAATTCCTACATCTCTTGAAGTTAACAGAACCTTTCTTTTGAGAGTGCCTTGGTGGATGTCAGCCATTTGTTCTTTCATCTCGCAAGACTTCATATCGATCTCGCCACTCTTAACAATTTCGTGAATGAAGTGATGCTTGATTGCAATATGCTTTGTCCTATTACGATATTCTAGATTTTTTGCAATTGAAATGGTTGACATATTGTTATAATATATGGCGGTTCCTTTCTTTTCTTTTCATCACCCGTATCTCCAAGAAATCTTCATAGTCATATTGATTGAGAAACCACAAGAGACACCACCACATACTTTTCTTCTCCTGTAGATTGAGCAAATGCACTTTGTTTCTTTGATGCCAAAGAAAATATGTTGGATCCAAGAGATAAAGTGTACGCCGATGTACTTTCATATCATCTAGGGATCCTGCCCATTCGCTATCTATATATCCTAACAACTTTAAGTGTGGGATAGGAGTATACACGATTCTAAAGTCCAACATTCCTTGGATGTATTGCAACACCCGTTAGGCAACTCTCAAGTCTGTTTTGAACAATTCATGAATCTCGAGAGTAAACTAGTAGCAAATATAATATTAAGCCATGTAGTAATAAGATACAAGAGGCTTCCAATGATACTTCTATACAATGATTCATCCACTTTCCTTGAACTATCATCTTTCATAAACTTTTTAAAGTACCCTTATTTATCAATATACATGAATGGTGAGTCTATCTTTCAAGTGAGCCCCAAATTGAAGATCACAAGTTCAAAACTCATCAAGATAAAGATGTACGAATGCACTTATGGGTAAACTAAGCCTCATCTCCCTAAACCAAACTCTATCAGGTATATGCCTCAAAATAAAATGAACATATATATTTTACCCAAAAACATATTTGTAAACTATGTGGTAAGTTTAGATTAGAGATATCTTAGAGTTGGTAGAGAAAGAAATTAAACAAGTAAAATTCATGTATTGATGATTACATCGAGCTGCAATCGAGGAAAGTTTTAATGCAATTGAACAATGTTTGATGGAATCGAAATCCATGCATAATTGTCTAGCAACATCAGTAAAATCAAGCTGGAATTATCAATTGCACCGAAGGAGGTTCGATGACATCGAGCCCACTTCTATTGCATCAACCTTAGCCACTTCCTCTATCGACTTTGATTTTTCTCTAAGTGTTATTCGATGTAATCGAAATTATTTCGATGTAATCGAAATTATTTCGATGACATCAAAAGTAAGTTATCGATGACATCGAAAGTAGATCGATCCATCGAAATATGGACCAGTTTGTCCAGCAAGTTTTCTAGGAAAATCTAATATTTTCGTTTGCATCAAAGACAGTTCGATGACATCGAAGGTCTGATCGATTGCATCGAAATAGGGACAAATTTGTCCAGCAACCAAAGTGAATTTTACAAAGAAAATTAATCTCGATGGCATTGAAGTATGCTCGATGGCATCGGACAGACTATGTCCCACACCTATTTGAAAAACCTTAGTGCATGAAGTCGATGGGATCGAAAACCTTTCGATGGCATCGACAAGAACATAATTTTGCCTTTTTTTACCATTGGGATTCAACTTTATATAAACACTTAGGTTGTTTCTTGGAAAAAAGAGCAAGAATTGAAGAGAGCCTGAGAGAGTTATTATAATAGTTAATACCCTCATCCTCAAGCCCTCTTTCCCATAAGAGTTCATCATTCAATCCATTGCTTAAGCATTTATTGTCATATTTATTGATTGGATTGAATTATGAACTATGACATTCATTAAGTTTCCATCAACACTCTTTAATGGTAATTCATTGTGCTGGAATCTTTGAATGCTTAGCTCATGGGATTCTTCTCTAACTTCGAAAGAAAATTCATTTATTAAAGAATATCAGACCAAAACCTTAAACCAACAACCTCAGAACATTGATTGGAGCATCAACAGATGGTTACAGTTTTAGGGAGTTGAAGACTCTTCATCAACAAGAAGTTCTTCACCAACATGTGTTGACAAGAGGCTCACTCACTTATAAGTAATAGACTCCATAGAGTCTGAAGCCCCTCCCATGTGTAGGATTGAGATTCAGAGTTTGTTCATAAACTCGTTAAGACCTTTCGTAGGCCTCCGATGAGAGAATACATATAGTGTCCTTGTGTAGGACCTATTGCCTTGTATAGGCATGTGTATTTGCTTCGTGTAGGCATATGAACTTGCCTTGTGTAGGTATATGAACTTGCCTTGTGTAGGTATATGAACTTGCCTTATGTAGGCATATGGATTTGCCTTGTGTAGGTATATGAACTTGCCTTCTTCTACAATGATTCAAGGGATAAAATTCGACGTATACAGCTAATTTATGATAAATAGTCATGGTGTAAATTTTCACATTAAATGGATCGTGGGAACCACGTGATATAGAATTCAGTAGTCTAGGTTAATGGCATTTTTGTAATTATTGTTGATCTATGAGTTTTGGGAAATCTAATGGGTCCACATAGTATAAGCAAAACAATTCTTATGAAAGAATATATATCTAATTCATTATGAATAGGGAATTATTCATCATATCATTCATGGAAAAGTACTTACGTCAAATCACGTGATGGATGGTCTTGTCTTGAAATCAACGGTCAGATGGTTAGATCTATTGAATGGAGGTAATTCCCAATGGTTAGATTTGTGTCAGGGTGAGAATGTAAGACTAGGATGTTTAGATTGGTATCGTACGCACATATATATTACGTTAAATCTTATGATATCGCTCGAGAATTTTTGATGCTCGGGTATCGAAAAGTTAGGGGTGTTACAAATGATCATATATTAATAGTTAAGATCTATGTTGACGATATTATTTATGGATCTACATGCACTAACTTGTCTATTAAGTTTGCAGATCTAATGAAATCCAAGTTTGAAATGAGTATGGCTAGAGAACTAAATTACTTTCTTAGATTTCAAATAAAACAACATGAAGATAGTATATTCATCTCACAAACCAAGTATGCCTTGAATCTTATAAAGAGATTTGGGTTTGAGAATGGAAAAATTTTTGAATACTCCTATAAGTACAACTCTCAAACTCTCTAAGGATGAATCAGGTAAGAGTATAGACTCCTGTCTATATCGGAGTATAATTAGTAATCTTCTATACTTAACTGCCAGTAGACCTGATATTGTTTTTAGTGTTGGATTAATATGTGTTAGATATCAATCTGATCCTAAGGAATCACATCTAATCGCTGTTAAATAGATAATCAGATATGTTGCAAGTACAGCTAACTTAGATCTATGGTATCTATATGATACACCTGTATAAATTGCCAGATATATTAATACAGGCTGGGTAAGAAATATTGACGATAAAAAATCTACCAGTGGTGGATGTTTCTACATAGGGAATTGTTTAGCTTCTTAGCTCAGCAAGAAACAAAAATCTGTATCGCTCTCAAAAGCTGAAGCCAAATATTCGCAGCTAGTAATGCTAGTACTCAACTGATCTGGATGAAAAGAATGTTAGTTGATTATGGTATTGCACAAGATACAATGACATTATACTCAAGCACAATTAATATTTCAAAAAATCTTATCCAACATTCTCGTACAAAATATATATCGATATTCGATACCATTATATTTGATAATTAGTTGAGGACAAGAGTATTGCATTAGAATTTATTCATACTGAGAAGCAACTTGCAAGACATAATGAAAAAATCGCTCGACAGGAATAGATTTTTCAAATTAAAGCATAATATTAGTTTGTGTATTTTTAATTAATTAATCATGTTATTTATGCATTTTCTTTTAATTATTATATGTTTATAATGTTTAAATGCATAACATGTAAATAAAATTAAAAAATTTTCAAATTCGATGACATGCTCGACCAGTCGAGATCGTGAGTTTGTACATTAAAGAGGGAAAAATCGCTTTTCTATTTTCATTTCCCACCTTCTTCTTCGACTAGTCGTGCCTCTCTCAACGAACCCATCTCCAAATCTTCGTCATAAGTGGTCTTTTTCTATTTTCCTTCTAGATTTGGGTTGTTCTTTGCTGTCTATCTTGTATTTGTGGTGTATTTGTAATTTACAACCTTTTTGTAGTGGGTTTTGAGAAAAAATTTGATCTAGACTCAACCCATCTACTTTCCTTAATCTTGTGCAATCACTAAATGGAGCATCGTACTAGGAGGAAGACAACTCGCGAGGACCATAGAGGCTCCTCCTTTAGGTCAAATCCCATTAGCGTGAGAACCCTAAGGGGGCCCGAAGAAGATTCGTAGCATGTTAGGGATTTCTATACTAGAGAGATTATAATTAAAAGGACTGTGAATGTTGATCACATTGCACCATTTCAGCTTTTGGCTCTCCTTACCAATATCGGTTGGGAAAATATTATTGGTTGGGGCGAAACGGCTTACCGTTCCACTGCACAAGCCATGTTTGCGTCCATCAGCGACTTGTCCCTTGAAAATTTTACTTTTTTAATTAATTTTAGAGAAGGGACAGTCCCTATTGATTACCACTTGATTTCAGCTTTGACTGATGTAGCCGTTGCTGATGATAACATTCTCATTGCCAGTCTCACTGAAAAAAAAAATGACTCATACTAAGCGACGGGCGATCACTCGTAGACTATGTCACTCTAACGCTGAATGAAAATCTGGTAATGTTCTCCGTGCTAACTAGATGCTTCCTAAATATCATGTCCTGCATCAAATTTTTACGTCTAATGTTTATCCAAGGTTTAGGAATAAGTCTGAGCTTACTCCCTCCATGGCTCGTGTCCTTCATTCTGTAGTAATTGGTATTCCGATATGTCTTCCTTCCTTGATGTGTTATTTGATCATTCAATTTCATATTCATCCTGGTCATAGATCGATTCCTTTCGCCTATCTCATGACTTGCATTATTTTTATTGTAATGTCGTCATACCTTCGACCAAGGCTCCTAAGTGGAAACTACCTTTTGATAATGCAAATTTGAACAAAATGAATCTGGAGTTTCTTCCCGACTAGCAAGATGAAGAAGAGGAGGAAGCACTTATACCAAAGGACACGTTGATGGATGATATATTTGATGAGCTTGATGAGTCGAATGATCCATCTTATCTAGACTATCAACCTTCTCAGGTTAATGATCGGCTAAAATTCTTAGAGGAAAAGTTTATTAAGTTGAAGGTTTCTCAAGATAATCTGGCGCAAAATAAAAAATCTTCAATGAAATATATGCGAAAGTATTTTCATCGCATCCCCAAGGGATTGCACCAGATCGATCCTTCTTTGCCAGCTCTCTCTTCCTCTAAATCCGATTAAGTTCATTTATGTTTTTAAATGCTTGGTCTGTAAAACTTATACTTTGTGTGTTTACTTGATACTCTCTCCTATAACTCTCCTACTCTCCTTTGAATGCTTATTTCCCTTAAGTTGACATTTTTCATATGCTTATCTCCTAATATATTCATATTTTTATATCTTCTTCTACTTTAATTGATATGGTTATTTAAATGTTTTAATTTTTTCCCTTGTCAAATTGTGACAAAAGGGGAAGAGGATTTGTTATTATTGGTAGAATGAAGAATGATAAATATGAATGATAAATGATGATTATATGCTTGGAGAATGCTTTGGAATAGAATATTGTATGTCATAATACAGAGAAGCTCAAATTGAGGGGGAGTTAGTAAATTTTTGGCTAATTCATCAAAGTTGCAACAATCTTTCTACAACAAAGGATCAAAATAAAAGACTTCATTCTAATTGTTGTAATAATAAGTGTTTTGTCATGAAATTGACAAAGGGGAGATTGCAAGTGCTATGTATAAAACACAACCTTATTTGTTAAATTTTGTTTAAACAAAATAGTTTATGAAGTGGCCTTCTAATGTGGATCAAGATGGAAAGTTTAAGTTTTACTAAAATTCAAGTCAAGTAGAAGATCAAGATGAAAAGTTCAAGTTCTACTAAGAACAACATGGAAAGTTCAAGTCCTACTAAAGTCTAGTAGAAGATTAAGCTCCATCTAGAAATTCAAGCTCATTTGAAGAATCTAGTAGAAGAACAAGTTTCATAAAGTTCAAGCATCCAATCTACTTCAAAGTTCAGTCATTTCAGGTATTAAGAACCCTAGAAAGACCTTAGGTTTAGGTAATTTTAAAATATATTTTAAATGGGTTTTTATACTTATTTTGGCTAAGGTTCGACTAGTCTAAGTTGTGGCTCGACTAGTCTAAGAAATTGTCACTAGTCCTAGTTCAAATCGAAGAAAACGGATTTTCTATTATATTCAAGCTATTGCACGATATTTATTAAATATTTTTAATAGTTTTTTGTTTAATTATTTGATCTGTTAGTCTCTCAATTTTATTTTATAAAAAAATTAAATACTCTTCTTTGAGATCTTTAAAGAATTCAAACAAGTAGTCAATGGTTTAAATCTATTTAAAATCAATATAGAACCTTGAACGCTTGTCTACATGACTGAACATTGAACGATCTACATTCAAGAGAAGTGGTTCTACGACTACATCGACAGATACATTTTCAATGTGAAGATAAGTATATAATTCTTTTGTATTTCGGTTTTATTGAGATAGTCGGAAAATCTCATTTGTTGGTTTTCCTGAGATAGCCAGAAAATCTTAGTGAGTGGTTTTTTTGTTTGTGATAGCCCTCTAAAATCACAATTGCATCAGGTTTTAAGGTTCTCCTATGAAAACCTTATTTATAATGAAAGCCAATATCACGTGGAGAGTGATTATTAGGAGCGGAGTAGGTGTGGCTATTTGAGAAGAATTAGTTGACACACCGAACTACTATAATTCTTGGTGTTATGGTGAATGTATTTATTGTTTATGTAGTGAATGGTTGTAATCCTTTTAAGATTAAGTGGTGAATACTTGTAATATATTAGCTTTTATTTACTCTTGGTTCGTTTGGAATATTGATTCTGACAAGTTTCGTGAAATAAGGTTGTCCTACCTAAACTTGTTTGTGTGAAGGTTGTCTTACGAATCAGTTTAAATCAACGTTTCAATACTAGTACAATTGAGATATATGATTTATTTATTATTTTTTCACTTCATTGAATTATTTGACATAATCCTATTCACCCCCCCCCCCCCCCCCCCCCCCAGGACTGTTTGCTCTCCTTTTCAAAAACTAATTTAGAAACATAGAAAAAGTTAAACCAAATCTTATGCTAATTCTAATACTAATGTATTTCAGAAAATTGCAACCGAAGTCCCTGGCAACGGTGCCAAAAACTTGTTGACAACCCCTAAGTGTAGGGCTATGATGTAGTAATAACTTGATGATACCGAGGTCATACCCAAAGGGACTTGCTTTTGTGAAATTTCTAGAATACTTTAGAATTAGAACTAGAATCTAAACTAACTACAAAAATTAGGTTCAATAGAGTAATGATGTAAGAAACTGTCAAAGATAAAATACTAGAGTGCCAGGATCCACTTATAACTTCTTTAATGTTAATTTACTTGATTCAATCGGATCACACAACTGAAATCGAAGTCCTATCCTATATCCAACCGGATAATGGAGCGGTTAAATCATTATTCATATACTTCAAAATATATTTGAACATTCATTGAATTGGTTCCCTCATAAAGCATCAAATTGATTGTGGGAATTTAAAGCATCTATAATGCTCGGAGTCAATGATAGATTAATGGATTTTATAGACAAACATTGTAAAATATGTAAGAAAAAACTCATAGTCTTCTTAAGCATCTAAAATGTCCGGAGTCGATAATGGATCAAAATAAACTAAAATACTTATTCATTCAATCCAAATATCAATGAATTGTTCAACATGAAAACCAAATAACTTAAATCAAAGTAAAATAAGCATTAAGAAGAACTACAAGCTTCACCTATAACTATATATAAGACATTAGCTAACCATAGATATGATTGAACTAAAACTCAAAAAAAAAAAAAAAAAAAAAAAACTAACTAGAATTGAAGGATTAGAGAAGGACTCCTTGAAGCTCCACAACTCCTTACTCTACTCTTAACCTAATTCGTGTTTAGAAACTCCTAAAATATCCCTTTATATAGGCTTGATTCGCACTGACTTCAAAATTGACTTGATTTTACGCAACTATCATTTCTTTGATGGCGCGTTCGATGGCATCGATCCTCCTTCGATGGCATCGAACTCCTATCGAAGCGTCCGGGTGAAATCAGAAAACTATCCAGCAACGGACATTCGAATTTGCACATTTTCTTAATGTCGTCAAACCTCCTTCGATGAGATTGAATTGGCTTTGTTGACATTGAACATGTCCTCGATGGCATCAAAGAATGCTCAAATATGTCCAGCAACAAAATCGATTTTTTCATTATTTTTGTGATGGGATCGAAGTGGCTTTGATGGCATTGACGCTTCCTTTAATAACACTAAAGGTGTCATCGATATCATTGAAGGGTTGATTTCTACACTTCTGATTTTTTGTACTTTGACTCATCGGTTTTTTTCCTTCTTTACTTAGTTTCCTTAGATCTTAGACTCTTGAATTCTTCAATCTTAACCTCCATATATATAATTCTTTACTTAGTAATTCTTTGAGCATTAAATTCATTCTTTAAGCATCCTTTTATCCATAGCTCTCAAAATCACATCGTAAGAGAAAACATATATAGTTAGATCAATTAAGCACATTTATATTTATAAAACCAATGCATAACAAGGGAGAAATATACAATAGTTCACACTCAATAGTCGTCATGACAATATTCGTCATGGTTTGTTATATTCATTGACGACTATTCCAGAAAAGTATGGGTTTATTTTATAAAAAATAACTTTGATGTTTTCACTAACTTCAAGAAATAGTAGGTGATATTGGTAAAATAGTCAGGGCGAAAGTTGAAAGTGTTGAAGACATATGTGGGGGAATTTAATCGATTTTGTAAGGATGAAAGGATCGTGAGGCACAACATAATGCGCCAAGCACCAGAGCAGAATGGTGTGGCTAAGCTGATGAATCAGACTTTCTTAGAGAGGGCTCAATGCATGATGAGCAACATTAGGTTATGTAAGTAAATATAAACTAATGCCAATAACACGGCTTGATATTAGTGAATTAATCCTCTTCTATGGCTATTGATTGTAAAATTCTTGAGGAAGTGTAGAATGGTCAGCAGGTAGATTATTTCGTACTGCAAATATTTGGTTGTGATGCTTACTATCATACGCCATCAATTAAGAAAATAAGTTGGACCAAAGGGTTAAAAAGTACATCTTTGTTCGCTATGGTGTTTGTGTGAAGGATTACATGTTATTTGATCAGGTCACACAGAAAACTATCCTTAATTGTGACGTTAAATTCAACGAAGGATCCTTGTTTCATAAAGATGAGCACAAGGATGCCGAAAGTTGATTGTGGACAGTCAAATAGACTCAAAATGAGACAACCTGATACTAAGACGTAGGTAGAGGTACAAGAGTAGTTGGAGTAGTCACCTGTGAGAAGGAATCTGTCAAGGGATCGTAGGTTACCAGTGAGATATAGGGATGACTCGAATGTTACATTCCCTCTCATTACTGATGAAGAGGATCCATTACTTTTAAGGAGGCTCTTGACGATATAAATGCCCAAAGTGAAAAATGACAAAATGACAAGATGAACTCTCTATACGAAAATGAGACGTGGGAGATGATGGAGCTTTCCGTCGGCCGTAAACCAATCGGGTACAAGTGGATCTTCAAGAAAAAAATATGATAGGTACAAGACAAGATTGGTAGCGAAAGGATACACTTAGAGAGAAGGCATAAACGTCACTAAGATTTTTTGGTGAAGCAAGTATCTATCAGATTGTGTTGGCACGTTAGTTGCCTAATAATACGATCTCGAGTTGGAACGAATGGATATGAAGACTGCTTTTCTGCATGAAAATTGGAGAAACAGATTTACATGAAGCAATCAGAAGATTTTGAAATACAAGGGACAGAGAACAGGGTTTGTAGGTTAAAGAGGTCGTTATATGACCTAAAACAATCGTCTAGGTATTGGTACAAGAATTTTAATTCTTTCATGACGAATCAGAGGTTTACCAACAATGAGTATGATCATTGTGTCTATTACAAAACACTAGTGATAGGAAGTTCATTATATTGGTATTGTATATTGATAACATGCTTATCGCCAGTCATAACATGTCTAAGATCAATAAACTGAAGGCTCAACTATCAGGGACATTTAAGATTAAAGATCTATGGGATGCAAAAAAGGTTCTTGACATTGACATAAATAGAACATAAAATAAACAGGCTATGGTTATCTCAGGAGGAATAATTTAATAACGTATTGGTGAAGTATGGGATGGACAAGGCAAAGCTTGTTAGCATTCTCCACGCGGCTCATTTTAAGCTTTCTTATGAAGAATGTCCTATAGTAGATGAAGAAAAGCAGGTTGTCTCATGTGCCTTTTCGAGTGCAATTGGGACTTAATGTATCCCATGGTCTTTACAAGACCAGATATTTCACATGTGTTGGGTATTGTTAGTGAATAACATGTATAACCCTGGAAAGCAACACTAGGAGATAATGAATGGCTACTGTGATATATTCGAGGTATGCAGGACTACGTCTGACATTTGAAAAATCCGATGACAAGTTTAATATGTTTATGGGATTCAAATTACATTTGCAGTAGGACACTAGAAGGTG